>CM057228.1:86621303-87026303 GCA_029891385.1 Erythroxylum novogranatense
GGTCTCATGAAGTCCATAAGGGTCTGTTGTTGATGTCCTTAGTTTGTTCCATGGTCTAAATTTTTCTGAAATTCCTCAACCATTGTTGATTTCACGATTTCTTCTTCTTCTTCACGCCAAGCTTTCTTATTAGTTCGTTCTAATAGAAGATGTCTAAATATAAGGTTTCAGCTACGCGACTCGAACATCTCGTGACTCTTGTGTTCATGCAAGAGCATGATTTCAAAAGTGGAAAAGAAAGAACAAAAATAAAAATTAAAAACTAACTAAACGCCTTATACTATAAAACTAAACTAATCATCTCCCTAACAACGACGCTAAAAACTTGATCCTAGTTTTTTTTTATGTGTGTAAGTTCTAATTAATAACGTAAATAATCCGCAAGCGTACGAGTCGTTTGCTTAGTACCTAAGGCGTTGATCCCACGATGAGGGATAATCTAATCCTAAAATCTAAGGTCAAAACAATTCGTAGTAATTCAAAATGTAACAAAACTAAGGCTAGAATTTAATTCAATCATGCAACTCAACTCTAAGAATCAATTATGAAAATATTAACAAAGTAATAGTTGCAATCAACCTAAAAGAACTATCAATTGAGAGAGGTAAAATTTTGTCTATCTTTAAGGGTAACCTAATTGATTATAAATTATTAGATGATCGGTCTTAGATGATCCTAAGGTTAATTACTCTCTCTCAAGTTGTAACCATTAAACCTAAACTATAAACCTAATTAGATTATAACAATTGCAATCTCTCAATTAAAAATCTATCCAAAACCCTAATTAGAACTGAAGTTGTCCAATAAACTATCGGAAATCTACATGATGTCTCTTTTCTCACAATTACCGATACGATTAATTTCTCATTCTTATTAAATCACCTGACTCTCGTTAGCTCAATTTAATTATTTTTCATTTGATTAACCCTCTTAATCTGTTACCAAATTATGCAAGAACAGGATTCACCCTCTTAGTCTATTACCAAATTATGCAAGCACAGTAATCAATCACAATAAATCCAATAAATATAAACAATCAGATTTTATTAAAGCGAAGATAAAAAACCCGAAGGTGAGAATAAAATATCTCAACATTCACAATCCTATTATCAAATTGCCATTCCCAATTCTATACAATAATAAAATGGAAAATAACAGGAAATATGATTCTAAACAGAGGCAAGAGGTAGCGACGTCGGGAAACTCCAAATCTTGGAAATACATTAATGTTAGCTTCTTCTCCACTTCTCTTTTTCTTCTTCTCTTTCTCAATTTCTCAACAATTCTCTCCAGGGTTTCTCTCAAATATGGCTGATGCAAAAGCTCCTTCCTCTTCTTTGTCCTATTCTTTATATACCTTTGTATTTTGGGCAACCTTAGGGTTTTTTTTAGGTTCGAAAGGTCCAAAAATTTTCTCAAAATTTGACATTTTTAAGTATCTACACGTTTGCCCGACTCAAGCCAGATCATGGCAATTAGGCCATGATCATGGGTTGTGTTCATGGGCCACGAACCCACGATCGTAGGCGGACTCTAGTGCTTATGTTACAATCGTGGCCTATTGTGCCACGAACATGGGCTGTTGTTTCTGCCTGAACGTCTCCGAAACTTCTCTGTTTTTTTATGTTGATCCTGACACACTAACAAACATCTCAAGGTACCTCAAGGATATAATAATTAAGCTCAAAAACTTATCCTAATCCATGAAAACACTTAAACACAATTAATTAACAAACTAACACAACTCTAACCTAAACACATACTAAACAATTAAGTTAACACTTAAATACATATCAAACTAAGTCCTAAAATATAATACAATTCACACTTATTAGTTACTTATCTAGGATCGAATGTGAAGGGAAGAAAACGAAGAAATATCGAAAATACTTGGTTTCGATTCCATAACTTCAAACATGCTTTCTAAGTCAAAACAAGCATGAATCTACCTATACCTTTACAAGAGTTGCCCACCACAACACGTTAAAACTTTTTGGTAGCTTTCTGAGTACGTAAACCTTTTAATGGGTCATAGTATCTGTACGTTCATGATTTATATCAACAACTATAGGAGACCTTAGACTCTATATATAACATCTATATTGGATTTTTCCATCACATACTTGATACAAATCCGATGCACACTAACTAAGGTCCATTTTTTTTGCTAAATTTTAACCCATTAATTTACATCCTTTGTTAGATTTCATTATTATCTTTATCCGGATCAAATATAATTCGCATAGTTGTAAATTTATCAAAACTATTAAAATGTAATTAATTGTTGTCCAATATCTAAAAATAGTAGCATTAAGTGAATAGAATCAAGATGTTCTAAACAAACAAACTCAAATGACTAGCCAAAGACGCAAAGACTGCTGATAGAAAAGAGCATAGAAAAAGGTCAGATTGTGAGGTTTTCTTGAATAACTGTAAAAGATCCTAGTATGTTGCCACCAACATCAGGGAATGTTTCACAGCCAGACAGAGCCTTGACCTTGCCTGTTCTATCAACTTCAACTGGATACTTTAGTAGGTGACCATTCAGCTCTGTCACCTTATCATCTGCATATTGTCTCCAGTTGAGCTCACCAAGTGATCTCACACGTCTCACGCATTCCAGACTCTCTGGCTTCTCAAAACATCCCTCTAGACCACCAATATGTTCTGCCCATAGTGACATTCTGTAGCCATATATCTGTTCTCAACAGTAACAATTCAACTAAGGAAGTTGTTCGAAGGGACAGGTCCAGCAATTGTTAGTATTATCGCACAAATATACCTGGCCATATGGATGAGATCCTTTGCTTGCCCAAGTGTGTCGGGGTTGATACCCGCCCATTGCTATTTCTGTATCTCGTGTACCCTCCATGGAACGTTGATTGATATTAGCGGATCCCAATATCACTTACTCATCATCCACAATCATTCCTTTTGAATGAATATATATCATAAATCGCCTATTTTTCTTGCTCAGAACCTGGATTTAGCACAAGTTTCGTTAACAAAAGGACAAGCACAGTTGAATGCTATTCGTAGAAGTTGACAACTACAGAGACATGGATACCGCAGGAGAGTTTGCTGAAGTGGAATTTTTGGTGTCTAAGCAGCTGTCCTGTCTATCTAATGCTTCACGATTTCCAAGGCAGAAGAAAATCAAATAGTCTTGTGGCTCGTACGTTTTTTCAAGACCAACCTCCTCCAGAGCCTTGTAAATGATTTGATACATCATTTGCATTGTTTTGTGCTGTGAACAAATAGCAAAGGCATTTGTGAAAACGATACACAAAAGCGTACAGTATCGAGTCACTTTGAGAGTAATTAAAATGTACCTGCCAAAAGAGAATCCGCTGTGTTGGTGCATTTGCAGGATCACCTTCTGGCCACATGGGGATGAGGATATATGCAGCGAATCTCTCGTTTGCTCTTATCTTATCTGCTATTTTGAGAGCTATTTCCATGGGTATCAAGTTGTTTGCACCTGCACAAAGTAGCCATGCTCATCGCTGACCAAAGGTGATCCTTACGTAACTCAATGTTGCAAAGAAACTATATCTGTCCATTTATTTTTCATCTCAAGGTTAATTAAGAGTTGCTCACCTATGTCCGTGTAAGAATCCCAGTTATATGATGATCCAAGAAAATACTGGTTCTCAATGTAAATAAAATGTTGGGCAGCACGGATTGCCTTGATATATGCTGTATGTATACTCATGTCTATGAGTACGTTCTTCCCACATAACAAGTTCTGTCACAAAGTTATACCACGACAGTAAGATAACATACACTGGCTAGTTCACAGACACTAAGATAACGAACGAGGAAAGCCAAACCACATCCAGTAAGGAGTTTTGCCTCGTACCCTGCTTGTTGCTTCTTTTGGAAAGCCTTTCACAGAACTGGAATCAATGGAGCGAAATACCTTCAATGGTTAAGAACTCTGTCAGGAGATTAAGAAACTACAGGTCAGGTGAAAAAGATCAGTACTTGATTCAAATTAAATATACCTGAACATCCCAATTCTCAGGATCATTATCAGTCAGGCCAGGAATTTCTTCCCTTCCAATTATTTCCGGAATTCTATCCAACTTTAGCAATGCATCATCATGTGAGGCCTTCAGTTTATTAATCCCATGACGTTTTGAAGCCTTTAGCCAACGCTCCTCAAAGTTGGTGAGGATGTCGTATGCTGCTGGACCATCAATTTTAGAGTGCAAGTCATGCCATGGTTGTCTTGGACAACCAGCAACAGACTCCTGATAAATGGAAGCAGAAGAGATTACAAAGAGGAAGAGCAGGATAATTGATAGATGATTCATTCTACCATCTTCGTCTTCCATTTCTACTGGAGTGGAAAGAAAAAAGAGATCTATTATAGTGGAGTTATCACTCAAGTTCTTGTTCAGGTTAAAAATATGTACGTTGTAAAATATGTCAGTGTCAGACTGATTAGAGAGGCCAATTTTCAACTCTAATTTGTCAAAAACAGATACTTCAATACTCCTGTGGTTAACACATCAAAATGCTTGAGAATCATTATGGGTTTAAAACTAACGAGAGGCATGGATAATGGACTTTCGATATTTGATTCATAATCAAAGCTGAAAGCTGTTTAAAAGCTTCAACTGGTGCATTACCACAAATGTGGGGTTGTGATAATCATCTTTGTGTGCTGTTTGCAAGGATCTGAAAATTGGGTGCTGGGGTGTATCATATCTGCCCTTGCATAAATCAAGGCCTCCAACAAATGCTGTAATCTTTCTTCTATACTGACCAGCATCAGCATCTACTATTACAGTTTTCTGATGGTGGGTGTAGATAGTTCCAACTTCCTGAATAAAAATGTCAGCCAAAGAAAAGGAAGGTTCATTCAGCATTCAACAGTACATAATATATATTTTAAGGTGATTAATAGACATGCTGAAAACACAAATGGATAAACTATCCATATTTTGAACTGAAGGAAAAAAGAAAAATATTTCAAATTTCTGGTAACTCATAATATCGGTGTTTACACATCGTGGAAAGGCTTTTTAAGGATTTCAACCTTAAAAACTACTAAATAACATGTTAATTTCGTTTCCTGTTATTTATTTACATACTTCTATTTAGTTTAAAAGGTATTTGATGGCAGATTATAGTCAAATTAGAACCACCAGAAATGTCAGCGTCTTTATCATAGAATTTCCATAGAGAAGTGTAAGAACTCTTAGAATTCGAGGCATTTAATGTTATTTCAAGGAATATCCTCTTTTGATATCTTTTTCTATCACATGATGCAGAATGTAGCAAGCTGAGGTATAAAATCTAATTTTCCCTTTCCAGTTCTTTATGAATCGAAATATATTTATGCATGTAAGAGAGAGAATTCTATAACAAATCAGTAGGCATAGGACAGAGTAGCACTTGCACAGAAGAATACCCTACTTGATGCTCTCTAATTAAATTGTGATTTGTATGTATGTATATGGTAAACATTTATAACCAACCTGTTTTTTGAAGAAACTGTGTCCTTTCCCAGCAGATCGAGGACAGAGTAGCACTTGCACAGAAGAATGCTTGAAAAAACGGCGAGTCTCTTCATCATCGGTATGCATAACACCCTCCTAAATATCGCATAGATTCAATCAATATCCACTGAAACTGAAACGGTTCGGCAATTGCTATACTTTTTACACAGCAGACATTTTGAAGCATGAAAACCAACTTTATGAATGGATTGTTACTAATTATTTGAATTCTCTCTAGGCAACTATAGCTCAAAAACCTTGCTGAACTTGTAGATTCTAGTAAGTATTACCAAATAACAGTTGAACCCAGATTGTAGATTTTCTAAGATTTCCTAAAACTCTCTTATCACACTAGACTCCACAATAAGCAGACATTCGGGGAAATGTGGGCTGTGATTGAAATCTTAATACATTTGGGAAAATTAATCACTGCATCATGAGATCAAAACAATATGAGCATAAATTACAGCATTTGCATTTAATCAATGACAAATGCACTGCTAAGATCAAACTTAAAAAGGCATTAAATTCCAACTCTTCAAAATGACTCATCCTTATGGTATTAAACATAAATGCTGCACCATAGACTGTCCAGGGACGAAAGATGACTGCAGTTTTCTGTCAAATTTACCAAATTGGAACTAGAAAACAAAAAGAATTCGACATGGAAATCAAGTCCCAAAAATCACACTAGATATGAAGGAACATTTTCATGGAATAAAAAGAGTTTCATACCGTTTTGTATCCCAAAATATTCCTGGAAGTAGGATCATCCCATACAAGAAGAAGAACTCTTACACCTTCCTGAGACTTATTTATCAGAAGTTCTCCTAGTGTGTAGTCCTTCTGATCATTACCCGTCCGCACCATCTTAACATTGTGGAAAACCGACCAGCCAGTAATTTATATCAGACGAAATGATCAATTGCACTTTGCGCCATCTAATAAGGATTCTTTGTCTCGGTGCCTCAAGAGACTAGAAAGCAATCAAGAAAGCGATTGAAGCACTTGTGCGCAACAAAAAGCAATCAAGAATGAAATCCAAAAGATTGGTTGAACCTCAAGATCAAAACTTCAGAATTACCAGTTCCTCCAGTTCACCAACACCAAAAAAGTTTCTGGTGATTAAATTTCTGTTCAAATGAATCTGGGGTCGCTCTAAATATGCAGATACCTGGTCAGAAAAAGGAACCAAAACAACTTGAAGACATTTTAGAGGAGACCAGACTTGAAAAACATGAAGGAATATAAGTGGGCAAAGTTGGAGGAGTAAAAGCAGCGTTTACGTGACAAGGAAATGGACCGAGCCGTAGGTGTGAAAACGTGAAATCAGAGATATTAAAAGCTATGAATACAGGAAGTACAGATGAGGAATCGCCACCCCCGGCCGCTGAGAAAGTAGCAGCCGAGAAGTCAACTTTTTTACTTTACATTACCGAAAATTATTGCTAATTATATAGAGTGAGGTTACTGGGAAGATTCTTTATTGTTACAGGTTGGCAAATGGGGTCCGGACTGCGATATTCAGGCAAGTTGTTGCCAAGTAGGTATTGGTGGTTTTCGCAGGTTAATTGCTCACAGAAGAGACTTGCGCTCCATTGGTTTTGGCAGTCATGGCCGTAGGCGGAAGAACCAATATTATTATATGTGATGTAACAGGTCGTTAACTTTGGCTCTAGAAGATGACTCCTACCAATGTCTATCCTTGTCAACAGCAAGCCTTAACCAAACCTAAAAGAGTCTCAAGTGGCCATAGAAAATGGACAGGGTAAGTAGGTCATGAACAAGAACCAGTCGGACCTATTGTGTTTTTCCTTCAACATATCCTTTTTCTCAAATATTACACTTCAAAAAACTACAATTACTAATTTATCTCTATTCCTTTACTCTTTCTTTCTCTATATTTTCATATCTGATTAATTCAATTCAATAATTCAAACCAGTAACATATTTCATTCACATTTATCCATGTAGGATTGCCATATTCACTATTGAATAAAATATATAATTGATTTCTACGGCCTAAACGATAACATTCAAACAAAATAATTCAAATCAAAACAAAATAATTCAAATCAAATTGTTTATCTTAAAATAACATCAAATGTAAAAATAAATTCAATTTGGCGTAATTGATACCGTTATTAAATTCTAAAAATATTTAATTGAATACAACCTTTAATCAAATGAGATTTTCCCAACTTCTTTTCCATTTTTTTGCAAATTAAAAGCATGAATTTTACTAGAATTTATGAACTCTAGAAGATAATTTATCGATTACTTTAATGTAAAGTTTGGTATCAATTTGTTGTGTATTTAGTAGGGTAAATTATATTTCAAATCTAAAATTTTATTCAATTTTCTACATACTAGTCAAAAGTTGAAAAATTAATCAATTATAAAAGTTCTAATTTGTGTCAATTATAAACTCAAAGTTAACATAATTAACTCATACTTTTAAGATAACTCATACATTAGTTATTAACTCTCATACTTAAGTAAGAATACTACAAAAGCTATATTACTTTCCTAAAAGTATACAAAGGAATGCTCTTTCTATATATTTTTCCTTCCTCTCTCCTCTGATCACTAGGAGTAAGGCTCAAATAAGTTATTTATAAACACTTCTGGCTTTACAATTTAGACTCCTAATTGAACTGAACTAACTAGATTACTTATATCCTTAATACACTCATCTAAATAGAACTATATCTGATAGGATTTAAGTATATCATAACTAACAAAATAAGATATGACATTTAACTAGGAATGATACATCCATATCTGTAAAGAACTTTACTATCTTCAGATGAACCTCCTAGATAGTCTTTATCTTTTAAAACTAATATATATGTACTGTGATCTTATCAGCCACATCAACTAAGATCTCCTTTTGATCCATATCCATTGATAATGAGTCATCCAAGCCAAAAGCCTTTCATAGCACATTGGTCATATCCAAAGCTTTCTCGTGTCAATTCCATTAGCCATGGTCCGTCTATTTGAACACACATTTAGTCCTTAGAGCTCTCACATGTCTCCCCTATCCATGTGATCTAGCTAACCTTCAACCCAAGGTCTATCTCAAGATATCTTTTTGCCTCATATTTGAATCTTGCATCTCTTCGAAGATTTCTACCAATATGCACCAATGCATCCAACTCATTAATAATGCTTGTTTTCCTTGCTTACTTGTAAGTCTTTACCTTGTTCCATCGTCCCAAGTGTCAAACATTGATCAAGACTCGCTAATGCCTGCCCAATTTCATGGACTTAAGGATCTAACAAACTACCCCCACTAGAAGAACTCGATGCCCTTATCGAAATAACCCGTGGGGACTCCTTTGCATCTAGTTTCCTTGAAGACACCTTGGTCATTGGCGCATCTCTAACATACAATATTCCTTTTCATTAGGTTTATCTTTGCTTTTGTTCAAACGCTCATTCACAACGCTCATTGTGCCTAAAAAAGCATAATTATTAAGGTAAACTTTTTCTGTCGAGTCACCAACTTTTTCTCCTTGATCCTTCAGAAACATGGAATTTATTTACTCCTCACCCACTTTCCATACTCTACATTTATGAACAAAGTATGACCTTTCACAAATTAAACAAGCAATATCCCATTTTGTTTGTTTCTTAGACTTACAATGAGAAGATCCACTTACCTTCTCCTTGTGTTTCTTTAAACCATATCGTGTCCCACCATTCTTCTTTTGCTTATTACTAGTTTGAATTGTTGTGGCATTTGAAGATCTAATAAGGCACTCGCAGCCATTATCGTGCTTAGGAGGTCTTTCACATTCTACCTCTGAAGCTCCATTTGAGCCCAACCTTGCAAGCTACTTATGAATTTGAACAACTTGTCTTTCTCATACATGTTTTGTATATCCAACATTAAAGATGTGAATTTCCTCTCATACTCCTACACTGAATTATCTTGCTTTAATCTCTTCAAAACTTCCCTTGAGAGACATAAATTGTTGTTAGAGAGAAACTAGTATCTTCAAAACTTCCCTCGAGAGACATAAAGTGTTATTAGAGAGAGCGGAATCCAATAGTAAGAATTAGCAAGACAATTGTGATGGAATGGCCAACAAGACACCTTCCACCATTTCTAGACTTCCAAGTCATTCTTTATGCAAAATATCAGTAAACGTACATCTCCATCTTGCAGTGACTAGAGTTGGGATTATAAAGAGGACATTGTTTGAAATCTCGTAAATACTGCTAATTGCTTTATTTACTGGTCAACTTGTTGTCAACTTAACTCTACAACAAAATTAATTAATTGGAGCTAGGTGTATTATATAAGTGGCATGTACCAAATCAATCAATTTCTTTTTATTTCCAACTCGGCTATGTAGCGCATAACTCAAGCCTTCATTATGTATCCAGAATCAAACATGAAAGGAAAAAAAAAAGAAAAAATGCGGAAAAATATTTAATTTCGGTTTCATAACTTCAAACGAGTTTTCTGAATCTAAAATGAGCATGAATCTACCAACACCTTCACGAGAGTTGCTCACCGCATTAAAGCCTTTTTGTAGCTTTTTGAATACATGAATATTTGAATGAATCAGAGTTTCCGTACATTCATGATTTGTATCAACAGCTACAGGAGACCTTAACCCTCTATATATAGCATCTATATCAAGCTTCTTCATCACATGCCTGATACAGATCTGGTCCACATTAATTAGGGTCCACTTTTACACTAACTGGGGTCCATTTTTCTCCTTGGACTTCAACCAATTAATTCAAATATTTTATTGTGCTACTTTATTATCTTTATCTTAAACAAATACGATTCTCTTAACAATAAATTTATCAAAACCATTAAAATGTAATTAATTATTGGCCACCTTATAGGAAAATATCTAACATTCTCCCTCTCGGACAATAATTAATTACGATAGTTGTAATGATGATAAAATACAATAAAAAAGGTTAAGTAAATCACTATATAGGTTGACCAAGTTTTAAAAAACCATTTGATCCAAAGGTAATAGAAGTCCATCATTTCGTTCGGTAAGGCTTTCAATACCTAAAAATGTCAAATACATGTGTCATGTGTGACACAAATCTAATACATTCACGCATATCTAATACCTCACCAATTTGAATGAGAAATGGAGTGTGGCAAACTAAAATGATACTTGCATAATTTGAAATGTATCATCTTTTTATTTTTAGGTCTCAATTTCTCCAAACTTTATGTCAAACTACATCAAAGAAATATATTTTCTCTCTCTAAATGTTAAACTGCATTAGAAAACTTTATGAGATTAAATACTTATATTTCTCTATGCCATGTCAAAATCCATAGATTTACATATTAAATCTGTATGTGTCCTAATGATATAGTCCCAAAGTCAATTTGTATATATGCCTAATGACCTTTAAGATGCTTAAGATTGATATAGACTTTAAGACTTTTACCTGTATTATGACAATGAATAATAACACATATGACTGACAACCAAATGATGATCATCTTTATTAATAAACAACCATATTATTATAGCACATAAGAAATATACAAATATAAAAGGAGCAAATACAATGATCCCTAGCTAATAGTGTCTAAAGACTTCAACATACCCATACTATACATATGTCTCTTAAAAACATGTAGGCAAAGTCTTTTAGTCAAAAGATTAGCTAGCATATCCTCCGTCCTCAATGCTTCACATCAATGACACCTTTATGTATCAACTCCTTTATGGTCAAACACTTGACCTCCAAATGCTTAGACCTTGAGATATTCTTATTGTTGTTACAGAACAACACAGTAGAAAGATTATTACAATATAACCAAAAGGCTCTAGCCACTGAATCAACCATAGATAACAACAATCAAAATCCTGAGCCAAACCACCTATGAAACATCCTCAAAGCATGTTTCAAACTCTTTATGCATAGTCAAGGAAGTCACCAGTGTTTGCTTGACACTCTTCCATAATACTGCACCATCTGTTAACATAAAGATATAACATGAAGTGAACTCTCTATCATTTGGACACATAGCAAAATCTGAATCTATATACCTTACGAGGTTTACATTGTTGACCCGTCTAAATGTCAACATATAATCCATAGTTCCCTTTAAATATCTCTACACTCACTTAACTGCATACCAATGATCTATTCCTAGGTTAGCCAAATATTGACCCAGCAATCCAATAGGAAATGTAACATCTAGTCTAGTGTACACCTGGGTATATGTCAGGATACCAACGCATTAGATAAGGCACATTCTTTATAGCCTCTCTCTTGATATCGTTCTTTGGACATTATGCCAAATATAATCTCTCTCCATAAGAGATAAGTGCTACAATAGGTGCATACTAAGCAATATTAAACCTTTGAGGTACTCGCTCAATGTGTGCACTTTACTAAAGGCCTAAAGAGTATCGAGATCTATCCTAGTGAATCTGAATATGTAGGTCGAAAGATGTTTCTGTAACATCTCACCCTCAATTGGAAGGGTAGAATAGTAAATTGGCATAGGATGAGCTAGATTGGGATTTTATAGGATTGCTCATGCATAATAGGATTGGTCCACAGTCATATTTGTGCACATGAAATTACTGTGCATGCATACATGATATTCCCGGTTTGCGTGCCTAAGATAATTTTATTGGGATTAACATAGTTAATGGGTTTGAAAAATTATTCTGAGTGTGCCATAAATTTTTTTCTATTTTAAGGAATTTTTAGGAATTTTTTTGGATTTTTTCGGAGAAAATTCCCGGACCGGAAAAAAATTGCCAATTGGCGAACCGGTTGATTTTTGGTAGCGAAAATTGCTACCCAATGGCACTGTCATATTGGGTATATTATTTTGGAATTGAAATTAGGGTCATTGGACTAGAATGGGTCAAATTGTAGTAGGATTTCTAAATCCTATCTATCATTTTGTTTTATTTCTATTTTGTCTTTTCCCATTTTTTTTGACAAGTGTCTTAATAACACCTCACCAACACATGAGAGGCATGTGTGGTTCTCGGTGTTTCTAGTAGAAGGAGTAAAAAAAATGACTTAAATGGTTTTGTTTCACCCACTCATCCAAAAATCCTCATTCTTTCATCTTCATTGATTTCTTTCTTCTTCTTTAAGTTACTTCCTTCAACCTTAAGAGCTTCTTCTTGCTACTTGCTTCTTCTTTATGAACACCCAAGACCAAACTTAAGCCTTGAGTGGATGATGATGTTGTGGGTGGAAAGTGAGAATTAGAAAGTAAAGTAATTGGAGAAGTTAGGATTGAGGTTGAAAAGGCTTATTTAGGTAAGGTTTATGTTAAGCTTTCATTATGTATTTCATGAATCTTGGTTGCTTGAGGCATTCAATGGGAATTTTGGTGTAATTATTATGCTTATTGATGCATTAATTTGATGATAATTATTGATTGAATTGATGAAGGAGTATGAATGAGAGTTTTTAACTTGATTTTGAATACAAATGGATGATTGATTTTACTTAGAAATGAAGAATTGAGTGCTGCAAAATTTTAAGTATTAGCCCTAGTGAATGTATGAATATTGTAGGTACTGATTTTTTGTTAAAATGAGATGACTATGGTAGTAGGAATTGAATTGGTATGATAGGAAGTGAATTGGAGAAGTAAAGCTGGAAATTGATTTTTGACCTAGTATACTGATTTGATCATAACTCATTGTTTAGATATGCAAATTAGGCAAGGTTTGTGCCCACTAAAACTTTGGTTTGTTGGCTACATTTTTGTGTGAAATAGATGTTGTCCAATTTTAGCTGTAAGAGGGTGAAATATGGCCTGGAAAGTTACTGCTGGAAATGATGTGAACAGTATCCGGATTTATAACCTATGAGTTTTGCAAATTTTTCTAAATTAATTGAGAAGGAATTAGGAAAAATGGACTAAATTAAAGTTTAAGCCTATTCAGTTAGCTTTCCAATGCCACTGATTTTGCAATTTTTCGATATGTCTAATAGGAGTTATGGACCAATAACTGTTGGCTGTTTTAATGCATTGAATGAAACCTAGTTGAAATGGTAGATTTGGTGTACATTCTGATTTGGAGGAATTTTGGTAATTTTTGTGAACTGAATTGGTGTTAGGGATCTACTGAAGAGTTTTATAAGACACATTTATCTTGAAAATAGTATATGGCATATAAGTTTTAGAGATCAGATGTGGGAGTTATGGATTTTCAAAATCTGAACCTGCATTAGGATGTTAACTGCTGATCATGACAGAAACTTGTATAACAGATTTGAAATTGTTAGAGATCGAATTGGATGTTGAGTTCTTCATGAAAATTGAAGTTTGAGATCTTATCTTTTCAGTGATATAAGGTAGTGAATTTGGTGACATTTGTGCTAAGAGATATACTGTTGTGAAATGTACTGTTCAGATTGGGAAAATTCTGAGGGCTGATGCTTTGGTGAATTGTTTGACATAGTTAGCAAGTGAATCTGATTTTGGGTTGTTCATGAAAGTTGTATATAACGTTGTGATCGTACTGCCTTAATTATTGTGTAATTGTTGACTAAAGAATCAGAGAGTTACTGAATTTGCAATGTATTGCCCTGTTTTGATAGGTTTTGAGTGGGCAGTAGGTTTGATTGGATTTTTAACACCCTTAGGGGTGAAATTGATTTTTATGGTCTTCTTGAGAATTGTAGAGGGTTTCATTATCTTTCCAACAAGGTATAATTTGCATTTTTCTGAAATGTGTAGAAAGGGATATGATAGATTAAATTTTGGTTAGAAATCAGTAAAACAAAGAAGGAAATAAGGGTTATACATTTAATGTGAATTTTGGTTTCTTTTGTGAATAGCTCTTCCGTCCGACGTCCGATTGACTTGATTTTTGAGACATCGGATTAATAGAATATTGAATTTCATTTTCTGAGAGATTCGAGATTTTTAGACGGGAAATTGACGTGGGTCCGGATAAGGGTCTGTCTAATTACTGTTTTGTTTAATTGGGGACCTATAGAGGTCCGAATTGCGCACCGTCAGCGCCAATGGGTTTCTAATTTTTAGACGGATTTTTATGATGAAAAAAAATGGGATTAGGGATCGGAATATCTTGATCATGCATTGTGCACCTTCTAAGTGTTACATGTGCATTCTGATATAGTTCTGATTGAACAATTGATAATGTTTGTATACTGTCACTGTTATAGAGTCACACTTGAAGCGTCGGTCCATCGACGTCACTGAGACGGCCAGATTTTGGCTCGAAAATACAGGTGAGTAACCTAGTTAGTTCCTCAACCTTTATGTGTTTAATATTTTGCAATTATGTCATGTGGAGATAATGGAGGGTTATGTGTGTTTGATTTTGAATGATTTTGGACCGTAGGTGTCTGAAATATTTGGAATGTGATATCGAAGTGCTATTTGTGTGTAACTATGCATGAGTGCTTCAATGGAATAATTTGTGAATATGAAATTTATTAGTGACTGAATTACCGGACCGAAGGTCCGAAGGAATGAGAATTGGTCTTTGAAATGTAAAATGACTGTGAATGTGAATTGGAACACGTACATTGCATGCATAAAAGTATGATCAGATAAAGGCAGTTGTGACCGGAGTTGCCCCTGTATTAGGGCATATCACGCCCAATGTATATGAGAGCTTTCAGCTCAACGCACAGGACCTCGGGTCCAACGTATTCAGAGCCTCAGGCTCAATGTATCAGGGCTTCAAGCCCAATGTTTTTAGAGCCACTGGCTCAACGCAATGTGCCCGTCACTGGGACAGTTTCAGGCGCACGGTCACAACAATGAAATGAAAATGAAAAGTGTCACATGTGCATTGCATCTATAAATGATTGAATATGAATTGTGTTAAAGGCGAAATGCCTTACATTTGAGAAATGTGATCGTATGTATTATTTAGTAAATTGATTGAATATGCAAGAGTTGAGTGAACCATCGATGATAGTTTCTCACTGAGTTCGCAAAACTCACCCAAAAGTTGCAATTATTTTTTCAGGACTCAGAAGAATACCCCATTAGGCAACGGGCGTATAACGTTGTTGGGTATTGAAGTAGAGAAGAGATCGGGATCGATTTTAAATCGCATTAGTGTCCAATAGAATTGTATTCCAAAATGACTAATTGGATGTGTAATGGGCCAATGTGGTTCTGCTTTTGTATATAAAATGGTTATTGTAATTTATGGTTGACTATTTGTAATAATCAAACTGATTGTATTAACTAAAATGGTTATCTACGCACGTTGATGCAAATTGTCATGCTTTTCCGCGCACATTAGTGTAAATGAAAGAAAAGGAAATGGCTCGATGGAATGAATGTTTGAAAAAATTTATTTATACGAAATTTTGATCGACCGAGTGATGCAAAGACGCCACCCTCACGGGCACGAACTCGGATATCACCATCGATGTCGGGTTTGGGTCATGCGGAGTGGGGTGTTACATTTAGGTGGTATCGAGCCCAAAGAATACGATTGTATCCGGGCACGATCAAACATAGGTTAAGTTGCATGCATTTGAGTCGTGTCGTTGCAGCATCGTGATAATCGATCCCTAGTCTCGAGTCGCATTTAGTAGAAATCCTACGCAGCGAATGTGTTAAGAGGCTAAGTGAGAGAAAAGTGAGATCAGTAGTAGAGGGTGAACCCTCGAAGTGTATAAGCAATTAGGAAAGGAAAAGAAAAATGGATAAGGAGATTGATATTGTCCCGTGGTCGTAATGAGTGTGTTGGCTAGATCGATTAAGGAAAGAAGTGATATTAATGAATTCCCGGATTAAAATGGCAATATTATGGTGACAGAAAAATGAATATGTCTAGAACTTGGAAAGGTCCACTAGAGATATGGGAAGCATACTGGTTATAGTAGGCCTAAGTGAGATTAAAAGTCCGGGATGATTAGGTAATTACATTCGATCGTATTTGTCATGAAATGGGAAATATTGGCCCGAGTAATGTATAGATGATCCGATCAAAGATATGGATTCACCGATTTGTGTTCAATATCAGTAGATATAATAGGTAGATGAGGATAGCGGGATTGTGATAGGATCACTATTGTACCGTACCGGTCTACCTAGAACTGAAAGAGCAAAGTACCTAGTGCCTAGTCGAGTAAGAAAAAGTAGAAGATAAAAGTGTATGATAAATGAAATGAACTCGTGAAACGGAATGATCTTGAACGCATAAGCGTGAGACCTGAAATGGTTATGTGAATATTGTGCAAGAGTCCGAAACTAATATCAAAGGATGGTAAGGGAAAAGACAGATCGACAATTTCTACCGATTGTGTATCGGAAAATTCTAGATTTGGGTAAAAGATGTATATGACACGTAAATGGTAGCTGGATGGGTAAATAGATAGAGATACAATGGAGTTGTATCAACGATTTTGTCGTGTTTTGGGAACTGTGACTACCCTATCGTGGATTGTTTCAGAAAAATACAAAGATACGCAACAATAACACGATGACAGTATATAAGCCAAGTGGATATGACCTTTTAAGGTCAAGTCGACACATTCATGATATAAGAAGAAAACTATGTAAATCGAATTACCATTGGGAGTATCTATTGACAAGAAAGTTGATCATGATTAATGAAGCGTATGTGAAAGATATATGGAAATCATAGAGGAGATGATCGGTGAATGGTTAAATATGTGCTACTATGAGTGGCTATAAGAGTAAAGTTCATAATAGATTAAAGTAAGACATAGGAGGACTGAATGTACCTTGATGAAAGGAAATGAGAAATGATTATGGCATAATCTGAATTGTATTACTAATTGGTTTCCGGATAAGAGGAAATGATTTCGGGTAATATGTATAGTAAAGTTTAGGGTTAAAGAAAGTGTATTTAGTGTAAGGAATGTTCTGATCTTTCAAAGTATGGCATAAAATTGTTACGATTGAGTTAGTGTTTAAGAATGATTGAAAACAATTAGGGACACTAATTGATTGATGAGACTTTTGTGAACGAGATAATGATGGTAGCAAGACTAATGGTCAAACGAAATGAAGTATCAAAAGTGAAATTGAGTCATATCTCCAGAGGAGAATTAGACATAACAAGCAAAATTTACGATCGAGGTTATCTCAGATTGTAAAGGAAATGTAAAGTATCCAACGACATGAGTGGAATTTTAATTTGAGATGATTTTATTGCAATGTGAAGTGAATAGAGCTCCATGTGTGATGTAAACTGTTGGAAAATCTAGATTTGAAACTAAGAATAAAATAGTCCCGAATCGTGAAGTGAAATACTCAAATGAAGTGAAATTTATGGAGGTCCAAATACGGATGACTAGGTATTGGCATACATCGATGTGGATGATGAAAATCAATTGAAAGGAGAAATGAATAGAGACAAAAGTCCTAAAGGAAAACCGACAATGACGTGATGTAGTGTTATCTTCATAAAGGGATTGCAAATACACTAATTGTGGACAGAATGAATTGAATGATGTTTGGTGATGTATGGAAAAGTTTAAGAGGGAATGATGCAAAGTAGCAAATGGAAGTGACGATAATTATCGACAGAATGTGTTTGAAAGGATTGAACAGTGAAAAGTAAAATGAACTCTATGAATTATTGAAGAATTTGATACTACTGATAAGCATACCTTTGGAAAGTGGACAATGTATGTTGAACTGAAACATAATGTTAAAACGGTATAAGATAAATTGAAGTGACTTTGATAAATGGTATTGGTGCTATGATCGAAATTGTTTCAAGCCTTGGAGACCTTAGATTCCTATAAGGATACATTGGGTTAATTCGAGGTAAAAGACGGACATAAATGACTACTATACCGACAATTACGAAATGAACAGCAATCACCGACTAAACTCAAATAGGGAACGAGATAAGGTGCGATAAACAAATCAATTACAGATATTGGGATTTTTCAAAGAATGTCAAGTTGATTAAGGGTAATTGTGAAGAATTGAGGTTGGAGATTTAGTGGTACTGAATAGGGGTAAGAAAGGTCAATAGTTCAGGAATCAAATTGGTGATTCCCATATTGAAATCTGAAGATTCAAGGGTAATCGGGAGAATGGTATTGAATGATTAAAAAAATAAAATAATAATAATAATAAGCATGTGACGGGATTGAACAAAGGAATTGATGAGCAAAGAAATTGAATAGTCGAAGCTAGACATTCTAGTAATCATATGCGAAAAGTGAAATTAAATAACTGTGGGTATAGAATGAAGTGATTATTGATTTAAGTGCTTATAGGTTTAAATGTTCAACAGGAAAAATACTTGATTATGATCGTGTGATAGAGTTTTGATTTACTGTAGGGATATACTACTACACTGCACAACACCTAACGAGAGTCAAAGACCAGAATGGATTTGAGACTGTGATGAGTGAAACGAAGGAAAGTGACTCAGGAAAGCTGAATGGGGTTAAGTACATATCCGAATAAAGTGCGTTAACACGTTAGAATAATGAATGGTCTAAGGAGAATTGAATCTGAACAGAGAGTCAATGGGATATAAAGCATGACTGCATTAGGTAAAGTATCACTGGTTATAATGAAATGGAGCTAAATGTCATTGTATTGGTACCAAAGGAATGTGAATCGTCCCTGACGAGATAAAGGAGGTTATTGTACGTATCACTTTGAACAGATGTATTCCATGGAATACGACTTAGTCTGTATGTTATTGGGAGAAAAAGATATTGGACGGTATAGTGAGAAAAAGGTATTGGATGGATAAATGTGATGATTAGTGAACAGGTTCGGAAAGAATGAATTGAGTCATAGCATTGGAACTAAAGGTAATGACTACTCTGAAAATGGCAAGTGCGATAGCTAAGAAAATGAGATCGCCAACTGATAGCCTTGTTGAGTCCGTCTACTGTACTGAGTGATAATGAGTTAGCCAAATTAGTAACTGAACAACTGACTAAATATGGTTACAGTGACCTTTTGGAAAATGAATTATTGAGTGGAAAAGTGTATGGGACAGATAGGAACATATGATTACGGTCATACTGAACTGTTGACTGAGAATTTCGAGGACGAAATTTTTATTAGGAGTGGAGAATTGTAACATCCCACCCTCAATTGGAAGGGTAGAATAGTAAATTGGCATAGGATGGGCTAGATTGGGATTTCATAGGATTGCTCATGCATAATAGGATTGGTCCACAGTCATATTTGTGCACATGAAATTACTGTGCATGCATACATGATATTCCCGGTTTGCGTGCCTAAGATAATTTTATTGGGATTAACGTGGTTAATGGGTTTGAAAAATTATTCTGAGTGTGCCATAAATTTTTTTCTATTTTAAGGGATTTTTCTGGATTTTTCCGGAGAAAATTCTCGGACCGGAAAAAAATCATCAATTGGCGAACCGGTCGATTTTCGGTAGCGAAAATTGCTACCCAATGACACTGTCATATTGGGTATATTATTTTGGAATTGAAATTAGGGTCATTGGACTAGAATGGGTCAAATTGTAGTAGGATTTCTAAATCCTATCTGACATTTTGTTTTATTTCTATTTTGTCTTTTCCCATTTTTTTTGACAAGTGTCTTAATAACACCTCACCAACACATGAGAGGCATGTGTGGTTCTCGGTGTTTCTAGTAGAAGGAGTAAAAAAAATGACTTAAATGGTTTTGTTTCACCCACTCATCCGAAAATCCTCATTCTTTCATCTTCATTGATTTCTTTCTTCTTCTTTAAGTTACTTCCTTCAACCTTAAGAGCTTCTTCTTGCTACTTGCTTCTTCTTTATGCACACCCAAGACCAAGCTTAAGCCTTGAGTGGATGATGATGTTGTGGGTGGAAAGTGAGAATTAGAAAGTAAAGTAATTGGAGAAGTTAGGATTGAGGTTGGAAAGGCTTATTTAGGTAAGGTTTATGTTAAGCTTTCATTATGTATTTCATGAATCTTGGTTGCTTGAGGCATTCAATGGGAATTTTGGTGTAATTATTATGCTTATTGATGCATTAATTTGATGATAATTATTGATTGAATTGATGAAGGAGTATGAATGAGAGTTTTTAACTTGATTTTGAATACAAATGGATGATTGATTTTACTTAGAAATGAAGAATTGAGTGCTGCAAAATTTTGAGTATTAGCCCTAGTGAATGTATGAATATTGTAGGTACTGATTTTTTGTTAAAATGAGATGACTATGGTAGTAGGAATTGAATTGGTATGATAGGAAATGAATTGGAGAAGTAAAGCTGGAAATTGATTTTTGACCTAGTATACTGATTTGATCATAACTCATTGTTTAGATATGCAAATTAGGCAAGGTTTGTGCCCACTTAAACTTTGGTTTGTTGGCTACATTTTTGTGTGAAATAGGTGTTGTCCAATTTTAGCTGTAAGAGGGTGAAATATGGCCTGGAAAGTTACTGCTGGAAATGATGTGAACAGTATCCGGATTTATAACCTATGAGTTTTGCAAATTTTTCTAAATTAATTGAGAAGGAATTAGGAAAAATGGACTAAATTAAAGTTTAAGCCTATTCAGTTAGCTTTCCAATGCCACTGATTTTGCAATTTTTCGATATGTCTAGTAGGAGTTATGGACCAATAACTGTTGGCTGTTTTAATGCATTGAATGAAACCTAGTTGAAATGGTAGATTTGGTGTACATTCTGATTTGGAGGAATTTTGGTAATTTTTGTTAACTGAATTGGTGTTAGGGATCTACTGAAGAGTTTTATAAGACACATTTATCTTGAAAATGGTATATGGCATATAAGTTTTAGAGATCAGATGTGGGAGTTATGGATTTTCAAAATCTGAACCTGCATTAGGATGTTAACTGCTGATCATGACAGAAACTTGTATAACAGATTTGAAATTGTTAGAGATCGAATTGGATGTTGAGTTCTTCATGAAAATTGAAGTTTGAGATCTTATCTTTTCAGTGATATAAGGTAGTGAATTTGGTGACATTTTTGCTAAGAGATATACTGTTGTGAAATGTGCTGTTCAGATTGGGAAAATTCTGAGGGCTGATGCTTTGGTGAATTGTTTGACATAGTTAGCAAGTGAATCTGATTTTGGGTTGTTCATGAAAGTTGTAGATAACGTTGTGATCTTACTGGCTTAATTATTGTGTAATTGTTGACTGAAGAATCAGAGAGTTACTGAATTTGCAATGAACTGCCCTGTTTTGATAGGTTTTGAGTGGGCAGTAGGTTTGATTGGATTTTTAACACCCTTAGGGGTGAAATTGATTTTTATGGTCTTCTTGAGAATTGTAGAGGGTTTCATTATCTTTCCAACAAGGTATAGTTTGCATTTTTCTGAAATGTGTAGAAAGGGATATGATAGATTAAATTTTGGTTAGAAATCAGGAAAACAAAGAAGGAAATAAGGGTTATACATTTAATTTGAATTTTGGTTTCTTTCGTGAATAACTCTTCCGTCCGACGTCCGATTGACCTGATTCTTGAGGCATCGGATTCATAGAATATTGAATTTCATTTTCTGAGAGATTCGAGATTTTTAGACGGGAAATTGACGTAGGTCCGGATAAGGGTCTGTCTAATTACTGTTTTGTTTAATTGGGGACCTATAGAGGTCCGAATTGCGCACCGTCAGCGCCAATAGGTTTCTTATTTTTAGACGGATTTTTATGATGAAAAAAAATGGGATTAGGGACGGGAATATCATGATCATGCATTGTGCACCTTCTAAGTGTTACATGTGCATTCTAATATAGTTCTGATTGAACAATTGATAATGTTTGTATACTGTCACTGTTATAGAGTCACACTTGAAGCGTCGATCCACCGACGTCACTGAGACGGCCAGATTTTGGCTCAAAAACACAGGTGAGTAACCTAGTTGGTTCCTCAACCTTTATGTGTTTAATATTTTGCAATTATGTGATGTGGAGATAATGGAGGGTTATGTGTGTTTGATTTTGACTGATTTTGGACCGTAGGTGTCTGAAATATTTGGAATGTGATATCGAAGTGCTATTTTTGTGTAACTATGCATGGGTGCTTCAATGGAATAATTTGTGAATATAAAATTTATTAGTGACTGAATTACCGGACCGAAGGTCCGAAGGAATGGGAATTGATCTTTGAAATGTAAAATGACTGTGAATGTGAATTGGAACACGTACATTGCATGCGTAAAAGTATGATCAGATAAAGGCAGTTGTGACCGGAGCAGCCCCCGTATCAGGGCATATCACGCCTAACGATATGAGAGCTTTCACCAACGCTTGGACCTCGGGTCCAACGTATTCAGAGTCTCAGGCTCAATGTATCAGGGCTTCAAGCCTAATATTTTCAGAGCCACTGGCTCAACGCAATGTGCCCCTAATTGGAGAGTTTCAGGCGCACGGTCACAACAATGAAATGAAAATGAAAAGTGTCACATGTGTATTGCATCTATAAATGATTGAATATGAATTGTGTTAAAAGCGAAATGCCTTACATTTGAGAAATGTGATCGTATGTATTATTTAGTAAATTGATTGAATATGCATGAGTTGAGTAAACCATCGATGATGGTTTCTCACTGAGTTCGCAAAACTCACCCAAAATTTGCAATTATTTTTTCAGAACTTAGAAGAATACCCCGTTAGGCAACGGGCGTATAACGTTGTTGGGTATTGAAATAGAGAAGACATCGGGATCAGTTTTCGACTGCATTAGTGTCCAATAGAATTGTATTCCAAAATGACTAATTGGATGTGTAATGGGACAATGTGGTTCTGTTTTGTACATAAAATGATTATTGTAATTTATGGTTGACTATTTGTAATAACTGAAACTGATTGTATTAACTGAAAATGGTTATCTATGCACGTTGATGCAAATTGTCTACTGTTTTCCGCGCACATTAGTGTAAATGAAAGAAAAAGGAAATGGCTCTGATTGAATGAATGTTTGAAAAAAATTTATTTATAAGGAATTTTGACTGACTAAGTGATGCAACACGTCACCCTCGCGGGGCACGAACTCGAATATCACCATCGATGTCGGGTTCGGGTCATGCGGGAGTGGGGTGTTACAGTTTCACTAAGGTCTTTCATGTCAAAATGCTTACACAACACTTGCTTCACCTCATGCAATATGGTCAAGTCATTTAATCCAAGCAAAATACCATCCACATGCAACAATAGAAAGATATCTTAACCCCTCTTGACCTTGTAATACAAGTATCTTTCAACTTTATTTTTCACGAAGCCAACAGATGTCGCAACATCATTAAACTTAAGGTATCACTGTCTAGAAACTTATTTCAAACCATATATTGATTTTATCAATTTGCAAACCTTGTCAATCTTTTCTTGATCCTGAAATCTTTTAGGTTGCTCCATATAGACATCTTCATAAAAAATCACCATTTTAGAAAGTGGTTTTAACATCTATTTAATGTAGCTTCATATCATAATGAGCTAATATTGCCATTACCACTCTAAGTGCATAGATATAGAGGAGAAGGTAAGATTAAAGTAAACCCCTTCTCTTTGAATGAACCTTGTGGCAACCAACTGAGCCCTAAATTGATCAACTTTACTTGAAAGTCCTTCTTGGTCTTAAACAATCATTTACAACTGACGGGGATGCAATGTTGAGGCAAATCAACTAGCTCTTATACCTTGTTATGCTTCATCAATTGTAGCTTATCACTTATTGCATCTCATCACAAATTTGGATTAGATCCAAAAATAACTTTTGAAAAGGTAACTAGATCTATAACATGTCATAATATCATAGTCCTGTTCACCCAAATAAACTATGTAATCAGATGCAATAGTAGGTCGTCTCACTCTAGTAGATTTCCACAACTACATTGGTTCTTGTCCCTCAGGAACTTCTGTATGTACAGGTATAAGTTCCTATTCCTGTATGGGCATGGTACTAAGACCTTGATTTATTATATCTGACAGTATGAGCGGTGAATACCAAATAACTATAGTATCTGTCCTACTATCATATGAAGAGTGGGAAGGATCACCCTCATTAATGACATCATATTCTAGAAATTTAACTGTTTGTGATTCTACAATTCTAGACCCTCCTTCTCTATAATAGAATTTGTAGCCTTTAGAGTAGTCATGATATCCAACTAAATAGTAACAAGTAGAATAAGCATGCAATTTACTTTTATAAAGATTATACAAGCATACGTCAGCATAGCAACCCCATTCACGAATATATGCAAAGCTAGGCTTCCACCCATTCCAGATCTTAAAAGGTGTCTTCGACATTGAATTGCTCAGGACTCTGTTAAGTATATACAATGTTGTCTTGATGGCTTCAACTCAAAGATAATCAGGTAGGTTAGTCTTGCTCTACATTAACCTCGTCATGTCTTTTAGGGTACAATTACGTCTTTCGGCCACACCACTTTGCTCAAGACTATATGATATAGTGAACAGAGTTACTATTCCATAAGATTTCATATATATGGTAAACAAACGTTTTTCCTATCCTAAAATTCCATATTTACAATAACACTCTCCTTATTGTCAGATCTAACAATCTTGATGGATTTCTCCAATTGGTTCTCAACTTCAACCTTAAAGATCTTGAATTTCTCAAGAATTTTGAATTTTTCATAAGTAAGGACACATAACTATAATGAGAATAATCATCAATAAATGTTTAAAAAATATAGAATTGCATAAAGCAGCTGTATAAGGTCCACTAATATCCGTATGTATGATATCTAATAAACCAGATGCTTAAGTTACCCTCTTTTTCTTTATTTTGGTCAACTTGACTTCGCAACAATCAACACATGTTTCCAAATCATCAAATTCTAAAGTTAGGACAATGTTATTCTTTATCAATCTCTTAACTCTCTCTCTCTATAAATATGACCTCATTATTTATGTCAAAAGATGTAAGATTATTCTGTAATCAGAGGTCATTTTTGAGTAACCAGTATAGCAATATATGAAGAAACATACATGTTATGAGGGGTAAGACACATTCTCTACAATCCATTTGACAAGAAGATAGTACCAATATATTTTACATTGAAGGATAACAATATAAAAAAAGTATTAATGACAAAAACGATAACCTTCTTTGTCTAACACTGATATTGAGATCAGATTTTGTCAAAAAGATGATATATAAAATGTTTCATATAATACAAGAGCAAATCTCATAATGTGGTTTAAACATACATCTCTTACATATAAAACATTAACTTCTTCATTGTTGTTGACTATTAATTTCTCCTCCCCTTTAGTTGGCTTGCTCCTAGATATGATCCCCTGCATTATGAAGGCAATATGGTTAGATGATCCACTATCTATCCACCAAGAACTAGATGTGGCTATAGCAAGATTAGATTTATGAATTATATAAGCTAACGAGTTACCTGAAAGCTCCTATTTTTCCTTCCAAGCTTTGTATTTCCAACAATCAAACTTTTTATGTCCCTTCTTCTTACAGAAGAAGCACCTTATATTCTTCACATCTTGTGGACCTTTGGCAATACTAAACTAACCAGTATGCATATGTGGAGAGGATTTATGTGTCTTCCCTTTGAACCTTTAAGCCTTGACCTTTCCCTTTCCTTTGGTTGTTGCAAACAAAGTTGTATAAATAGTGTTTTTTAGCTTCTCCTCCTTTGTAACACAATGACAATCAAAGCATTAATGTCTTAAGCCTTATCCTGCAAATTATATGTAGTGACTAGAATACCAAACTCTGGTGGGAGTGTATTTAGAGCTTGGTGCACTACTAAGGCATCAGGAATTGGAATATTTAGTGCCTTCAGTTTACTCTGGAGGTTGACCATCCTAATTACTCTAGAGGTGCAATTATCCTTAGATTTGAGGTACTCAAGGATATCTTAGATACTGATTATGTGCTTTGGCTCCATTCCTTGTTGCCTTGCAGAAGTCACTCATAGGGTGTTTATTGGGTGCAATTTGAGGTATTTGAAGGTAATTGAGTAGCCAATAGAGGGTTTAACACTTTTGTGATTGTAGAAGATGATACCCACGACCTCTTGTAAAAGTCATTACTTTGAAATCTCTGGCCGGAGTATATATGTCATGAAGAATGACTCATTGACATATAAAGTAGTGAGTCCTAGTACGAGAACTGATATCACTTTAACTATATTTGATGTAGTCAGTATAGTGAGAGTTGACATTTTACCCATACTCATAACCAAGTGGGGTAAAATATAGTGAAAGTATGAATTGCACATCAATTTTCTATGGGAGGGTTTGTGACAAACCACTTACTTTCTGGTCAATTAGGGGTTATAAAGTGTTGCTAGACGCCGCTCATAACTTGCTCGGATTAAATGTTAATCTAAGTAGCCAACATAACCGAAAACCTAATGGGTCATATGCATAAAAATGACTTGGAAAATTTGTAAAATAGTTTTGGATAAAAATCCATTATATAGAGAGTAATAGAATCAAATAGATCCCGATGAGATCGAGATATGTCTCGAAGAGATCGTGACATCGATATTATTGAAACAGGTCTCTGATGTTTTTCTACACCTGCGACCCGGTAGGACCTATCCTAATATGACTGGACCACCTTAGCGCATATATATATATATATATATATAGAGAGAGAGAGAGAGAGAGAGAGAGAGAGAGAGTGAGAGAGAGAGAGTGCAATAGAACCAAATAGATCCCGATGAGATTGAAATATGTCCCGATGAGATCGCGACATTGTTATTGTTGAAACAAGTCTCTAATGTTTTTCTACACCTAGGACTCGGTAGGACTGATCCCAATATGTCTAGACCACCTTATATATATATATATATGTAACATGGAAAAAGAAGTGAGGCTTCTTTAAAATTGCATTTATTGTCTTTATATGACAAAAGACAAAAAACAATAAATGACAAAAGCAAAAAGGCTAGTAAGATGATGAGAATTATTAAGTAAGCCTTCTTCACGATTCTCACCTTATTCTTAACATCTTTCAAGGTTCTCATAATCTTTATCATCTTCTTCTCTCTTCTTTCTCCTTCATGTTTTGCTTTCCATAGAACAAAAAAGAGAGCTAGTACTTCTTTCTTTGTTCTAGCCATTTTTGGATCAAAGAGTTTGATTCGGTTAGTTTTTTCGATCACTATGTGGATATTGTTTAAAACGGTCTGTTTTCGTTGTTGTGGTTTGCGATAACCTGACCAATAGATCGAAGAACAAAGGAGACTACACACAAGGTACATGATTATTATATGAATGAATGATTTATATAAATTCCATATATATATATATATAATGAACATGTATGTGAATTATGATTTTTCTGCTAGGTCTAATGGTATTTCCTTATATAGGCACATAAATCCTAGATTTTGGGAAAGTCTAGGAATAATTTTTTTTGCACCGTGTGTATATGATGCATCCTGTTATGTCGGTCGTCTTTATTAACATCTTTGTGAGTTCTCACTCTCTTAACCCCAACTTTTGACTAAAGGTATAGGGCATCATATTGATACTCACTACCAAATCCACGAATTCCCTGTCTATGTTGACTTTATTGATACTACAAGGAATGTAAAAATCCCCTGAGTCCTCTTTTTTCTTTGCTATGTTAGGCTTTTCTTCAGCTATGTGCTCCTTAACCATCTTCTTGACTGATTGCTTTAATGTGAGCCTCATTTGTAGTTGTTCCATTATATGCTCAACCTTGTTTGATTCAACCTCCTTAAAATTCCTTATTGCCCTACTTGCAATTGACTTCTGCTGAGCTAGAATAGGGTATGGAATTTCAGGTCAAGATTCCTTGATTGACTCAATTACGAGCTCACTTGAAAGAAATTCCATAATTACTAGTCCTTTTCCTTTTTTTCATCTTCCTTTACATGTTCAAGTTCCTTGCCTGATTGTCCTAGAGGTCTAAATTGTCCTTGAACATTATTCGTCCAAAAAAAGTTTAGGTGTTCTTCCACCTAAGGTTATAGATGTTGGAGTAGGGATTGTTGCCCCCTCCTTATCCATATTAAGTTTCCATATAATTCACTTGCTCTGGATCACTTTCCTTCATTAAGAAACGGTTTACCGTATCATAGTCCAATTGTCCACAAAGTTCACACTTAAGTTGCACGACCTTCACCGGAGCTGAGGATGAAGCCTTTATATTGTTAAGTTGTCGAGTCAAGTTATCAATTTTATCCTGCATTTCCATCATTTGATCAACAACTACAATTCCTTTTTGTTCTTGAAAGGTGGTAGTTTGTCTACTCTGCTCGCTTATCCATAGGCAACTATTACTCATCATCTCCTTTATTAGCTCTTTCGCTTCATCAACCATCTTTCTTATCAGTGATCCTCCTGAAGCTGCGTCAATCGTGCCTCTCGTATATAGGGTTACTCTATTATAGAATGTTTGCAAAAAGAATTCCTTGGGTAAGTTGTGGTGTGGGCACTTCCGTTGAAAATCCTTATATCTTTCACATGCTTTGTAAATCAATTTCTCGTCACTTTGTTGAAAGTTGGTAATTTCCTTCACGATCTTAATGGTTTTAGTCAGGAGAGAATATTTGTCTAAGAAGGCACAAACTAGCTGATCCCACGTCGTGATATTGGTTGGGTTAAGGGAATGATACCAAGCCTTTGCTCTATCTTTGAGGGGAGAAAAGCATAATTTTGACCACATCTTCCGACATCTGATGGTACTAAAAGGTATCACAAATTTCAAGGAAGTTCAATATATGTGCGTTGGGATCTTCGTTCGTTAGTCCATAAAACTACACATTATGTTGAAGCATGTTTAGGAGTGCTAGTTTGATTTCAAATGATGCTACTTGTACAGGTAGCCTAGCTACTCCTTGGTTAGCTGCATTGAAACCTGGTCTCATGAAGTCCAAAAGGGTCTGTTGTTGATGTCCTTAGTTTGCTCCATGGTCCAAATTTTTCTGAAATTCCTCAGCCATTGTTGATTTCACGATTTCTTCTTCTTCTTCACGCCAAGCTTTCTTATTAGTTCGTTCTAATAGAAGATGTCTAAATATAAGGTTTCAGCTACGCGACTCTTGTGTTCATGCAAGAGCATGATTTCAGAAGTGGAAAAGAAAGAACAAAAATAAAAATTAAAAACTAACTAAACGCCTTAAACTTTAGAACTAAACTAATCGTCTCCCTAACAATGATGCTAAAAACTTGATCCTAGTTTTTTTTTATGTGTGTAAGTTCTAATTAATAACGTAAATAATCCGCAAGCGTACGAGTCGTTTGCTTAGTACCTAAGGCGTTGATCCCACGATGAGGGATAATCTAATCCTAAAATCTAAGGTCAAAACAATTCGTAGTAATTCAAAATGTAACAAAACTAAGGCTAGAATTTAATTCAATCATGCAACTCAATTCTAAGAATCAATTATGAAAATATTAACAAAGTAATAGTTACAATCAACCTAAAAGAACTATCAATTGAGAGAGGTAAAATTTTGTCTATCTTTAAGGGTAACCTAATTGATTATAAATTATTAGATGATCGGTCCTAGATGATCCTAAGGTTAATTACTCTCTCTCAAGTTGTAACCATTAAACCTAAATTATAAACCTAATTAGATTATAACAATTGCAATATCTCAATTAACAATCTATCCAAAATCCTAATTAGAACTGAAGTTGTCCAATAAACTATCGAAAATCTATATGATGTCTCTTTTCTCACAATTACCGATACGATTAATTTCTCATTCTTATTAAATCACCTAACTCTCGTTAGCTCAATTTAATTATTTTTTATTCGATTAACCCTCTTAATCTGTTACCAAATTATGCAAGAACAGGATTCACCCTCTTAGTCTATTACTAAATTATGCAAGCACAGTAATCAATCAAAATAAATCCAATAAATATAAACAATCAGATTTTATTAAAGCGAAGATAAAAAACCCGAAGGTGAGAATAAAATATCTCAACATTCACAATCCTATTATCAAATTGCTATTCCCAATTCTATACAATAATAAAATGGAAAATAACAGGAAATATGATTCTAAACAGAGGCAAGAGGTAGCGACGTCGGGAAACTCCAAATCTTGGAAATACATTAATGTTAGCTTCTTCTCCACTTCTCTTTTTCTTCTTCTCTTTCTCAATTTCTCAACAATTCTCTTTAGAGTTTCTCTCAAAAATGGCTGATGCAAAAGCTCCTTCCTATTCTTTGTCCTATTCTTTATATACCTTTGTATTTTGGGCAACCTTAGGGTTTTTTTGAGGTTCGAAAGGTCCAAAAATTTTCTCAAAATTTGACATTTTTAAGTATCTACACGTTTGCCCGACTCAAGCCAGATCATGGCAATTAGGCCATGATCATGGGTTGTGTTCATGGGCCACGAACCCACGATCGTAGGCGGACTCTAGTGCTTATGTTACAATCGTGGCCTATCGTGCCACCTAACACGGGTCATTGTTTCGCTGAACGCTCAAAACTTCTCTGTTTTTTGATGTTGATCCTGACACTAACAAACATATCAAGGTACCTCAAGGATATAATAATTAAGCTCAAAAACTTATCCTAATCCATGAAAACACTTAAACACAATTAATTAACAAACTAACACAATTCTAACCTAAACACATACTAAACAATTAAGTTAACACTTAAATACATATCAAACTAAGTCCTAAAATATAATACAATTCACACTTATTAGTTACTTATCTAGGATCGAATGTGAAGGGAAGAAAACGAAGAAATATCGAAAATACTTAGTTTCGATTCCATAACTTCAAACATGCTTTCTAAGTCAAAATGAGCATGAATCTACCTACACCTTTACAAGAGTTGCCCACCACAACACGTTAAAGCTTTTTGGTAGCTTTCTGAGTACGTAAACCTTTGAATGGGTCATAGTATCTGTACGTTCATGATTTATATCAACAACTATAGGAGACCTTAGACTCTATATATAGCATCTATATTGGGCTTTTCCATCACATACTTGTTACAAATCTGATGCACACTAACTAAGGTCCATTTTTCTTGCTAAATTTTAACCCATTAATTTACATCCTTTGTTAGATTTCATTATTATCTTTATCCGGATCAAATATAATTCGCATAATTTTAAATTTATCAAAACTATTAAAATGTAATTAATTGTTGTCCAATATCTAAAAATAGTAGCGTTAAGTGAATAGAATCAAGATGTTCTAAACAAACGAACTCAAATGACTAGCCAAAGACGCAAAGACTGCTGATAGCAAAGAGCAGAGAAAAAGGTCAGATTGTGAGGTTTTCTTGAATAACTGTAAAAGATCCTAGTATGTTGCCACCAACATCAGGGAATGTTTCACAGCCAGACAGAGCCTTGACCTTGCCTGTTCTATCAACTTCAACTGGATACTTTAGTAGGTGACCATTCAGCTCTGTCACCTTATCATCTGCATATTGTCTCCAGTTGAGCTCACCAAGTGATCTCACACGTCTCACGCATTCCAGACTCTCTGGCTTCTCAAAACATCCCTCTAGACCACCAATATGTTCTGCCCATAGTGACATTCTGTAGCCATATATCTGTTCTCAACAGTAACAATTCAACTAAGGAAGTTGTTCGAAGGGACAGGTCCAGCAATTGTTAGTATTATCGCACAAATATACCTGGCCATATGGATGAGATCCTTTGCTTGCCCAAGTGTGTCGGGGTTGATACCCGCCCATTGCTATTTCTGTATCTCGTGTACCCTCCATGGAACGTTGATTGATATTAGCGGATCCCAATATCACGTACTCATCATCCACAATCATTCCTTTTGAATGAATATATATCATAAATCGCCTATTTTTCTTGCTCAGAACCTGGATTTAGCACAAGTTTCGTTAACAAAAGGGCAAGCACAGTTGAATGCTATTCGTAGAAGTTGACAACTACAGAGACATGGATACCGCAGGAGAGTTTGCTGAAGTGGAATTTTTGGTGTCTAAGCAGCTGTCCTGTCTGTCTAATGCTTCACGATTTCCAAGGCAGAAGAAAATCAAATAGTCTTGTGGCTCGTACGTTTTTTCAAGACCAACCTCCTCCAGAGCCTTGTAAATGATTTGATACATCATTTGCATTGTTTTGTGCTGTGAACAAATAGCAAAGGCATTTGTGAAAACGATATACAAAAGCGTACAGTATCGAGTCACTTGGAGAGTAATTAAAATGTACCTGCCAAAAGAGAATCCGCTGTGTTGGTGTACTTGCAGGAACACCTTCTGGCCACATGGGGATGAGGATATATGCAGCGAATCTCTCGTTTGCTCTTATCTTATCTGCTATTTTGAGAGCTATTTCCATGGGTATCAAGTTGTTTGCACCTGCACATAGTAGCCATGCTCATCGCTGACCAAAGGTGATCCTTACGTAACTCAATGTTGCAAAGAAACTATATCTGTCCATTTATTTTTCATCTCAAGGTTAATTAAGAGTTGCTCACCTATGTCCGTGTAAGAATCCCAGTTATATGATGATCCAAGAAAATACTGGTTCTCAATGTAAATAAAATGTTGGGCAGCACGGATTGCCTTGATATATGCTGTCTGTATACTCATGTCTATGAGTACGTTCTTCCCACATAACAAGTTCTGTCACAAAGTTATACCACGACAGTAAGATAACATACACTGGCTAGTTCACAGACACTAAGATAACGAACGAGGAAAGCCAAACCACATCCAGTAAGAAGTTTTGCCTCGTACCCTGCTTGTTGCTTCTTTTGGATCTTTCGGAAAGCCTTTCACAGAACTGGAATCAATGGAGCGAAATACCTTCAATGGTTAAGAACTCTGTCAGGGGATTAAGAAACTACAGGTCAGGTAAAAAAGATCAGTACTTGATTCAAATTAAATATACCTGAACATCCCAATTCTCAGGATCATTATCAGTCAGGCCAGGAATTTCTTCCCCTCCAATTATTTCCGGAATTCTATCCAACTTTAGCAATGCATCATCATGTGAGGCCTTCAGTTTATTAATCCCATGACGTTTTGAAGCCTTTAGCCAACGCTCCTCAAAGTTGGTGAGGATGTCGTATGCTGCTGGACCATCAATTTTAGAGTGCAAGTCATGCCATGGTTGTCTTGGACAACCAGCAACAGACTCCTGATAAATGGAAGCAGAAGAGATTACAAAGAGGAAGAGCAGGATAATTGATAGATGATTCATTCTACCATCTTCGTCTTCCATTTCTACTGGAGTGGAAAGAAAAAAGAGATCTATTATAGTGGAGTTATCACTCAAGTTCTTGTTCAGGTTAAAAATATGTACGTTGTAAAATATGTCAGTGTCAGACTGATTAGAGAGGCCAATTTTCAACTCTAATTTGTCAAAAACAGATACTTCAATACTCCTGTGGTTAACACATCAAAATGCTTGAGAATCATTATGGGTTTAAAACTAACGAGAGGCATGGATAATGGACTTTCGATATTTGATTCATAATCAAAGCTGAAAGCTGTTTAAAAGCTTCAACTAGAGCATTACCACAAATGTGGGGTTGTGATAATCATCTTTGTGTGCTGTTTGCAAGGATCTGAAAATTGGGTGCTGGGGTGTATCATATCTGCCCTTGCATAAATCAAGGCCTCCAACAAATGCTGTAATCTTTCTTCTATACTGACCAGCATCAGCATCTACTATTACAGTTTTCTGATGGTGGGTGTAGATAGTTCCAACTTCCTGAATAAAAATGTCAGCCAAAGAAAAGGAAGGTTCATTCAGCATTCAACAGTACATAATATATATTTTAAGGTGATTGATAGACATGCTGAAAACACAAATGGATAAACTATCCATATTTTGAACTGAAGGAAAAAAGACAAATATTTCAAATTTCTGGTAACTCATAATATCGGTGTTTACACATCGTGGAAAGGCTTTTTAAGAATTTCAACCTTAAAAACTACTAAATAACATGTTAATTTGGTTTCCTGTTATTTATTTACATACTTCTATTTAGTTTAAAAGGTATTTGATGGCAGATTATAGTCAAATTAGAACCACCAGAAATGTCAGCGTCTTTATCATAGAATTTCCATAGAGAAGTGTAAGAACTCTTAGAATTCGAGGCATTTAATGTTATTTCAAGGAATATCCTCTTTTGATATCTTTTTCTATCACATGATGCAGAATTTAGCAAGCTGAGGTATAAAATCTAATTTTCCCTTTCCAGTTCTTTATGAATCGAAGTATATTTACGCATGTAAGAGAGAGAATTCTATAACAAATCAGTAGGCATAGGCAAGTTCAACATCCTTGCTTTTATTTCTCTTATCAGATATTGCACGAGAGATTCATGCAGAGAGTTATTGAGCGATGATTAGTTTGAGATGGAGCTACAAAATACCCTACTTGATGCTCTCTAATTAAATTGTGATTTGTATGTATGTATACGTAAACATTTATAACCAACCTGTTTTTTGAAGAAACTGTGTCCTTTCCCAGCAGATCGAGGACAGAGTAGCACTTGCACAGAAGAATGCTTGAAAAAACGGCGAGTCTCTTCATCATCGGTATGCATAACACCCTCCTAAATATCGCATAGATCCAATCAATATCCACTGAAACTGAAACGGTTCGGCAATTGCTATACTTTTTACACAGCAGACATTTTGAAGCATGAAAACCAACTTTATGAATGGATTGTTACTAATTATTTGAATTCTCTCTAGGCAACTATAGCTCAAAAACCATGCTGAACTTGTAGATTCTAGTAAGTATTACCAAATAACAGTTGAACCCAGATTGTAGATTTTCTATGATTTCCTAAAACTCTCTTATCACACTAGACTCCACAATAAGCAGACATTCGGGGAAATGTGGGCTGTGATTGAAATCTTAATACATTTGGGAAAATTAATCACTGCATCATGAGATCAAAATAATATGAGCATAAATTACAGCATTTTGCATTTAATCAATGACAAATGCACTGCTAAGATCTCTTTAAAATGACTCATCCTTATGGTATTAAACATAACTGCTGCACCATAGACTGTCCAGGGATGAAAGATGACTGCAGTGTTCTGTCAAATTTACCAAATTGGAACTAGAAAACAAAAAGAACTCGACATGGAAATCAAGTCCCAAAAATCACACTAGATATGAAGGAACATTTTCAAGGAATAAGAAGAGTTTCATACCGTTTTGTATCCCAAAATACTCTTGGAAGTAGGATCATCCCATACAAGGAGAAGAACTCTTACACCTTCCTGAGACTTAATTTTCAGAAGTTCTCCTAGTGTGCAGTCCTTCTGATCATTACCCGTCCGCACCATCTTAACATTGTGGAAAACCGACCAGCCAGTAATGTAAATCAGACGACGAGCCTGGTTGATAGCATTGAATATGTCAAGCCAGCAACTCCTATGCTCATAATTGACATGACCATCAAGCCTTAAATCAGGAAGTGAGCCATCATTGACATGAGCATCTTGGTAGAGGGTAACTTTACCTCCTCTTCTAAGAGGGAAATACGTACCAGCAACTCCATCATATTCAGGACCTGCACCAATTCCATGCTTATACAAAGATAATTTCTCTGCTGGGGTAAACTGAATTGATAAACTTAACACAGCCCCAGCCTTGCAGGGTTTGCCATTGGAACTAAGTATTGGGAATGTCCCTTCAATTAGAGTTCCAGAATGTAACTGCTCCACTGGGATCCCCACCGCACCTATAAGCTGGGAGCCAACAACATCATTATCTTTGACAACAAAGTGAACTTCCGAAGCAGAATGTGCGACAGGAACATTGAAGTGTTGCATCCACACTGGGTTCTCGCTGTTAGTAATCACAAAAGTTCTCGCAATTACAGCACCTGAGACAGAAACTGTAACATAAGGATCGCTGGTTATCTTACTGGTTGCATGCCCTTCAACTTTGCTGCTGACCTTGAAAGAAAATTTGGAAAACACGTCCCCTAAGGTCTTATGAAGCATATCCATGTTAGGAAGATTTTTAGCCTCCTTAATCCATATATCCAAATTCCCATGTAAAAGAAGAACTTTCAGGGACTGCTTGCTGGTTTTGAATGGCACAGTTTCTTGGCCCTGCATATGCTGCGGCCCTCCAAATGAAAAGTTATGATCAATTGCACTTTGCGCCATCTAATAAGGATTCTTTGTCTCGGTGCCTCAAGAGACTAGAAAGCAATCAAGAAAGCGATTGAAGCACTTGTGCGTAACAAATAACAATCAAGAATGAAATCCAAAAGATTGGTTGAACCTCAAGATCAAAACTTCAGAAATACCAGTTCCTCCAGCTCACCAACACCAAACAAGTTTCTGGTGATTAAATTTCTGCTCAAATGAATCTGGGGTAGCTCTAAATATGCAGATACCTGGTCAGAAAAAGAAACCTAAACAACTTGAAGACATTTTAGAGGAGACCAGACTTGAAAAACATGAAGGAATATAAGTGGGCAAAGTTGAAGGAGTAAAAGCAGCGTTTACGTGACAAGGAAATGGACCGAGCCGTAGGTGTGAAAACGTGAAATCAGAGATATTAAAAGCTATGAATACAGGAAGTACAGAAGAGGAATCGCCACCCCCGCTGAGAAAGTAGCAGCCGAGAAGTCAACGTTTTTACTTTACATTACCGGAAATTATTGCTAATTATATAGAGTGGGTGTTTTTTTTTTTGGGGTCATATATAGAGTGAGGTTACTGGGAAGATTCTTTATTGGTACAGGTTGGCAAATGGGGTCCGGGCTGCGATATTCAGGCAAGATTATTCTAAGTTGTTCCCAAGTAGGTATTGGTGGTTTTCGCAGGTTGGTCACAGAAGAGACTTGCGCTTCATTGGTTTTGGCAGTCATAGCCGGCGGCGGAAGAACCAATATTATTATATGTGATGTAACAGGTCGTTAACTTTGGCACTCTCGTCAAATTTTGACAGTTCAGTTTTTGTCTATGTAATATGTTACTCTAGAAGATGGCTCCTACCAATGTCTATCCTTGTCAACAGCAAGCCTTAACCAAACCTAAAAGAATCTCAAGGGGCCATAGAAAATGGACAGGGTAAGTAGGTCATGAACAAGAACCAGTCGGACCTATTGTGTTTTTCCTTCAACATATCCTTTTTTTCAAATATTACACTTCAAAAAACTACAATTACTAATTTATCTCTATTCCTTTACTCTTTCTTTCTCTATATTTTCATATCTTATTAATTCAATTCAATAATTCAAACCAGTAACTTATTTCATTCACATTTATCCATTTAGGATTGCCATATTCGCTATTGAATAAAATATATAATTGATTTCTACAGCTTAAACGTTAACATTCGAAACAAAATAATTCAAATCAAATTGTTTATCTTAAAATAACATCAAATGTAAAAATAAATTCAATTTGGTTAGGGACGGAGCCAGACTCAACTCTAAGGGGGAGCCAGGGGCTAACATCTAAATGCAAAAAAAAATACAATTATATAATATTATTAATAAATAATCAAAATGCAACACGTCGTTCTTTTAGATCACGAAAATCATCTATCAATAAATCAGTACTAACTGTTTCAACAATTTCTCTTCAATAAACACTAATAAACAATCGTAGAGATATTCATCTTCCATCTTATTACGAAGTCTCGTCTTCAGTTTTCATAATCGAAAATGATCGCTCCGTTGTAGCGAAGAGAAACGGGAGAGTGAGAACCAAAGTAACCACTCTATAAACAAGGGAAAATTTTCGATTTTCTAGTTTTCACCAACCATTGACACAAATCGAAATGGTTACCAAGTTTTCAAATTCGAACTTGTGTTGCATGATTAAAGTGCTCAAATTGTATCCTCAATCGTAGTATGTCATACTCGCAAAATCACTGGGTAGAATTTTGTACTAACTTGCAAATATCATTAACCACGAATGACCTACGGATCTCCTTTGGATCTAAAGTCGAACCGAGAATAAGGAGCTCTCACCGTGGTCATTGAACTTATTGTTCAATTCTCGCAATTGAGAGTCAATCACCGCATTGAAAATGTCAACTTTATAATGATGTTCTAATAAAATTTCATCCCGTTGATGACGAGCCCTTCCTCTTCTAGCAACATAAAGAGCATTCAAATCTAGCACAGTATATTAACCTTTTCACAAAATATTTCACTTAAAAGCAATTCTTCCCACCCTTCATCTCTCAAATTCGGATAAGTGACTTTGTGGGATTAAACTAAGTGCATTGCATTCAAGATGTCTTGAGATTTGAGTTGTAAAGCCTGACAAAGTGAGTTAGAAATCTCCAAAATCTTTATCATGAGATGCAAAATAAAAACAAATTCAAAAGAGGTTAGTGCCTCAAATGCTGCATCTGCTTCTCCACGTTGAGCTGTTGTAGCTCCATCTTCAATAATATTCAATAAAACCTCACAAGTAGCACTAAACATGTTTATCAAACTGGAAACAGATTTCAAATAAGAATTCCAACGAGTGTCTCCTACTCTTTGTAAAGTGCCAATCTGATTCAAGCCTTTTCCACTCTCAAGTTCATTAACAGCAAGTAAATGAGCAATATTTTCAAAGAAGCGACTTTCGGTTGATCGTTGCATTTACATGATGCCCTAACAATATTAACAATACAATTTAATTTTGTAAAAATGATGAATCGGGATAACTTCCTTCGATGCTGCAACTAAAGCCAATTGCAGCCTATGTGCCATACAATGAACATAGTAAGCATAAGAGCACTCCTTTAAAATTAGAGCTTGCAATCTATTCCATTCACCTCTCATATTACTTGCACCATCATAGCCTTTTCCTCTAATGTTTTGAACATCAAGATTATGATGTAATAAAACTGAGAAAATTCCCTCTTTTAACGTCAATGCAGCAGTATCTTTAACATGAACTAACCCAAAGAATCGTTCTCGCACAAGACCTTTTTTATCAACAAATCTCAAGATAATAGACATTTGCTCCTTCTTAGACTCATCCCGAGCTTCATCAACAATTATACAAAATTTACCATCACCAATTTCTTCACGGATAGCATTCTTCACTTTGATTCCCAAGACATGTAAAATTTCCTTTTGCATTTGTGGTGATGTATATGAGGCATTCAAGGGAGCTTTTTTCACAACTTCTTCTACTTTTTCATTATAAGTGGATATGAAATTTAATAATTCAAGAAAATTTCCACGATTCGTTGATGTTGCACTCTCATCATTACATCTGAAAGCACATCCTTGACATGCAAGCCATCAAGTAACTTCAATTGAAGCTTTTAATTGAAGTCTGTTATCTGCAATTTGTTGAGATGTAAACCTTTCAAACCTTTGCACTATGTGTGATGGTTGATTCATGAGATCTATGCAAGCTCTCTCAGCTTTTCGATGACAAGATGTGAGATCCTTTCCAATATGTGCCAAAAATGCACAGTTTTTACCATCTCTCACTTTTTTCCAAGAGCGAAATCCATGGACAGTAAATGCTTCACATCTAGAAGGTCCATTTTGTGCAGAAAACAAATAACATGGAAAATAAAATGCAGCATCTTTAGCAGGTGAATATTCCAACCAAGACGGAAATAGTTTGAAACATGATGATTGGAAGCTACGTGAGTGCTTTTCATTAGATTTTGGATATGTTGAAAGCAAATCTTGATATGGACCAGCTTTAATATAAGCTCTTCTAACTTCATCACGTTGATCAACAACATATTCACATATTTTTCGTCTTACGCCGGGATCACGCTCTAGGGAATTAATATCAAAAGTTGCATTGACTTCAACTCTTAAAGCTTTGGTAGGGCGATCCTCAGATGGCTCAGAAGGTTTATAATTAGAGATCGTTTCTTGTTCTTGAGTTGCATCAGAACTTTTTGTAATCTTTATTTTAAAAAAGGCATGAATTTTGGTGTCTTTCAACATGATATCTATCATAAAAATAAGAATACTACATGAATTTATTTGTTTAAAATACTGTAAATACATACATTTTTTAATATCTATAATTAAATAGCATACAAACTATGAGACACATTCAAACAAATGAACACTAAAATTTAAATAATAACAGACATAACACATAAGCCACCGTCCAGGCTCGCTGGGAGCCACCACCCAGGCTCACTAGTATACGTACCTTAAATAACTTGAATCTTGATGGTGAAATTAGCTTCTCATTGTTCTCAAGTCTTAATCATCAATCAATATCCTAATTCCTACATACCAATAAGGAAATAACTCAATTAGTAATCACACAAAAAAATTAATTTTAGGAATCAATCAATTCTGGTTTAGGCTTTTTTGAGTAGGATAATGATGCCTCTAAGATTTATCTATTTAAATTTACTCAAGGTGAAGCTATCAGGAATTTTACCATGAGATACACTTGAAAACCTTAAAACCCTTCAGTCCTTCACGCTGTGCCGCCACCGTTTCTTTGTTTTCTGCTCTGCTGTCGCTGGATTGTTCTTGAAAAGACAATTAAACTTGTGTTAAAACTTAAAAACCTTCTTGTTGCCCACTTGCCCTCCTGTCTGCGTGTATGCGTTTTCCTTTAAAACGATACACGTTAGCGTCTTCTTAACGCCACGCAAAAGCAAAGAACCAAAATTTTTTTTTCAATTAACTTAGTAAATAATTATATAAATTTTTTTTTGAAAGGATAACGTGGCTCCGTCATTGAATTTGGCAGAATTGATACCATTATTAAATTCTAAAAAATATTTAATTTAATACAACCTTTAATCAAATGAGATTTTCCCAACTTCTTTTCCATTTTTTTTGCAAATTAAAAGCATAAATTTTACAAGAATTTATGAACTCTAGAAGATAATTTATCAGTTACTTTAATGTAAAGTTTGGTATCAATTTGTTGTATATTTAGTAGGTAAATTATATTTCAAATCTAAAATTTTATTCAATTTTCTACATACTAGTCAAAAGTTGAAAATTAATCAATTATAAAAGTTCTAATTTTGTCAATTATAAACTCAAAGTTAACATAATTAACTCATACTTTTAAGATAACTCATACATTAGTTATCAACTCTCACACTTAAGTAAGAATACTACAAAAGCTCTATTACTTTCCTAAAAGTGTTGGGCCCCGGTTCGCATTAAGTATGTGTTAATTTATTTTTGAGGATTAATTTGAAATTTTTTTCCTTTTAGTTGGAACAAATTGAGGTTTATAGTGATTAATGGGATGAAAGTTAAATGTGGGATTAGTTTAAATTAGAATTAAATTGTTGTTAGAAGTTGAAAGGAATAAAATGGTTTAGAGGCAATTTAGGTATTTTACTATTGGTTTTAGAGACTAAGGCAAGGAAGGAAGGCTAATTGGGTCCTTTTAAGTCCAATTTAAAATAAAAACAAGAGGAATACATAGTGAAATCGTTCATGTAGGGAAGAGGAGCAAATCTTATGAGGAAGGGACTAAAACTACGTAGTTTTGGATAAGTGGAGCTTAGGTTTTTTAATTAAAAAGTCATGTGTTAGGGAAGTTAGAAGAGGATTCACGAATTTTCTAGAGAAAGGGAGAGGGAGAGTGTTGTTTATGTAGAAGAAGAAGAAGAAGAAGAAGAAGAAGAAGAAGAAGAAGAAGAAAGGTTTAGGTCTTGTGTTTTCCTTACTTAGAGAAGAGTGGGAGAGTGTTTTAGAAGGATAAGAGGGAGAAGGGTTTAAGAGTTCATCAAAGCCAAGAGAAAGAGCAAATTTCGTGGGTTCCCTCTCAAGGTGAAGAGAAGTTGTTAGAGCAAGAAGCAAGGGCAAGTGTCTAAAAATTCAAGGCTAAGGGATTAAGGTGGGTAATTTCTTAATAATTGAGTTAATAAACTTGTTAAAGTTCTATAATAAATCCTATTGAATATTTTCAAATGATTTAGCTATGTTGCTTGTTATTCTTGACATGGTTTAAATTGATATGAGATATGAAAATGTGTGTATGATTGTTGAACAAGTGAAAAATAAATGCAAATATATGGTATAGGCAATTATGGGAAAAATGGATGTTGCAAGGTTCATTGAGGACTAACGTGTATAACATGCATGAATGATGTGATATACTTGTTTCTATGGGTTTAGGGTGGTCCTTTATGTGATAGGTGCACCTATATAGGCTTCTCCCGCCTGCCCGCAAGTGGCTATGGAGTTCCTCACGGACTCCCTCATGTGTTCACGGCTACACATGACCGTTTTACGGAAATGTGTAGTACGTCTGTGCTGGACCCACCAAAACCAATTTATGTGTGACTATATTATATGCCGTCTAAGTTGTTCTTGTGTGATTTATTGTTTTGTAATTTCCTTTGATCATTTGAGACTAATGAAGAATTGGTTTATGATAAAAATGATTAGTTCAATTGTTTGTGAATGGATTGTTAAAGGATTTTAGCATGTTTATTCTTAATTATTAAGTTTTTACCCACGGAGCCGTCGAGCTCACCCCCCATTTTCTCCTCCACAGGTCATGAGCGAGAAATCGAGACACCGCATCGGGAATGAGGCATTACTCCGATGCAAGTTTTGTTTTTGAAATCATGTTTTAGAAACCAAGGTTTTAGATAGCATTTTAGAGCTAGCAATGTACTTGGTATTTTGTCTTTGAGATTTTGATGTATTTGGGCTAGAATGCCCTCTAAAGCTTTGTAATAACTTTTAATTTCATGTAAATGCAAGATAGTTGAGTTTTAATTGTAACTTATGTAATTTACACATGTTTTATACATATGCATCTTTGTGTAGCTACAGTTGACAAAAAGAGTGGATTGAGATTGTATTGATTTATATGTTGGAATGGAGTAGATGACTAGGAGTGCGGTCGTTGCCTTGAATTGCATTTGGAGATACTTTAGAATTGAAACATGTTGAATGAGGTTGGATTTGGGTTTTATGCAGGTGATGTTTTTTAGATTGAAATTTGGCTAGTTGAAATTCCAAAGGAAACGTTGTCAAATTTTTACAAAATTTGACAGAACTTCACTTGGATTTTAGACCATCTTAGTGTTGGAATTCTATTGAGGTGTCTTTGAAGATTATAGTGTTTGTTGATAGCTTTCCAACGATATAAAACTTGTCACTATCGGACTTGGGATGAAGAAGTTATGGTGTGGGAAACACATTCAGTTACTGTTCATGCTGATGTTTTTACTGTTCCATTAGTCATTATAGAAGCAGTACATTTGAGTGAGCTTTTACCACCTTTAATGATGGAACTGAGTTTTGCATCCTTAATAAAATTTGTAGAGCATATTGTTATCTTTCCAGTAAGGTATAATATACAAGTATTGGAGTTAGGAGTAAGAAGTTATGACAATTGGAAGATATCTGTTTAAGTCGTTTTGATGTTCATTTGCTTGTGAGTTATGATAACCTTGACGATTAAGGATTGATTTCATGGATTTGATTAAATATTTAAGTTGAAATTTTGGTGAGTGGAACTTGGTGTTTAAGGTGTTATGAATTGTTTATACTTTAGAATAAATTAAGTTTGTGAAAAATGCAAGTGGTTATAAAGTTAGATTGAAGGTGAGAGGTTTGGAAGAGGTTTTGAAGTTGGGAAGAATGGCATGTCCGTTAAATGGACATAGATGTCCGTTAAACGGACAACCTCGGGTGCAAAAACACCCCTTGGCCTGCCCATGTCCGTTAGACGGACTTGCATGTCCGTTTAACGGACATTTTCGAAGCTTTTGGGACACTTTCACCCGAATGTGTCCGTTTAACAGACAGCTACGGGAAAGATGGTGCATTTTCGAATTTTTAGAGGCCGAATATCATTTTGTGGTCTTCATGAAAGTTGTAGATCGTGATGTCTAAGTTCTAATGGTATGAAAACCAAAGAAATCTGATTTATGGATCAAAAGTTATAGTGATCGCGCCAAAAGAGTTTCAAACTCATTTAGGGCACGAACATACTTGACTCTTTTGGGCATAAATCCCTCATCCGACCTTCAATTGAGGTGAGGCTTGAACAATTTGATTCCTAAGACATATATATTCCTATCCAAAAAAATTTGTATCATTTGGAGTCAAATTGAAAAAGTTTGCATTAAAGTAAGTGAGAGGTCGGTTTGGAGATCATATTTAGAGTATGAGTTCATTTAGGCTTTTTAAGCATATCTTGAGTTATACAACTCCGTTTGAGGTGATTCTTGTTGCGAAACGAACTTGAGGCATAGAGCTACAATTCATATGAATAAGTCAACCTTTGATTTTGGTGTTTACATAGTGTGCGCTCGCCACGAATGTGAAGTTACAGCTAAGGACCCTGCAAGGTAATAAGCACAGGGCTTCAGGACTCGGGAAATTGGGCTCTGGAGACGGGTCCAATAAACGTGGAATTAAAGCAAGAGTGATAGTGTGAGGTTTTAAGCAGTTAGGGTCCGATCTCCGGGTCGGGTTCCAACATTTATGGTATCAGAGCGCCGGAATTGAGATCTTATATGGGCGCAGGTGTATAAGTTACACACATAAGCAAGGGTTAAGAGTTTAGGCGAATGGAATTAGTGCGCAAAATGATATTGTTTCATGATATGAGAAAATGAAAGCTATGGATACATGGAAATGAGAAATAGTACATGGTCAAAGATGATAGGTAACGATTCAATGTATTTTATAGTGGGAGATCCAGGGTGAGGTATTATGATTATATACCTTCGAATGCGATTTAGATGAGAATGTGTGATCATGGCTTGTTTGGGGAAAACGAGGATGTGAGTGGTTATCTTGAGTTTAAGTGAGCAAGTGAAGTGTATTGAAAACAAAGATGCATATGGTCTTCCAAAGATGAAACCGGAAATTAAGTGGGTTTTCATGTTTTTAATTTAAATAATGAGCCTTTACTGTGTTTTCAAGAAAAATCAAGAAAAATAAGCATGTTTTTATGCTATTGTTTTCCAAATGATTAACATCAATCGATTTTGGAATAATTTATGAGTTAATGGTTTTTGAATGATTTAAGAAATCTTTTCAATTATTTCGGACGATTCTTCATGAAAAAATTTAAATTGCATCATGATTGTTGCATGTTGTGCCTTGAATGCATTGAGAAATTGCTACATGTTTGATATGTGAATTGTGTGATGATTTTTCCATCTATAAGTTTGAACCAATGGTGAATATACATATTGAAAATGGAATGTGAAGAATAGTGGAAAGATGAGATGAATGATAGTAATGTTTGTATAAGTCCAGGACGGTTAAATTGATAACTATTGTGAGTAGCTGTATGATGGACTATCATCATACACAAGTGAGTATATTAAGTATATAGGTAATATATGTACATATATAAATACATGTGGAGATGATAGAGGAAGAAACTTATGACTTATTGGAAAATTGTTGGTCATAGCTCCCATAGTTTAAAGTTCGAGGGGAAATTAGAGTAACATATGAAGGTGCTTATAATAATTATGTGGGGTTAGTTTGAGATTTGTTAAAGATGTCGCAATGAGAAATAAACTGATCTTAGAAGAATATTATCTGGGGTTAATGAAATTGGTAAGTGGTCAACATAGGATGAATGTAACATCCCGTTATCGGCGTGACGAGTATGTTGGTAAATTGGGACTGGATTTGGATAGAGTATAGGCAAAAGTGGCATTACACATGCATTAAAGTTCGATAGACATCGGTAAATGATTTCAATTGTACAGGTATATATATACATATATATATGTACATACATGTATGACAATTCCCGACTTGATTGTGAAATCAAAAATTGGCTAAAATTGTTCAGATGAAAAATTAGGTTTTGAATATGGAATTGGAATGAAATTGAATTTAGAAGAATGAAAATTGGAATATGAATATAGGATTGGGTCTTTGCTAAATTTTGTGAATTGATGGAATTTTCTCAGAATTTTTAGAGTGATGGACCCGGACCGGAAAATTGGCTTAGTGACTGATGTATTTGATTCCGGGTCCGAGATTGATTGGCAAGTGATATGGAACAATTGAGATTGTAAATTCAGGATTTATTAGTTATGTTATTGCGAAATTGGGAGAAAAATAGAATAAGAATCGGATTTGTTAGACCCTAAGAATTGGGCATGTGGCAAATGATCTTATATATATATATATAAGCTTAAGATATAAGCTAAAAAGTTCATTTCTCATCATCGACGGTCGTGGGTGAGAAAAACTTGGGATTTGGAGTTCTTGAAGGATTTTCAAAGGATTGAAGCTTGAATCAGGTAAGTTTCTATGTGTTTATGCCTTAAATCATTTCATTTGATCATTGATTTGAGTAAGAAATTGGTTAGAAATTTGGAAAGTTGCGATGATAGGGTTTTCGTTGGTTTTGATTTGGGTTTTTGATAAAAGATGGTTTAAATGATGATCCGAGGTTAGGAATAAGTTGAGTTTAAGGTTTAAAATTGATCGAGAGTGTTTAGAATGGATTTGAATGAGTTAGATCGAAAAATCGATGAATTTCGGGTTTGGACGAGTTTCTAGGTTCGCACGTCGTGACGATGTGATGAACACTTGTGGCGAGCCCCGAAGCGCGCACGCCGCAACTAATATTAAATATTTAATTTGTGTGCCGCGACGAAGCGAGTATCGGCCGACGCCGCGACGAAGTGAGTGCATACCATGACGAAGCGAGCTTGGTCCGCACGTCATGACGAGTAGTAGCGACGTCGTCATGATTTAACAATGGATTATACGTCATGACGAGGGAGATTGTTTCAAAAGTTGATTATTGAGGTTTTGAATTGGAGAATTTTGGGATCTAATTTGATTGGTTATGGATCAAAATGGCATTTGAGAGAATAGGAATTTCAATTTGATGAGAAATGAAATTAAGTAATTATGAGATGATTGTTACAAGTAATAAGTTTAAGACTAATTTTAAATGAACTGGTTCCTAAATGATAAATTGGAATTTGGAGATTTAGAATCTTGGATTTAGAGTATTGAATAGATAAGATGGGAAATTCGAAAATTGAATTTGATGATTATCGGAAATTGAGTGGTAAACGTATAGTGATTGTGAGTTTAATTGGAATTTGACTTTAGAGTGTGGGAATTAGTAAATTGATTAATGACATCTGGAATTGTTATGGATTAGAGTGAGAATGATCAAATTGAGAAATTTCGGGAATTGGATCGGGAATGTCATAACATGTATAGTATTTTAACGCATTTGTTAAATATGTATGATTGATTGAAATCGGTAAAATTGGTAATGTGAGATTATTTGACTGTTTTGAAAGGCACCGATGGAGCAATTCCACGGATATGCTAGGACTTCCAGGCTGTAGCTCGGAAGTGCAGGTGAGTAACCTAGTTGGTTCCTCAGCCTTTATGTGTTTAATATTAGATGCATTAATGCCATGTGGAGTTAAGGATGGATGTGTGTGTGTGATTGCTTTTGATTGATTTCGGACCATGGGTGTTCGAAATATTGGATTGCGATATTGAAGTGTAAACGTGAATAATTGTGTAAAAATGCATTAGCGATTTGGATTGTAATGCATGAGTGAAATGAATTGAATGTGCATATGATCGAAATACCAGACCAAAGGTCCGAAGAACTAAAAAGTGTTATCGAAATGAAAAGTGAACATGTGCATTCATGCATAATTGCATGATCAGATAATGATAGTTGTGACCGGTGGTACTAACGTATTCAGAGCCACAGCTCAATGCATAGTGCCTTCACAGGATTATCGAGGCGTATCACGCCTAATGTATATGAGAGCTTTAAGCTCAACGCACGTGACTTCAGTCCAACGATCGTTAGAGCCTCGGGCTCACTGCAGGGCATATCACGCCCAACGATTTCTGAGTCACTCGCTCAACGAAAATGAACTCAGGCGCACGGTCACAACAACGAAAAGAAAATGAAAGTGTCACATGCATATTGCATATATGAATGATCAAAGGTGTACTGTGTGAAACTGAAATTGAATGCATGTGATTTTATGAATGTGTTAACATGTGATATACTGTGGATATGATTTGTGAATGCATGAGTTGAGTGAACCATCGATGATGGTTTCTCACTGAGTTCGCAAACTCACCCAACATTGCATCTATTTTTCAGGAATCGAAGAGTACCCCGTTAGTAAAACGGGAGTATGTTTGCAGGATTTAAGTGAAGGTCAGGGTCGGGATCAGTGTCGTCACATCTGCATTAGTGTAGTGATTTGACCAGTGGGCCCTAATTGGATAAATGTAAAATTGTATTGTGTTTTAGTGATTACTGAAATGTGTTCAGAAATGGCATTGAGCCTAGTTGGGTCATGCATTTCTCATATGAATTGATTGAACGCTATTGAGTGCCAGTTTATTACTGAAATTGTTTTAATGTGAAAAGATGTTTTTGTAATAAATTGGGCCTAAAGTGTTTATCGATTTCCGCTTGTTTAACTGTTTTGAAAAAGAAAAGTGTTTCAATGAGTTTTAAAAAGGTAATGCTTGTTCTAGCACGCCACCCTCGCGGAGCACGGGCTCGGATATCACCGTCGATATCGGGTTCGGGTCTTGGCGGGAGTGGGGTGCTACAATGAATTTGGTGACATTAGCCAAGCATGTGCGACAATAAGTATGTTCTTTACTCCCTTGGATTTTGGGTGATTTGAACATTATAACTTTGTAAGGAAGATAGAAATGGGTTTTTCCACGGTATTATGATTAGTTGGTAATAAGTGATTGATCAAGATTGCATAGATGATAGTAGCAAGAATGTAACACCCCACTCCCGCATGACCCGAACCCGATATCGTTGGTGATATCCGAGTCCGTGTCCCGCGAGGGTGGCGTACTACATTAGTCGGTTAAAACTCATTACACATATATTTTTTTTGAACCAATCATTCCACGTCAAAAGGAAATAGTTTCCGTTATTACACGATCACGCAGAAGTAGTAAACAGTAGAAAATCTTTGCAGTTATAATTATTACTATCATTTAGCAATATTTTACAGTAACCAAACAGTTCACATACTAATCAGTTTACAAAGATTGCGGAATACAACATTAAGAAATACTAATGCAGACGCGAACTGATCCCGACCTCTATCTCAACTTGCACTCAGGAGGTATACTCCCGTGTCAAACGGGGTACTCTTCTAGTCCTGAAAAATAGATTGCAATTTTGGATGAGTTTGCGAACTCAATGAGGAACCATCATCGATGGTTCTCCCAATTCATGCATCATATAACAAATTACAGTAATAAGACAGTCTTAGTAATGATAATACAGTCAATATTACATATCAATTACATATCAATTTCACGATACCACGAAAAATAAGACAATCGCGATCAAGATAGGCAATCACAACACAAAGAATCATACGATCATGTAGAGCAAAAGCTATTTCTGCATTCAAGATAGTATGCAATGCACATGTGACCCTTTTTTCAGCTTTTATTTCAAGATTGTGACCGAACGCATAAACGAAGCGATGGGACGCTTAGCGTCTAGGAAGTAGAACTTCCTTCGAGCTTGAAGCTCGCAGATCGATATCGATCGATGGGACGCTTAGCGTCAGGAGTAGACTCCTTCGAGCTCGGCTCGCAGACGTCGATGTCGATGGCGACTCGGTTCACAATTTTCCTTTATCGGTTTATGCATCGGTGTATGAATGCATATGCCCGCCATACATCATAAACAGTTAATCGTTCAAGCACGCCACACGATCCATAATTTACAATTACCGCCTATAATTCACAGTCACAGTAATCCCCGTAGGGCAATCAAATCATATTAAACACATAGATTGAGATAACCACCTAGGCTACTCACCTGTACTTCTGAGTTAATATCTGGAAATCTCAAGGACATCGATGGACCGACGCCCAAATGTACCTCTAAAAGCGAGCATGAGATATAAACATTACCAACTACTCAATCAGAACTATTTAATAATGCACATGTAGCAATTTGCAGGTGCACAATGCATGTTCATGATATTCCCGACCCTAATCCCTTTTTGTTCCATCAGGAAAAATCTGTTTCAAAATAAGAAATCCAATGGCGCTGACAGCGCTCAATTTGGTCCTGTATAGGTCCCCAATTAAATAAAACAGTGAGTAAAGGCTCCGTTACCCGAGCCCACGTCAATTTTTCGTCCACAAATCCTCAATTTCTCAAAAAAATGAAATTAAATAATCAATGAATCCGATGCCTCAAGAATCAGGTCAATCGGACGTCGGACAGAAAAGTTATTCCCGAAAGAAACCAAAATTCAAAATAAAACAATTAATATATATATATATATATCTATAAGCCCTTATTTCCTCATTTTTTTCCTGTTTTCCAACCGAATTTCAATCCTCTATAACTTTTTGTACACAATTTAGAAAATTGCAAACCATACCTTGTTGGAAAGATAATGAAACCCTCAACAAGTTTCATTTAGACCATTCAACTTAATTCCACCCCTAAGGGTGTCAAAAATCCCATGAAAGCTACTGCTCACTCAAAGTCACTCAACACAGTACAGTATTTTGTAAATTCAGTAACTTTCATTCTCTTCAGTCAAAAATTACACAATAAATATTCTCAGAAAGATCACAATGTGATCTACAACTTTCATGAACAATATAAATTCAAATTCAATGGCTAACTAGGTCAAACAATTCAGTGAATGCTGTTGCCCCTGAAAGTACTCAAACAGGACAATGATTTTTTAAACAGTATAACTCCTTGTACAAATGTCACAAAATTGCGTACTTTATACCCATGAAAAGTTAAAACACAGTAATACACTTCTCATGAAGGGCTCAGAATCAAATTCCATCATTAATCAATTTAAAACAGTCTTGCAAGTTACTACCCTGATCAGCAGTCCATGACCTAACTTTAGTCCAATCTTTGAAAAATTATAAGTCCCAATTCTGTTATCCAAAAATAGCATGCTATATACCATTTTTAAAATAATTGTTTTCTATACAACTATTTAGAAGATCACTCAAGCCAATTCAATTCAAAGAAATTGTTAAAATTGCTTATAATCAGAATGTGCATCAAATTCACACTTAGTCTAGGTTTCACCAAATTGCTCAAAATCAGTCAATATTGTACAATGCATATCTCCCAATATACAGATCTAAAAATTTCCAAATCAGTGTCATTGGAAAGCTAACAATACAGGCTTCAACTTTCATGTAGACCATTTTCCCTAATTCCTTCTCAATTAATTTAGAAAAATCATCAAAACTAGTAAGTCATTGATTCGGATACTGTTCACATAAGTCCCAGCAGTAACTTTCCAAGCCAAATTTCAACCTCTTAAGGATAAAATTAGACAACACCTATTTCACACAAAATTGTAGACAACAAACCAAAGTTTCTTTGGGCACAAACCTCACCTCATTTGGATAACCACACAATGAGTTATGCTAAAAAACAGTAAACCATGTACAAATGACAATTTTCCAGCTTTGATGTTCAATTCAATTCCTTTCATTCCCATGTCCATTCTACTTCAATTAGCACTCAATTTCACTCATTCATTCACCCTAACCTTCATCAAACACTTCACTTCAATATCAATACCTAAAATTGCAGCATCATACGCACTCATTTTCCTTTTACTATAATCATCTAATATGACTAACTTCACTTAAAAAGACCTCATCCATTCATACTCAACCCTAACCTTATACCCAATAACTCAACCATAGGTTTCAAGACCTTCATGCATCATACATCATCATTTAGAATGAACAATAACTTCCAATTCATGCATTAAAAACAACCCATTTGATTCATTAAAAACATAATGAAAGCTTAAAACCAAACTTACCAAATCAAGCTTTCAACTTTTCAATTCTCCAACTATTTTACTTCTTCTCCATCCCATGCAAGGTTATCATCAACGTAAGAAGGAAAAAGCTTTAAGTTTGCAAGCATGCAAGAAAATCACTCAAGGTTGGAGGAAAACAACAACTAAATCAAAGAAAATTTGAGAGAAATCCAATGAGAGGCAAAGGAGGAGGGTTTTTCGGATGGAACATAAGGAAAGCTAGTAACTCATATAACTATTCCCTTCATCTATTGGAACAACCGAGAATGCTTGTCTTCAAGCATTAAATGAAGGTAATATGTGTCAAAATAAGACTAGCCCATTAAAGAAGAAAAGTCAAAGTTCATGACTAATTAATAAATCCTCATAATTACATCTTTAATAATGCATTTTCAAAGGGTCCCAATTTCAACCTTAACACAAAATATCCAATAGGCCAGTACCATTTGATAGCAATATCGATACCGAAAATCGACCGGTTCGCCATTTGGCGATTTTTTTTCTGGTCCAGAAATTTTCTCCGGAAAATTTCAGAAAAATTCCTAAAATTTTTTTAAAATATAAAACAATCAATGGCTCACTCAGAATAATTTTTCAAACCCAATAGCCACGTTAATCACAATAAAATTACATTAGACACGAAAACCGGGAATGTCATGTATGCATGTACAGTTATTTCATGTGCACAGATTTCACTGGTCACTAGTACCAGTATGCATGGACAATATGAATAAATCCCTATCAATCTCTTCCTATGTTAATTTACTATTTTACCCTTCCAGTCGGGGGTGGGATGTTACAACTCCGCCCTCCTTATAAAAATTTCGTCATTGAAATTCGCAGTCAACGGTTCCAGATGACAGTGATCATATGTCCCTACAGTTCCCATACACTACGTCACTCAATATTTTCGTTACTAAAAGATCGCAGTAAGACAGTCCGTTTCCTCTGTGGCTTTCTCGCTATCTTACCTATCTCACTTGTCATTTTCAGATTAGCCACTACCTTTAGTTCCGATGCTATGACTCAGTTTATTATTTCCGAATCTATTCACTTATCCCGTTTTATCACTCCAATACCTTTCTCTCTAGTAATATACAGATTAATCTTGGTCCATTGATACCCTCTTTGTCACTTCTATTCTGAGTACACCTTTTTAAGGTGATACGTATAATAAAATAATTTCTCTCGTCTGCGACACTTCACTTTCCTTTGGTACCGACACTGTGGCACTTATTTCTATTTCACTATAACTGGTGGTAATCCACCTAATGCATTTATTCTTCATATTTCATTGACTCTTAGCCCAGATTCAGTTTTCTTTTGACATTCACTGTTCTTTATACATTTAATTCTATTTCATTTGTCCAATTATGATTCACCACACTAACCCATGCAACTTTCCTAGGTCACTTTCCTTTATTTCACTCATCACAAGTATCTCGACTCAATGATGCACTTTTCTGTGTAATACAAGCGTGTACAATTCCATCTTGTGATCACCATTAGTTCTATAATCATTCAGTCAAAACTATATAATGAGGTCATAATCCTCTGCAGTCCAAACACTTAAGCATTTTTCCTATTGAACATTCAAACCTCTACGCACTTGAATCTATAACCACCTCGTTCTATACCCATAGTTATTCAATTTCACTTTCACATATACTTACTAGAATGTCTAGCTTCAATTGTTCATTTTCTTGTTCTAGCACTCTTTGTCGGGTACACATACTTTTTCTTTAAAGCATGCAATATTGTTTTTTTTATTTCACTCGCATATTCAGACTCATCATAGGACTCACTACTTTAACTCCTGCACTCTTAACCTTTCTTACCTTTATCCAGTATCACTAGATCTACAACTTCAATTTTCCAGTAACGCTTCACAATTACCCATAATCTACTTAACATTCTTTGAAAATCCCAATATCTGTAATTGATCTGTTCATTGCAGCATTATCTGTTCATTGTCGGTATAGTAATCATTTATGCCCATCTTTTCCTCGAATAAAGACAATGTATCGTTATAGGAATCTAAGGTCTCCAAGTCTTTAAACAATTGCGATCATAACACCAATACCATTTATCAAAGTCAATTCAATTTATCTTATACCATTTTAACATATTGTCTCAGTTCATCACACACTGCCCACTTTCAAAGGGTATGTTTATCATCAGTCTCAAATTCCTCAAGTATTTATATAGTTCTAGTTTTACTTTTCACTGTTCAACACTCTTAAACACATTCCGTCTATAATCATAGTCACTACCAATTGCGTACCTCGCATAATTCCCTATTAGGGTCTTATTGACTTTACCATTCAACTTTTTCAGTGAGTCCCCAATTAGTGTATCTGCAATCCCTTTATGAAGATAACACTATATCACGTCATTGTCAGTTTCCCTTTAGGACTTCTTGTCTCTACTCATTTTCTCTTTTTAATTGATTTCCTGTCATTCACATCGACATATGCCAATACCTAGTCATCCGTACTTGGACTTCCATAAATTCCACTTCATTTGAGTATTTCACTTCGCAGTTCGGGACTATTTAATACTTAGTTTCAAATCAAGATTTCTCCATAGTTTTGCATCACATATGGAGATCTATTCACTTCACATTGCAATAGAATCACCTTAAATTAAAATTCCACTCACGTAGATGGATACGTTTACATTCCGCATACACAAAGCGATAACCTCAAGAGTATATTTCACTTGTTATGTCTACATCTCCTCTTGAGATATGACTCAATTTCACTTTTGATTTCGTCCATACTTCTTTTCGTTTTGTTCCTGTCATGACTATTAATCTTGCTACCGTCATTATACTATTCACGAAAGTCTCATCATCCAATTAGTGTCCCTAATTGCTTTTCAATCATTCTCAACTATACGCACTATCTCAATCAGAACAATTTTATGCCATAATTGGAAAGATTAGAACATCCCTTGCACTAAGGTTTTGTGAGACATGCAACACTTTCTTTGACCCTTATACTTTAATATACATATTACTAGATCTCACTTCATCTTATCCGGAGGCCAATTAGTAACTTATTCAAAACTCCTCAAACTCCTTTCCGTTTGTGCCAATCCTCGAATAGAGGACTTAGGCCATAATCATCATTTTTTTTATACAGATACACTCAGTCCTCTTATGTCATACTGTAACCCATTCTGAACCTTACATTATAGGATCAAAGTCACCGATCATTTTCTCTATTCTTTCCATGTATTTCACATACGTTTCATTAATCATGATCGACTTACTATCCAATATAGTTCACTTACGTTCATTACACATATTTTTATTCCCATATCATTCATGTGTCAGCTTGATCTTTTTAAGGTTATATCCACTTGGCTTATATAATGTCATCGCATTATTGCTACGTCTCTCTTTATTTTCCTCAAACAATCCACGATAGGGTACTCACATTGATAGTACCTTCGGGGATATGTCCCCAACCACAACAAGATCATAGATACTCCACTGTATCTCTATCTGTTCAAAGAATTTCCCGATATACAATCAGTAGAAATTGTCAGTTTGTCTTTTTCCCTTACGATCTTATTATACTGATTTCCAAACTCTTAGCACCATATTCACATAACCATTTCAGTCTCAAGCTTATGCGCTCATAATCATACCCGTTTCACGAGTTCATTTCAGTTTATCTGTACACTTTTATCTCTCTATTTCTACCTTTTTCTTACCCTACTAGGCACTTTGCTCTTTCAGTTCTTTCAGTTCTAGGTAGACCGTTACGGTACAATATTACAATCTCGCTATCATCATCTATCTATGATATCAACTGATATCTAACACAAATGTAGTGAATCAATATCTGCATGGTCGGACCATCTATGTTTTACTCAGTTCCAATGTTTCCCATTTCATCGCATCTACAGTCAGAACTCTAATTCCCAAATCATCCCGGACTTTTCATCTCACTTAGTCCTGCTGTAACCAGTATGTTTCTCATATCTACAGAGGACCTCTCCAAGTTCTAGACATGTTCGTTTTTCTGTCGCCGTAATATTGCCACATTAATCAGGGGACTCAATTTGATATCAATTCTTTCTTTAATCAGTATAGGCCAACATAGTCATTCTAACCACAGTACATTATAATTCTCATTATCGATGTTTCCTTTTTCCCCTTTCCAATTGCTCATACCCTTTCATGGGTTCACATTCTGATACCTTCTCACTTTTCTAACACTTGATCACGTAACACATGTTCACACGTAGGATTTCTACTAGTGCGACTCAGACTGGGGATCAGTTACACGATCACGCAGAAGTAGTAAACAGTAGAAAATCTTTGCAGTTATAATTATTACTATCATTTAGCAATATTTTATAGTAACCAAACAGTTCACATACTAATCAGTTTACAAAGATTGCGGAATACAACATTAAGAAATACTAATGCAGATGCGAACTGATCCCGACCTCTATCTCAACTTGCACTCAGGAGGTATACTCCCGTGTCAAACGGGGTACTCTTCTAGTCCTGAAAAATAGATTGCAATTTTGGATGAGTTTGCGAACTCAATGAGGAACCATCATCGATGGTTCTCCCAATTCATGCATCATATAACAAATTACAGTAATAAGACAGTCTTAGTAATGATAATACAGTCAATATTACATACCAATTACGATCAATTTCACGATCCACAAAAAAAAAGACATCCACGGTCAAGATAGGCAATCATAGCACGATCATCTGATCATGTAGAGCAAAAGCTATTTCAGGCATTTAGTATAGTATGCAATGCACATGTGACCCTTTTTTCAGTTTTATTTCAGTATTGTGACCGAACGCATAAACAGTAAACAGTGGACGCTTAGCGTCTAGGAAGTAGAACTTCCTTCGAGCTTGAAGCTCGCAGTATCAGTATCAGTCAGTGGACGCTTAGCGTCTAGGGAGTAGGACTCCCTTCGAGCTCGAAGCTCGCAGTATCAGTATCAGTGGCGACTCGGTTCACAATTTTCCTTTATCAGTTTATGCATCGGTGTATGAATGCATATGCCCAGTTACACATCTCATAAACAGTTAATCGTTCAAGCACAGTCACAGTCCATAATTTACAATTACCGCCTATAATTCACAGTCACAGTAATCCCCGTAGGGCAATCAAATCATATTAAACACATAGATTGAGATAACCCCCTAGGCTACTCACCTGTACTTCCGAGTTAATATCTGGAAATCTCAGTGACATCGATGGACCGACGCTCCAAATGTACCTCTAAAGCGATTCTGAGATATAAACATTACCAACTACTCAATCAGAACTATTTAATAATGCACATGTAGCAGTTTGCAGGTGCACAATGCATGTTCATGATATTCCCGACCCTAATCCCATTTTGTTCCATCAGGAAAAATCCGTTTCAAAATAAGAAATCCAATGGCGCTGACGGCGCTCAATTTGGTCCTGTATAGGTCCTCAATTAAATAAAACAGTGAGTAAAGGCTCCGTTACCCGGGCCCACATCAATTTTTCGTCCACAAATCCTCAATTTCTCAAAAAAATGAAATTAAATAATCAATGAATCCGATGCCACAAGAATCAGGTCAATCGGACGTTGGACGGAAAAGTTATTCCCGAAAGAAACCAAAATTCAAAATAAAACAATTAATATATATATATATATCTATAAGCCCTTATTTCCTCATTTTTTTCCTGTTTTCCAACCGAATTTCAATCCTCTATAACTTTTTGTACACAATTTAGAAAATTGCAAACCATACCTTGTTGGAAAGATAATGAAACCCTCAACAAGTTTCATTTAGACCATTCAATTTAATTCCACCCCTAAGGGTGTCAAAAATCCCATGAAAGCTACTGCTCACTCAAAGTCACTCAACACAGTACAGTATCTTGTAAATTCAGTAACTTTCATTCTCTTCAGTCAAAAATTACACAATAAATATTCTCAGAAAGATCACAATGTGATCTACAACTTTCATGAACAATATAAATTCAAATTCAATGGATAACTAGGTCAAACAATTCAGTGAATGCTGTTGCCCCTGAAAGTACTCAAACTGGACAGTGATTTTTCAAACAGTATAACTCCTTGTACAAATGTCACAAAATTGCATACTTTATACCCATGAAAAGTTAAAACACAGTAATACACTTCTCATGAAGGGCTCAGAATCAAATTCCATCATTAATCAATTTAAAACAGTCTTGCAAGTTACTGCCCTGATCAGCAGTCCATGACCTAACTTTAGTCCAATCTTTGAAAAATTGTAAGTCCCAATTCTGTTTTCCAAAAATAGCATGCTATATACCATTTTCAAGATAATTGTTTTCTCTACAACTATTTAGAAGATCAATCAAGCCAATTCAATTCAAAGAAATTGTTAAAATTGTTTCTAATCAGAATGTGCATCAAATTCATACTTAGTCTAGGTTTCACCAAATTGCTCAAAATCAGTCAATATTTTACAATGCATATCTCCCAATATACAGATCTAAAAATTTCCAAATCAGTGGCATTGGAAATCTAACAATACAGGCTTCAACTTTTATTTAGACCATTTTCCCTAATTCCTTCTCAATTAATTTAGAAAAATCATCAAAACTAGTAGGTCATTGATCCGGATACTGTTCACATAAGTCCCAGCAGTAACTTTCCAAGCTAAATTTCAACCTCTTAAGGATAAAATTAGACAACACCTATTTCACACAAAATCGTAGGCAACAAACCAAAGTTTCTTTGGGAACAAACCTCACCTCATTTGGATAACCACACAATGAGTTATGCTCAAAACAGTAAACCATGTACAAATGACAATTTTCCAGCTTTGATGTTCAATTCAATTCCTTTCATTCCCATGTCCATTCTACTTCAATTAGCACTCAATTTCACTCATTCATTCACCCTAACCTTCATCAAACACTTCACTTCAATATCAATACCTAAAATTGCAGCATCATACTCACTCATTTTCCTTTTACTATAATCATCTAATATGACTAACTTCACTTAAAAAGACCTCATCCATTCATACTCAACCCTAACCTTATACCCAATAACTCAACCATAGGTTTCAAGACCTTCATGCATCATACATCATCATTTAGAATGAACAATAACTTCCAATTCATGCATTAAAACAACCCATTTGATTCATTAAAACATAATGAAAGCTTAAACCAAACTTACCAAATCAAGCTTTCAACTTTTCAATTCTCCAACTATTTTATTTCTTCTCCATCCCATGCAAGGTTATCATCAAGGTAAGAAGGTAAAGCTTTAAGTTTGCAAGCATGCAAGAAAATCACTCAAGGTTGGAGGAAAACAACAACTAAATCAAAGAAAATTTGAGAGAAATCCAATGAGAGGCAAAGGAGGAGGGTTTTCGGATGGAACATAAGGAAAGCTAGTAACTCATATAACTATTCCTTCATCTATTGAACAACCGAGAATGCTTGTCTTCAAGCATTAAATGAAGGTAATATGTGTCAAAATAAGACTAGCCCATTAAAGAAGAAAAGTCAAAGTTCATGACTAATTAATAAATCCTCATAATTACATCTTTAATAATGCATTTTCAAAGGGTCACAATTTCAACCCTAACACAAAATATCCAATAGGCCAGTACCATTTGATAGCAATTTCGATATCAAAAATCGACCGGTTCGCAACTTGGCGATTTTTTTTCCAGTCCGAAAATTTTTTCCGAAAAATTCCAGAAAAATTCCTAATTTTTTAAAAAATATTAAACAGTCAATGGCTCACTCAGAATAATTTTTCAAACCCAATAGCCACGTTAATCACAATAAAATTACATTAGGCACGAAAACCGAGAATGTCATGTATGCATGTACAGTTATTTCATGTGCACAGATTTCACTGGTCACTAGTACCAGTATGCATGGACAATACGACTAAATCCCTATCAATCTCTTCCTATGCCAATTTACTATTTTACCCTTCCAATCGGGGGTGGGACGTTACAAAGAAACCCTCTTTTGAAGAAAATTTTTGTTAAGGAAGAATAACCAGACTAGATAGCTTATATTAAGGATGACCAATGAATGAACTGAACGTGAAGGAATATGTATTTTGTTTGGTGTAAAGGGGTCACATGAGTGGATTCTTGAATCTATGGAGACACGAATTTGCTAGTATGAGAAGTATGTACATTCAAGTTACATTATGTGAAAATATGTTCAGGAGATACAAATCTATCTTGATGAATGTCTTAAAATCAAGAAGTTAGGTATGCAAGTAAAATTTCAATGTGTGGAGAAAGTGGTATGAATAAACAAACATGAGAATAAGTCCAAGAGAGATATGAGGAAAATTCAAGGAATGGAGAAAATCACTCGTGGACGGAAGTCAAGTAGGCTATTGAAAAGTAGGTAAGACAATGTACCTCATTAAGGATCAGTTATGTAAGCAATCATCGAGGGCTAATCAATAGGCATATGAAATTTGATATAAATTGCTTGAGTTAACAAATGCCTTATAAAGACTATGGTATTGGAGACTAAAGAGAATTAAGATTTGATGATGTATTAAAGGCATTCAAGAATTAAGAAAAATAGTTTGAATACATGGAGAAAAATGTGAAAAGCGTATGAGTGACGTGAGTAAGGATAATTTTGAAGGAACTAGGCTAAGGTAAATTATATCATATAGATTTGGAGATTTTAAAGTATACACTGATGTTGTATAAGACAGTAGGTTGGAATCAAATGCAGCGTAACAAACTGATTTCATATGTATGGAGACAATTGAAGTTTTATAAGTTGACTATTTGATACATGATTTAGAACTGCTACATTAATGATTATTTTGAAAGTTTGAAGACAGTATATGTACAAGAATATCTTCAATATACATATGCAAGTGCAGATCGTAAAAGTTTGAGTCAATCAATGAATTGGGAGAAGTAGTTATAAGACGTAGGAGATTGAGATAAATGCTAAAAGGCTATGTTTGTTCTAGCGAGAAACTCCAAGTGAAGCTAAGTGGTATGTTAGATGCCTTAAGTAGAAATGTGATATTGAGGTTATCAGAACAAATACAAAAGAAAGCATAAAATAGAGGGTTTAGTTTACCCCAAATGAAGGATTAACGGATTATGAGATTGAAAACAGATATGAGTGTCAAGTTTAAATGAGAAGAAACATATAGGGTGAATGAATAAGAAGTATATGAAATCAATAAAGATGCTTGAGTTGAAAGAATTGCATATGAGATTGAGGCAATAGGTAGAGTTATTCGAAGGATTATGATTGTATAAGTGAGTACTAAACAGGTAAAGTTAGTGTTATGATCAGATGCATTGAATAGAGAAATCAATAGCAGTGTATCATAAATTTGGATATTGAGGTTATTAAATTTAGTATAGTAAAGAATGTAGAATATGGAATTGAATTTTAGACAAAATGATTAGTCACTGAAAGTTTAGATTAGTTCATATGAACCAAGCCCAAATTGACAATTCAGAAATTGTGAATCGTACTAAGAAACTGGGAATGAGTATGAATTTTGAGTTCGAGTAGGAGAAATGATACTGGGTAATTGAGATAAGAAGTATGCGTATAGGCAAAGATGATTAAGTAAAGAGACTATGAGAAAACTAATGGTGATTTTTAAGCTATATATCCTAGAAGAAATATGTCAAGTGGCTGAAAGTTTAAATTGTTGATGGTTTTAACTGTCAGAGATATGCTTAACGTTTATAGTTTAGAGTTTGTAAGAACATGAGATCAACGTATAGTTCTACTTGTCTTTAAGCATCTAAATTGTTGTCTTAGTGTATTCAATAGAATACTGGATGAGGAGTTAGAAGATATAAAGAGTCATCGCTTTTGTATTATGATGAGTAAGACCTAAAAATGATTGAATGTCAGATCGATTTAAAGAGGTATTAGAAAGTAAGTGATCAAGAAAGGTGAAGGAATTAGTTGGATACACGGCAAAGATATGGAATACAGAAATTGACATAAGAGTTACATGAAATGAGACTAAAGTGATGTGAATTATTAAGTGAAAATTGATTTGTCTCGAAGGTATCACCTTGCTCAGCGTGCTCAATGTTAGGAAAAAGCCGCCATGAATTAGTTATTATGGAAGTATTAAGAGTTAATGCTACTGACACAAGGATTCAAAATATAATGTATGTGAGTATGTTAAGGAAATATTGATGTGATAAGATTAGGGTGTTTTGATACGTGAAGTGGAAAACAAATTTGTGAGTGATCCAAGCATAAAGAGGAACTAGTTAAGAAGTAAATGATCGAATAACTAATTTAAAGACCGAATGAGTCGACTAAATGCTATCATTTGATAGAAAGTTTCCGAGTGATGAAGTTAAATGAGAAACGGGGGAGCATCCTACACTCCTGAGCAACTCGATAAGAGATATTAGTGTTTGGATTTGATATGGATGGTATTGCAAATAAGAGGTGAAAAATATTTTGATATTAGGATTATTTAGAAGACATGAGTAAAGAAATTGTATTGCTTGGCGTTTGCTTAAGTATGAATTTCGAGGACGAAATTTCTTTAAGAGGGGGAGAAATGTTGGGCCCCGGTTCGCATTAAGTATGTGTTAATTTATTTTTGAGGATTAATTTGAATTTTTTTCCTTTTAGTTGGAACAAATTGAGGATTATAGTGATTAATGGGATGAAAGTTAAATGTGGGATTAGTTTAAATTAGAATTAAATTGTTGTTAGAAGTTGAAAGGAATAAAATGGCTTAGGGGCAATTTAGGTATTTTACTATTGGTTTTAGAGACTAAGGCAAGGAAGGAAGGCCAATTGGGTCCTTTTAAGTCCAATTTAAAACAAAAACAAGAGGAATACATAGTGAAATCGTTCATGTAGGGAAGAGGAGCAAATCTTATGAGGAAGGGACCAAAACTACGTAGTTTTGGATAAGTGGAGCTTAGGTTTTTTAATTAAAAAGTCATGTGTTAGGGAAGTTAGAAGAGGATTCACGAATTTTCTAGAGAAAGGGAGAGGGAGAGTGTCGTTTATGTAGAAGAAGAAGAAGAAGAAGAAGAAGAAGAAGAAAGGTTTAGGTCTTGTGTTTTCCTTACTTAGAGAAGAGTGGGAGAGTGTTTTAGAAGGATAAGAGGGAGAAGGGTTTAAGAGTTCATCAAAACCAAGAGAAAGAGCAAATTTCGTGGGTTCCCTCTCAAGGTGAAGAGAAGTTGTTAGAGCAAGAAGCAAGGGCAAGTGTCTAAAAATTCAAGGCTAAGGGATTAAGGTGGGTAATTTCTTAATAATTGAGTTAATAAACTTGTTAAAGTTCTATAATAAATCCTATTGAATATTTTCAAATGATTTAGCTATGTTGCTTGTTATTCTTGACATGGTTTAAATTGATATGAGATATGAGATATGAAAATGTGTGTATGATTGTTGAACAAGTGAAAAATAAATGCAAATATATGGTATAGGCAATTATGGGAAAAATGGATGTTGCAAGGTTCATTGAGGACTAACGTGTATAACATGCATGAATGATGTGATATACTTGTTTCTATGGGTTTAGGATGGTCCTTTATGTGATAGGTGCACCTATATAGGCTTCTCCTGCCTGCCCGCAAGTGGCTATGGAGTTCCTCACGGACTCCTCATGTGTTCACTGCCACACATGACCGCTTTTCTTAAAATGTGTACGTCTGTTGGACCCACGAAAACCAATTTATGTGTGACTATATTATATGTCGTCTAAGTTGTTCTTGTGTGATATATTGTTTTGTAATTTCCTTTGATCATTTGAGACTAATGAAGAATTGGTTTATGATAAAAATGATTAGTTCAATTGTTTGTGAATGGATTGTTAAAGGATTTTAGCATGTTTATTCTTAGTTATTAAGTTTTTACCCACGGAGCCGTCGAGCTCACCCCCCATTTTCCCCTCCACAGGTCATGAGAGAGAAACCGAGACACCGCATCGGGAATGAGGCATTACTCCGATGCAAGTTTTTTTTTTGAAATCATGTTTTAGAAACCAAGGTTTTAGATAGCATTTTAGAGCTAGCAATGTACTTGGTATTTTGTCTTTGAGATTTTGATGTATTTGGGCTAGAATGCCCTCTAAAGCTTTGTAATAACTTTTAATTTCATGTAAATGCAAGATTGTTGAGTTTTAATTGTAACTTATGTAATTTACACATGTTTTTATACATATGCATCTTTGTGTAGCTACAGTTGACAAAAAGAGTGGATTGAGATTGTATTGATTTATATGTTGGAATGGAGTAGATGACTAGGAGTGCGGTCGTTGCCTTGAATTGCATTTGGAGATACTTTAAAATTGAAACATGTTGAATGAGGTTGGATTTGGGTTTTATGCAGGTGATGTTTTTTAGATTGAAATTTGGCTAGTTGAAATTCCAAAGGAAATGCTGTCAAACTTTTACAAAATTTGATAAAACTTCACTTGGATTTTAGACCATCTTAGTGTTGGAATTGTATTGAGGTGTCTTCTTGAAGATTATAGTGCTTGTTGATAGCTTTCCAACGATATAAAACTTGTCACTATCGGACTTGGGATGAAGAAGTTATGGTGTGGGAAACACATTCAGTTACTGTTCATGCTGATGTTTTTACTGTTCCATTAGTCATTATAGAAGCAGTACATTTGAGTGAGCTTTTACCACCTTTAATGATGGAACTGAGTTTTGCATCCTTAATAAAATTTGTAGAGCATATTGTTATCTTTCCAGTAAGGTATAATATACAAGTATTGGAGTTAGGAGTAAGAAGTTATGACAATTGGAAGATATCTGTTTAAGTCGTTTTGATGTTCATTTGCTTGTGAGTTATGATAACCTTGACGATTAAGGATTGATTTCATGGATTTGATTAACTATTTAAGTTGAAATTTTGGTGAGTGGAACTTGGTGTTTAAGGTGTTATGAATTGTTTATACTTTAGAATAAATTAAGTTTGTGAAAAATGCAAGTGGTTATGAAGTTAGATTGAAGGTGAGAGGTTTGGAAGAGGTTTTGAAGTTGGGAAGAATGGCATGTCCGTTAAACGGACAGCCTCGGGTGAAAAAAGACCCCTTGGCCTGCCCATGTCCGTTAGACGGACTTGCATGTCCGTTTAACGGACATTTTCGAAGCTTTTGGGACACTTTCACCCGAATGTGTCCGTTAAACGGACATGGCTGTCCGTTTAACGGACAGCTATGGGAAAGATGGTGCATTTTAGAATTTTTAGAGGCCGAATCTCGTTTTGTGGTCTTCATGAAAGTTGTATATCTAGATGTCTACTTTCTAATGGTACAAAAACGAAAGAAATCAGATTTATTTATCAAAATTTATAGTGATCGCGCCAAAAGAGTTTGAAACTGATTTAGGGCATGAACATACTTGACTCTTTTGGGCATAAATCCCTCATCCGACCTTCAATTGAGGTGAGGCTTGACCATTTGATTCCTAAGACATATATCTTCCTATCCACAAAAATTTGTATCATTTGGAGTCAAATTGAAAAAGTTTGCATTAAAGTAAGTGAGAGGTCGGTTTGGAGATCATATTTAGAGTATGAGCTCATTTAGACTTTTTAAGCATATCTTGAGTTATACAACTCCGTTTGAGGTGATTCTTGTTGTGAAACGAACTTGAGGCATAGAGCTACAATTCATATGAATAAGTAAACCTTTGATTTTGGTGTTTACATAGTGTGCGCCGCCACTTAATGTGAAGTTACAACTAAGGACCTGCAAGGTAATAAGCATGGGGCTTGGGACTCGGGAAATTGGGCTCGAGACGGGTCCAATAAACGTGGAATTAAAGCAAGAGTGATAGTGTGAGGTTTTAAGCAGTTGGGGTCTGGTCTCCGGGTCGGGTTCCAACAAAAAGTATACAAAGGAATGCTCTTTTTATATATTTTTCCTTCCTCTCTCCTCTGATCACTAGGAGTAAGGCTCAAATAAGTTATATATAAGCACTTTTGGCTTTACATTTTAGACTCCTAATTGAACTGAACTAACTAGATTACCTATATCCTTAATACTCTCATCTAAATAGAACTATATCTGATAGGATTTAAGTATATCATAACTAACAAAATAAGAGATTACATTTAACTAGGAATGATACATCCATATCCGTAAAGAACTTTACTATCTTCAGATGAACCTCCTAGATAGTCTTTATCTTTTAAAACTAATGTATATGTACTGTGATCTTATCAGCCACATCATCTAAGATCTCCTTTTGATCCATATCCATTGATAATGAGTCATCCAAGCCAAAAGCTTTTCATAACACATTGGTCATGTCCAAAGGTTACTCGTGTCAATTCCATTAGCCATGGTTCGTCTATTTGAACACACATTAAGTCCTTAGAGCTCTCACATGTCTCCCCTATCCATGTGATCTAGCTAACCTTCAACCCAAGGTCTATCTCAAGATATCTTTTTGCCTCATATTTGAATCTTGCATCTCTTCGAAGATTTCTACCAATATGCACCAATGCATCCAACTCATTAATAATGCTTGTTTTCCTTGCTTACTTATAAGACTTTACCTTGTTCCATTGTCCCAACTGTCAAACATTGATCAAGAATCGCCGATGCCTGCCCAATTCCATGGACTTAAGGATCTAACAAACTACCCCCACTAGAAGAACTCGATGCCCCTATCGAATTAATCCGTGGGCACTCCTTTGCATCTAGTTTCCTTGAAGACTCCTTGGTCATTGGCACATCTCTAACATACAATATTCCTTTCCATTAGGTTTATCTTTGCTTTTGTTCGAACGCTCATTCACAACGCTCATTGTGCCTAAAAAAGCATAATTATTAAGGTAAACTTTTTCTGTCGAGTCACCAACTTTTTCTCCTTGATCCTTCAGAAACATGGAATTTATTTACTCCTCACCCACTTTCCATATTCGACATTTATGAACAAAGTATAACCTTTCACAAATAAAACAAGAAATATCCCATTTTGTTTGTTTCTTAGACTTACAATGAGAAGATCCACTTACCTTCTCCTTGCGTTTCTTTAAACTATATCGTGTCCCACCATTCTTCTTTTCCTTATTACTAGTTTGAATTGGTGTGGCATTTGAATATCTAATAAGGCACCCGCAGCCATTATCGTGCTTAGGAGGTCTTTCATATTCTACCTCTGAAACTCCATTTGTGCCCAACCTTGCAAGCCACTTATGAATTTGAACAATTTGTCTTTCTCAGACATGTTTTGTATATCCAACATTAAGGATGTGAATTTCCTCTCGTACTCCTACACTGAATTATCTTGCTTTAATCTCTTCAAAACTTCCCTCGAGAGACATAAATTGTTGTTAGAGAGAAACTAGTATCTTCAAAACTTCCCTCGAGAGACATAAAGTGTTATAAGAGAGAAACTAGTATGTTGTCTCCTTCTTCATTTTCTACTAAGTGTCAATGGGAGATGTACCCACACTAACGTCATTGGAGGTTTTCGTTCTCCACCACAATTCGCATCTTTCACTATATACGTAGCCATGATTGACACCTTCTCTAAATTGAACACCTTTGCAGCTACAAAGTATTGCTCTATGTCCCAAAAAAATTTCAAGCTCCTTAGCACTCCGTTTTCCATTAAAAAATGTAGGGCTCTCGCACCTTCACCAAAGTGCTTGACACGTCTATCGTCCTGCGTTACAATGGCATGTCTTAAGATCGTGATCTCCAATATAGAATCCTCTTATGCCTTCATCAAATCCATTATTTGATATTGTAACTATCGGATTTTTGCCTCCAGACTGTTGAACTGAGATGAGTAGGAAGTGAACTCTTTTTCTGGTTAAAGAATTGGCCTTAGGAGCTCCTACACTCTATTGACAAGCTCTATCAAATTGTTACCTCCCACCATATTGATATTTTGGCTCTAATACCATTTGTTGCAAAGGTTTTTCTATACACCAAACTTATACTGAAGTTGTGCTATTCCTTTGCACAAAAATCTTACTTAAGTCTATTTAGGTAAGACTCAATCTTTTCACATAATCGTTGACTAATAAAACCTTGTTCTCGAATACCTCACAACCCCCAAACTTTTTAACTGTCACACTTAAGTAAGCATACTACGAAAGCAATAAATAATCATAGGCAACAATAAACATATAAGAGATATGATAAAAACTAACCTTTATTACTTCCCCAAAAGTACACCATGGAATGCTCTCTCTTAATGTGTTTCCTTCCTCTCTCCTTTGTTCACTATGAGCAAGGCTCAATAAGCTATTTATAGGCATGTCTGGCTTTACAATTCAGAAACATAATTGAACTGATCTAACTAGATTACCTTTATCCTTATTACACTATATCACACTAACTAATTAGATGACACTTCCGTCCAAATAGAATTCTATCTGATAAGATTTAACTACATCATAACTAACAATATAGGAGATTACATTTAACAAGGAAGGGTACATCCATATCCATGAAGAACTCTACTTCTCCAGATGATCCTCATAGATTGTCTTTATCTTTTAAAGCTAAGGTATATCTACTGTGATCTTATCTGCCACATTATCCAAGATCTCTCCTTAATCTTTATCTAGTGATAATGAGTCATCCAAGCCTAAAGCCTTTCATAGCATATTGGCCTGATCCAATGCTTACTCATGTTAAGGCCATTAGTCATGGTTTATCTATTTGAGCACACATTAAGTCCTTAGAGCTCTCACCTGTCTCCTTTATGGAGGTGATCCAATTAACCCTCAAACCAAGGTCCATCTCAAGCTATCTTTTGGCTCACATCCAAATCTTACATCTTGTCAAAGATTTCTGCCAATGTGCACCAATGCATGCCAACTCATCGACAATGCTCATTTTCCTTGCCTACTCACAAGTCTTTACCGTATTCTTTCATCCTGAGAGTCAAACATTGGTTAAGGTTGCCAATGTTTACACAATTCCACTATTAGGACTTAAAAGCCTAACAGTAAGGTCAGATCTTAAAGTTGAGGGATGTCTTGATACCATAATTACATAATTTCTAATTACATGTACTCCTAAGATTCATGGTGAAGAGAGGCTCGTCGTTACCATCTCCCTTTGTCGCATTCCATTGATGAGGACATTATTAGGTATACCAAATGTACATTTGCTATAGGAAGTTTTTCATCATCCTCAAGATCAAGTAGAAAGAACGTGGATGAAATAATGACTTGTAACACCCCCTATATGGAACCTACAACCATTCACACACATAGTAACCAAATTCTTGTACACGCATTCAAGTTATACAATTCTACTCAATGTTATACATATACTGTTGGACCCCGCTGTCGGAGCCCAACATCGGACATGAGAGCGTGATGCTGTATGTGTGGGATGAAACCTATTAATTAAGTGATTAAGGAAAAGACCATCGGAAGATCGATGGACACACCTTGAACCGCTCAAAAATTGCTTTCATGATTAAAATAAACATATCCATGAATCATTGTCCAAAAGATGAGTTTTACAAAGCTTTAAGAACATTTCAAACCAAATTACAACTTTGAGTTCAAGAGCCAAAAATACAAAATACCCTTGAACCAATAATACTTGAAATGTAACTAAAGCCTTGACTTCCAAAGATATAGCATTGAAAATAAATAAACATAACAAAATGGAGTGCTGCCATAACTCGTGACTCACTCGGTCTCTTGCTCGTCACCTGAATGGGGGAGATTAGAGGGGGTGAGCTATAAAGCTCGTGGGAACATATTTATAATATAGAAATAAGCAAAAGTATTCAAAAATAACTCATTGTCGTGGTACTTGTTAAAATCATAGCAATTGAACATGCATGAGTCATTATCTTGAAATGCTTGAATCTTGAACAATTCATGATGCATGAAACATAACAACAGCTTATAAACATATAACATAACATAACATAACATAACATAACATGATGGATTGGGTTAGTCCCTGATTCATGACGTACTACACATTCCCATCGGAATGGTTGTGTGTAGACGTAGTTTCGTGAGGGAATCCTTGTGAGAAACCCTATGCAACTTGCGGGCAGGCTGGAGAAGCCTTTTCGTGAGTCAATGTGCACTTGACTGTTCGTAAGGGACATACCGTAAACCCACATAACATGCATGATTCATAATTCTTGTAAACTTGTTTGCCAAACTGGCACTTGCTTGTCATACATTTCGGAAAGCATGAATTCATGTGCACGTATTCGTGAAAGGAGAAAAACCCCTTTTTGAAAACCTTTTCATAAATCATGAATGCAAATCATATAGCAAAATATAATCATCTCACAATAGCATAAAATGCAATCATTGATGATGCAATTTAAAGCATTAAATCTTTCTTGATTTGAGCAAAACAATGAGTAACTTATTTACTCTATTATAAACATGAACCCACCTTGAATTCCTTGCTTGTTCTTGCCTAGAAATGAGTTTCCTCTTGATCCTCTTGCTCCTCTTGCCTCACTTGAATTCCTAAAATAAGAACCAAAATCCCATTCAATAACTCATGCTGAAACAATATTTCCATTCTTAACTTCCATCACAAAATTTCATATCCTTAGAGACAGATTCTGTAACACCCCACTCCCGCAAGACCCGAACCCGACATCGATCTTGATATCCGAGTCCGTGCCTCTCGAGGGTGACGTGCTACATCACTCAGTCCAAAAACTCAGTATAAATTTTTTTAACGCATACACACACACATACACATTATAACATATGCGGAAAACAATTATAACCAATTCAATGGCCTTGGGGCCCTTTTCATAAATACAATTAATTCCAATTTGTTGACTTTACAAACTGACTTAATCAATAATACAGAATATCAGAAAATAAAAAATACACTAATGCGATTTAAACCGATCCCGACCTCTATCTTTCACTTCAGATACCGCACTCCGTGTCAAACGGGGTATTCTTCAAGACCTGAAAAATATATGCAAATTTTGGGTGAGTTTTGCAAACTCAGTGAGGAACCATCATCGATGGTTCACCCAATTCATGCATTACGCGAATAGCGTACAGATTATCGCAATTGCACATTCAGAATATCATATGACATTTTATAGATTTTCACAAAAACATAATCAGAAAGATTTGAAAGCAGTATCATATAGATTCAAGGCATGTTGTCTCTTTCCCAATCCAAAAGTCAATTCAATGCATACTTACTTAAATACATGACATTTTCCATTTCATTTCAGTGATTCAATACTTTTCCCAATTCACAGTACAATAAAATACATGCATAACATTATTATTATTATTTCCCATTTCGATTCTCGTGTCAGGATCGAAGCGCAGATCGTCCCAATCCGGCAAGATTAATCAATGGGCCTATGGCTCTGAACTGTTCCTTTTCGGGCTCATTAAGCGTTGAGCATAAAGCTCTAAACTGTCCCTTTCGGGCTCATTAAACGTTGAACATAAAGCTCAACTGTCCTTTCGCTCATTAATCGTTGAGCATATAGCTCTGGTGGCGCTCCAAATACCATCGTTATCAATTAACCGTATAGAATTCATTTATCATAATTCTACAATATCACATTGGAATTCAAGTCCAATTTATCGAAACAGACAATTCATTCTCAATTATTCACAATAATTCACAGTCACGGACTATCACATTGAAAGCATAAAAGTTTCTCAATCACAGGCAATTAACACTCGGACATTTGATCCGAGATCTCAAACGTAATCATTCACAAACAGTTACACACAAATAGCACTTCAATAACAAGTTTTCAATACTTCGAACACCTATATTCTGAAATCAATCAAAATCGAACACACATAAGCCCTCCATTATCTCCACATGGCATAACCACATAATTTTTTATCACATATAGATTGAGGAACCAATTAAGTTACTCACCTGTACTTCCGAGCCAAAATCTGGAAGTCTCAGTGACGTCGGTGGACCGATGCTCCAAGTGTGACTCTATAACAGTGACAATATATAAACATTATCAATTGTTCAATCAGAACTATTTCAGAATGCACATGTAACACTTAGAAGGTGCACAATGCATGTTCATGATATTCCTGGTCTTAATCCAATATTTTCCATCATATAATCCGTCTAAAAAAAATTAGAAATCTAATGGCGCTGATGGCGCTCAATTTGGACCTCTTTAGGTCCCCAATCAGATAAAACAGTGATGAAATACCCATTTCCCAAACACCCGTCAATTTCCCGTCCAAAAATTTCCAATTTCCCATGAAATGAAATTCAATGTCTCACGAATCCGATGCCTCAAGAATCAGATCAATCGGATGTCGAACAGAAACGTTATGAGCAAAAGAAGGAAAATATATGATCCTAGTCGACTTGTCTGAGGATGCAAGTTGACTTATACCACTGTGTATGTACTAGACGACTTATATGGGGTGCAAGTCGACTTATGCTATACAATAGCAGATCTGAAACAACGTCCTTCGAAATCCTAACTTACACAGGGCATAACTCCCTACTCCGGATTCCAAATTGGACAAACTTGGTATCTATTTTATAGAGAAAAGAGAGCTCTACAAGTTTCATGAAGGACACAAAAGCCAATTTCACCTCTAAGGGTGTCAAAAATGCAATCAAAGTTACTTCCCTCACAATGCCTCTCAAAACAGTGCAACAGTTTATAAAATCCGTAACTTTCCAGTTCCTTAGTCAAAAATTACATAATAAATATGCTCAGAAATATCCCAATGTTATCAACAACGTTCATGAACAACCAAAAATCAAATTCAATTGTTAACTAGGTCAAATAATTCAATCAATGATGCTGCCCCAGAAATCACCCAATCTGGACAGTAATGTTCTATCAAGCATAACTCCCTGTACACAAGTCAAAAAAATCACTACCTTATATCATTGGAAAGATAAAACCACATACTTCAAGTTTCATACAGAGCTTAAGAGCTAATTCTGTCTCTAACCAATTCAAAACTGTTATGCAATTTTCTGCCATGATCAGCAGTTAACACCTTTATGCAGGTTCAGGTTTTGAAAACTCATAACTCCCAAATCTGATGTCCACAAATTACATTCTATATAATATTTTCAAGATAAATGTTTCCTCTACAATTATTCAGAAGATTACTCAAGCTAATTCAATTAACAGAAATTGCTAAAATTGTTTCCAATCAGAATGCTCTCAAATCTGACACTTAGGCTAGGTTTCATCACCATGTCCAAAATCAGTCAATAGTTAACAGTGGATATCTCCCAATATACATTTTGAAAAATTGAGAAATCAGTCGCAATGGAAAGCTAACAATATAATCTGCAACTTTCATGAAGACCATTTTCCCTAATTCCTTCTCAATTAATTTAGAAAAATCAGAAAAACTCTAGGTTATGTGGTCCGGTTACTGTTCATTTCAGCCATCACCAGTAACTTTCCATGCTAAAATTCACCCTCTTAAGACTAAAATTAGACAACACCTATTTCCCACAAAAATGTAGCCAACAAGCCAAAGTTTAATTGGGCACAAACCTCGACTCATTTGCATAACCACACAATGAGTTATGCTCAAAACAGTACAGTAGGTCAAAAATCCATTTTCCAGCTTTCATCTTCAACTTAAATCCTATCATTTCTAATACCAATTCCACATGCACAAGCATCCTAATCACACAAGAATTGAGCCAATAGATCATCATAAATCATGATTAATGACCAATACATACCAATCAATGCATCTAACAACCAATTTATTCATTAAATGCATAAATGAAAACTTAAAACAAAAACTTACCAAATCAAGTTTTTCCCCCTTCAATACTACACCAACTTCTCCACTTTCTCTACTTTCTAATCCTCACTTTCCACCCACAACATCATCATCCACTCAAGGCTTAAGCTTGGTCTTGGGTGTGCAAAAAGAAGAAGCAAGAGAGCTAGGGAAAAGAAAAAATTTCGATGGAGATGGAGAATAAGAGTGGTTTGCGGATGAGGATGGAAAAAAGCAAGGAATAAGCAAGACACTTAGTCTTTTGTCAATGAAGTTTCCGTATTATATAGCTAGAAACAAGACAAAAGCATTAAAACATTTTAGGACACTTGGCAATTGTAGGAAAAAACAAAACAAGAAAAAGAGAAAAGATGTAATAGGATTTTTAAGAACCCTAATGTGAAATTTGACCCATTCAAGTCCAATGGCCCTCATTTCAATCCCAAAATAATATACCCAATATTACAGTGCCATTGGATAGAAATTTTCGCTATCGAAAATCAACCGGTTCTCCACTTGGCGATTTTTCCGGTGTGGAAAATTTCTCTGAAAATTTCTCTGAAAAATTCCTAAAAATCCCTTAAAATATAAAACACTCAATGACGCACTTAGAATAATTTTTCGAACCCAATAACCATGTTAATCACAATAAAATTATATTGGGCACGAAAATCGGGAATGTCATGTATATATGTACAGTTATTTCATGTGCACAGATTTTACTGTTCTCTAGTACCAGTATGCATGAACAATACTAATAAATCCCTATCAATCTCATCCTATGCCAATTTACTATTTTACCCTTCATGTCGGGGGTGGGATGTTACAAATCTCCCCTCCTTATAAAAATTTCGTCCTCGAAATTCTCAGTCAACGGTTCCAGATGACAGTGATCATATGTTCCTACAATTCCTATATACTAATTCACTCAATCATTCCTTTACCAAAAGATCGCAGTAAGGTAGTCGGTTGCTATGACTCAACTTATTAGTTCCGAACCTGTTCACTTATCACGATTTATCCATCCAATACCTTTTTCTCAATATACAGAATTATTCTAACAACTTCATTGATACCCTTTTTGCCAATTCTGCGTACACTTTGTCACTATGATACTTACAATAAAATAGTTTCTCTCCTCATGACACTTCCCTTTCCTTTCGTACCAAACACGGTGGCACTTATCTCTATTTTTCACTATAACCGGTGGTAATCCACCTAACGCATTTATCCTTCATATTTCATTGACTCTTAGTCCAGATTCAGTGTTCTTTTGACACTTCATTGTTCTATATGCATTTCATTCTATTTCATTTTTCCAATCCTGATCCACTTCAGCTAACCCATGCAGTTTTCCTAAGTCACTTTCCTTTGTTTCACTCATCACAAATATCTCGACTCCATCTTGGTCTTTGACTCTTGTTAGGCACTTTTCTGTGTAATATAAGCATGTACAATTCCTTTTTATGATCACCAATAGCCCTAAAGTCATTCAGTCAAAACTATATAACAAGGTCATAATCCTAGGAAGTCCAAAACACTTAAACACTTTTTCTGTGGAACATTCAAGCTATAATCACTTGAATCTATAATCATTTCGTTCTATACCCCTAGTGATTCAATTTCATTTTTCTCATATACTTACTAGAATGTCTAGCTTCGACTGTTCACTTTCTTGTTCTATCACTTTCTGTCGGGTACGCATACTTTTTCTTTGAATCATTCAATATTATTTTTCCGATTTCACTCGCATATTCAGACTCATCATAGGACTCACCACTTTAACGCCTGCACTCTTAACCTTTCTTACCTTTATGTAGTATCTCAATTTTCCAGAAACACTTCACAATTACCCATAATCTACTTGACATTCTTTGGAAATCCCTATATCTGTAATTGGTCTGTTCCTTCCAACATTATCAGTTCACTATTTGAATTTAGTAGGAAGAATTGTGTATTCATTTCAGAATTAGCGGTATAGTAGTCATTTATGCCCGTCTTTTTCCTCGAATTAACACATTGTATTCTTATAGGAATCTAAAGTCTCCAAGGCTTTAAACAATTGCGATCATAACACCAATACCATTTATCAAAGTCGAGTCAGTTTATCTAATACCATTTGAACATATTGTCTCATTTCATCACACACTGCCCACTCTCCAAGGGTATGCTTATCATCAGGATCAACTTTCTCAATTATTCACATAGTTCTTTTACTTTTCACCGCTCAACACTTTCAAACACATTACGCCTACAATCATAGTCACTACCATTTGCTTACCTCGCATAATTCCCTATTAGGGTCTTGTTAACTTTACCATACATCATTCTACTTTTCATCGAGTCCACGAGTAGTGTATTTGCAATCCCTTTATGAAGGTAACACTACATCACGCCATTGTCGGGCTTCCTTTAGACTTCTTGTCTCTACTCATTTTCTCTTTTCAATTGATTTCGTCATCCACATCGATATATGTCAATACCTAGTCATCCGTATTTGGACTTCCATAAATTCCACTTCACATTGCAATAGAATCACCTCAAATTAAAATTCCACTCACCCACGTGGATACGCTACATTCCTCTACACACAAAGGTGTAACCTCAAGAGTATATTTCACTGTTATGTCTAAATCTCCTCTTGAGATATGACTCAATTTCACTTTTGATTTCGTCTGCATTTCTTTTCGTTTGACCATTAGTCTTGCTATCGTCATTTTACTGCTCACGAAAGTCTCATCAGCCAATTAGTGTCCCTAATTGCTTTTCAATCATTCTCAACTATACGCACTATCTCAATCAGAACAATGTTATGCCATAATTGAAAAGATCAAAACATTCCTTACACTAAGGTTCCCTGTGACACTAAACACTTTCTTTAACACTTATTATTTAAACTACACATCACCGGAGACCAAATAGGAACTTATACTATTAAACATTCCACAAAACTCCTTTCTAGTTATACTGATCCTCAAATAGAGGACTGATGCCATTATCATTCTTCATTTCCTCTCATACAAGTACACTCAGTCATCTTATGTCATACTTTAACCCCTTATGAACTTTACACTTATAGCCACTCATAGTAGCACATATTTATTCATTCACCAATCATCTTCTCTCTTATTTCCATGTATCTTTCACCTACGTTTCATTAGTCATGATCAACTTTACTGTCCAATAGATACTCCCAACGGTAAATCAACTTAAATACGACAACTCTTTTCATATATTACTATCATTGTTTCATTCATTTTTTTTTCTTTTTTTTTCATTTCCCTAGTTTCATTCCCATATCATTCATGTGTCAGCTTGACCTGTTAAGGTCATATCCACTTGGCTTATACAATGTCTGTTGGGACCCGATCCGGGAACCGGATCCCAACTGAATAAACTTAACACTTTCACTCTATGCTCTGATACCATAAATGTTGGATCCTGCTATCACAATCCAACTACAAAAGCGAACTAAACCAAGCAAACTAAACGAAGGGAAGCGAAATTTCGGATCGAACACAAAATGCGAAGTTTAACAAACCAAAGTAATAAGCGGAAGCAAAGGCAAGCGGAAGCAAATGCTAATAGAATCAAACGAATAGATTCAATCGAATATAGCGAAGCGAAATAATCGAATACGGATCACAAAACGGAACGAATAAGCGAAAGCGGGATCGAATCGAAAAATTACAAACTTTATGTCCACAAAAATCTCTTAACATAACCTACAAGTTTCCAGAAGACCATTTTATCAAATTTTGCCTCAAACAAAAGTCAACTCTCAAAGTCAAACATTCTCACTCCAAAAGTCAAACTTTCTAAATCCTTCAAATTTTCACACTTTTTCTTTCTAATTCTTGCTATATAACTTCATTTCAATCAACTCATCCACTTGACCATTCATATTACTAAATCAAATTGTCACTCAAGGTTCGGGGTCCAACAATGTCATCTCCTTATTGCTACATATCTCTTTATCTTCCTCAAAATATCTATAATAGGGTATTCACAGTCCCCAAAACACGACAAAATCGGTGATACAACTCCATCAGATCTCTATCTATTTACCCACCATTTACCATTTCGTGTCCATATACATCTTTTAACCAATCCGAATTTCCGATATACAATCAAGAGAAATTGTCATCGTTTTTTTTTTCCTTACGATATTATTATACTAATTTCCAAATTCTTAGCACCATATTCGCATAACCATTTCAATCTCAAGCTTATGCGCTCATAATCATACCCGTTTCACTAGTTCATTTCAGTTTATCTGTACACTTTTATCTCACCATTTCTACTTCGTCTTACACTAAGAGTCACTTTTTTTTTTCAGTTTATATCTGCCTGATCGAACCATATCCTCCTAGCTCATTTCCAATTCCCATTTCGTCGAAGATACAAGTCAGAACTTTAATTACCTCATCATTTAATTTCACATAGGCCTACTATAACCAGTATGCTTCTCATATCTCCAATGGACCTATTCGTTTTCTGTCGCCATCATATTACCACTTTAATCCGGGAATTCATTGTGATATCACTTTTCCGTAACCAGTCTAAGCCAACATAGTCATTCTAATCACAGTACATTATAATTCTCATTATTGATGTTTCCTTTTTCCCATTCCTCATTGCCCATACACATTCATGGGCTCACATTCAAATACGGTCTCACTTTTCTCTCACTTAGTCACTTAACACGATGCACACGTAGGATTTCTACTCGTGCACTCAGATCGGGATCGATTGCCACGGTGCCCAACGACTACACGACTCAAATGCATGCAACCTTAACCTATGTTTCAGACTGTGCCCAGATACATTCGTACTTCTAGGCTATGATACCACCTAAATGTAACACCCCACTCCCGCAAGACCCGAACCCGACATCGATAGTGATATCCGAGTCCGTGCCCCGCGAGGGTGACGTGCTATATCACTCAGTCCAAAAACTCAGTATAATTTTTTTTTACGCATACACACACACATACACATTATAACATATGCGGAAAACAATTATAACCAATTCAATGGCCTTGGGGCCCTTTTCATAAATACAATTAATTCCAGTTTGTTGACTTTACAAACTGACTTAATCAATAATACGTAATATCGTAAAATAAAATACACTAATGCGCATTTAACCGATCCCGACCTCTATCTTTCACTTCAGATACAAGACTCCTGTCAAACGGGTATTCTTCAAGACCTGAAAATATATGCAAATTTTGGGTGAGTTTTATGAACTCGGAGGAACCATCATCGATGGTTCACCCAATTCATGCATTACGCGAATAGCGTCATGATTATCGCAATTGCACATTCGTAATATCATATGGCATTTTATAGATTTTCACAAAACATAATCGTAAAGATTTGAAAGCAAGATCACATGATGCAAGGCATGTTGTCTCTTTCCCAATCCAAAAGTCAATTCAATGCATACTTACTTAAATACATGACATTTTCCATTTCATTTCAGTGATTCAATACTTTTCCCAATTCACAGTACAATAAAATACATGCATAACATTATTATTATTATTTCCCATTTCGATTCAGGTCAGGATCGTGGCGCAGATCGTCCCAATCCCAAGATTAATCAAGGCCTATGGCTCGAATCGTCCTTTTCGCTCATTAAGCGCTGATCATAAAGCTCTAAACTGTTCCTTTCGGGCTCATTAAACGTTGAGCATAAAGTCTAAACCGTCCTTTCGCTCATTAATCGCCGAGCATATAGCTCTCGGTGGCGCCCAAATACACATCGTTATCAATTAACCGTATAGAATTCATTTATCATAATTCTACAATATCACATTGGAATTCAAGTCCAATTTATCGAAACAGACAATTCATTCTCAATTATTCACAATAATTCACAGTCACGGACTATCACATTGAAAGCATAAAAGTTTCTCAATCACAGGCAATTAACACTTGGACCTTTGATCCGAGATCTCAAACGTAATCATTCACAAACAGTTACACACAAATAGCACTTCAATAACAAGTTTCCAATACTTCGAACACCTATAGTCCGAAATCAATCAAAATCAAACACACATAAGCCCTCCATTATCTCCACATGGCATAACCACATAATTTTTTATCACATATAGATTGAGGAACCAATTAAGTTACTCACCTGTACTTCCGAGCCAAAATCTAGAAGTGTCAGTGACGTCGGTGAACCGATGCTCCAAGTGTGACTCTATAACAGTGACAGTATATAAACATTATGAATTGTTCAATCAGAACTATTTCAGAATGCACATGTAACACTTAGAAGGTGCACAATGCATGTTCATGATATTCCCGGTCTTAATCCAATATTTTCCATCATATAATCCGTCTAAAAAAAATTAGAAATCTAATGGCGCTGATGGCGCTCAATTTGGACCTCTTTAGGTCCCCAATCAAATAAAAAAGTGATGAAATACCCATTTCCCGAACACCCGTCAATTTTTCGTCCAAAAATTCCCAATTTCTCATGAAATGAAATTCAATGTCTCACGAATCCGATGCCTCAAGAATCAGGTCAATCGGATGTCAAACAGAAAAGTTATGAGCAAAAGAAGGAAAATATATGATCCTAGTCGACTTGTCTGAGGATGCAAGTCGACTTATACCACTGTGTATGTACTAGACGACTTATATGGGGTGTAAGTCGACTTATGCTATACAATAGCAGATCTGAAACAATGTCCTCCGACATCCTAAATTACACAGGGCATAACTCCCTACTCCGGACTCCAAATTGGACAAACTTGGTATCTATTTTATAGAGAAAAGAGAGCTCTACAAGTTTCATGAAGGACACAAAAGCCAATTTCACCTCTAAGGGTGTCAAAAATGCAATCAAAGTTACTGCCCTCACAATGCCTCACAAAACAGTGCAACAGTTTATAAAATCCGTAACTTTCCAGTTCCTTAGTCAAAAATTACACAATAAATATGCTCAGAAATATCCCAATGTTATCAACAACGTTCATGAACAACCCAAAATCAAATTCAATTGTTAACTAGGCCAAATAATTCAATCAATGATGCTGCCCCAGAAATCACCCAATCTGGACAGTAATGTTCTATCAAGCATAACTCCCTGTACACAAGTCAAAAAAATCACTACCTTATATCATTGGAAATATAAAACCACATACTTCAAGTTTCATACAGAGCTTAAGAGCCAATTCCATCTCTAACCAATTTAAAACTGTTATGCAAGTTTCTACCATGATCAGCAGTTAACACCTTTATGCAGGTTCAGATTTTGAAAACTCATAACTCCCAAATCTGATCTCCAAAAATTACATTATATATACCATTTTAAAGATAAATGTTTCCTCTACAATTCTTCAGAAGATCAATCAAGCTAATTCAATTCACAGAAATTGTTAAAATTGCTTCCAATCAAAATGCTCGCAAATCTGACACTTAGGCTAGGTTTCATCACCATGTCCAAAATCAGTCAATAGTTAACAGTGGATATCTCCCAATATACATTTTGAAAAATTGAAAAATCAGTCGCAATGGAAAGCTAAAAATATAAGCTTCAACTTTCATGAAGACCATTTTCCCTAATTCATTCTTAATTAATCTAGAAAAATCAGCAAAACTCTAGGTTATGTGGTTCTACATCGCTCATTCCAGCCATCACCAAGAATCTTTCCATGCTAAAATTCACCCTCTTAAGACTAAAATTAGACAACACCTATTTAACACAAAATTGTAGCCAACAAGCTAAAGTTTAATTGGGCACAAACCTCGACTCATTTGCATAACCAAACAATTAGTTATGCTCAAAACAAAGACTGATGGGTCAAAACCCATTTTCCAAATTTTCATCTTCAACTTAAATCCTATCATTTCTAATACCAATTCCACATGCATAAGCATCCTAATCACATAAGAATTGAGCCAATAGATCATCATAAATCATGATTAATGACCAACACATACCAATCAATGCATCTAACAACCAATTTATTCATTAAATGCATAAATGAAAACTTAAAACAAAAACTTACCAAATCAAGCTTTTCCCCCTTCAATACTACACCAACTTCTCCACTTTCTCTACTTTCTAATCCTCACTTTCCACCCACAACATCATCATCCACTCAAGGCTTAAGTTTGGTCTCGGGTGTGCAAAAAGAAGAAGCAAGAGAGCTAGGGAAAAGAAGAAATTTCGATGGAGATGGAGAATAAGAGTGGTTTTCGGATGAGGATGGACAAAAGCAAGGAATAAGCAAGATACTTAGTCTTTTGTCAATGAAGTTTCCGTATTATATAGCTAGAAACAAGACAAAAGCATTAAAACATTTTAGGACACTTGGAAATTGTAGGAAAAAAAAACAAGAAAAAGAGAAAACATGTAATAGGATTTTTAAGAACCCTAATGTGAAATTTGACCCATTCAAGTCCAATGGCCCTCATTTCAATCCCAAAATAATATACCCAATATTACAGTGCCATTGGATAGAAATTTTTGCTACCAAAAATCAACCGGTTTGCCACTTGGCGATTTTTCCGGTACAGTGCCATTGGATAGAAATTTTCGCTACCAAAAATCAACCGATTCGCTACTTCGCGATTTTTTCGGTCTGAGAATTTTCTTTGAAAAATTCCAGAAAATTTTCTAAAAATCCCTTAAAATATAAAACACTCAATGACGCACTCAAAATAATTTTTCGAACCCAATAACCACGTTAATCACAATAAAATTACATTGGGCACGAAAATCGGAAATGTCATGTATGCATGTACATTTATTTCATGTGCACAGATTTTACTGTTCACTAGTACCAGTATGCATGAACAATACTAATAAATCCCTATCAATCTCATCCTATGCCAATTTACTATTTTACCCTTCATGTCGGGGGTGGGATGTTACAGATTCAGAACTCCATTACTTCACAAAACTTGTAGATCTATGACTCTAGTTTACAACGCATCAAAAATCACCTCAAAAGGACTTCTGTAGCAAAAGATATACCCAAAACACTAAAATTCAACTTTGTTGGAAACTGGGCCTCGCCGTGACGAAGGCTCGCTCGTTCATGACGTGCAGCCTCGACGCTATGGCGTCATGAACGATGCATCGTCGCAACGCTTGACTCGGCACGGCGTCTTGACCTTACGCACATCGCTATGCATGCAAGGGAGGTCGACTCCGAACCCAGATTTTTCGACATTTTCAAACCTTAATCCTTTCCTTTCTCAAATACAACACATCTAACCCTTGAATCATGTCCTATACTTCCTTTCTAGGTTCATTCTAACACAAAATCATCAACAAACACAAAAACTCCATGGATTTCTACCAATTTTTCCCATAAACCCTAAACAATCGTTTCCAACTTCATTCTAAGCAAATCTAGGGTTTAATGCATTCTAAACAAGAAGAAACAATTGTATACTTACCCAAGAATGCTTCAGATCCTTCAAGAAATCGCCAACCTTAGTTTCCTCTTTTTCTTCTTCTTCTCCCTCTCTTCCTACGACTCTCTCTTCTCTTCCTCTCTTCTTCTTATTTTCCTTTCTTGTCTTTTCTTCTTTCTAACTCTTTCCTTAAGCCTAAAAGAATGAGCAAGGACTATAATGCCCCTCTATGCAAGCCTTAAACCTCTTACCCTTAAGTGATCTTCCAGGTTTGCCCTCATACATTTTACCCTTATACACTTTCATTCTTTCATTACCACTAATTCCACACTAATCTCAAATTAATCTAAATTTTCCATTAACACTTCCATTAAAATCAAACTATGCAACAATTAACACAATCAACTTAATTCATACATAACAACATCAAGAAAAACAAATTTGGGGCCTAACATTTCTCCCCCTCTTAAAAGAAATTTCGGCCTCGAAATTTACCTGAATCATCGAAAAGACTTGGATACTTCTCTTTCATGACGTCCATAGGCTCCCACGTGGCTTCTTCCACTGAATGATTCCTCCACAGAATTTTAACTAGCTGAACCGTCTTATTCCTGAGGACCTTTTCCTTTGTGTCCAAGATCTCTACTGGGATTTCCTCATAACTCAAATCATCTCTTAACTAAACCTCCGAAACTTGAATGATATGAGAAGGATTTGATCTATACCTCCTCAGCTTGGAAACATGAAAGACATCATGCATCTGAGACAATTCTGGTGGCAACGCCAACCTGTAAGCTAGTGGTCCGATCCTCTCAAGAATCTCATAAGGACCTACATTCCTCGAACTGAACTTGCCTTTCTTGCCAAACCTCATTACTCCCTTCCAAGGAGATGTCTTAAGGAAAACCTTCTCATCGACTTTATACTCCATCTCCTTCTGATGAGCATCAGTGTAACTCTTCATCCTATCCTGGGTTGTCTTAAGCCGCTGCTTAACCAGATTGACTTTATCCACTGTCATTTGGATCAATTCTGGTCCGACCAGTTTCCTCTCCCCTTCTCATCCCAACATATCGGAGTCCTACACCTCCTTCCATATAATGCCTCGTATGGAGCCATCTGAATGCTCGAATTGTACGAATTATTATAAGCGAATTCGACCAATGGCAAAAGCTCATCCCAAGCTCCCTTGAAATCCAACACACATGCCCTAAGCATTCCCTCAAGTTTCCGAATGGTCCTCTCAGATTGACCATCCGTCTGAGGGTGAAATGTCGTACTAAAATGCAGCTTAGTACCTAAAGCTTCCTGCAAGTTTCCCTGAATCAAGTAAACCGAGGATCCATCGTAAACTATAGACCTGTAATCCCATGCAATCTCACTATCTCATCGATGTACTTCTTGGCTAGCACATGCAATGAATCAGTCTGCTTGATTGCCAAAAAATGGGCTGACTTCGTCAACCGATCCACAATAACCCATATGGCATCATGCTTCCTACTGGTCTTGGGCAAACCCATCAGAAAATCCATGGTTACTCTTTGCCACTTCCACTCAGGAATGGACAATGGCCTTAACTTGCCTGAAGGCGCCTGGTGTTCAGCCTTGACTTGTTGACACACGAGACACTTACTAACATACTCTGCTACATCCCTCTTCATGCCCTTCCACCAGAAATGCTCTCTCAAATCTCTGTACATCCTGGTACTACCTGGGTGCATGGCATAAGGTGCATTGTGTGCCTCATCCAAAATCTCATCCTTAACCTCTCTGCTATCTGGAATACAAAGCCTGTTTCCCACTGTCATGAGTCCATCTTCCCTCACTACTACTTCAGAAACTTTACCATTCTGAATTTCCTCCCGAAGCTTGCCCAACTCTGCATCTTGTGCCTGCAACTCCTTAGCCTTCTCCCTGAGTACCGGTCTTACTCTGAAATTAGCTAGAAGGCAATTTGGTTCCTCCTGCTTCAAGCTTATCTTAAGCTTGGCCATCTCTTCCAATAAAGGAAGATAAACTGTCTAAACATGGGCAATGGAAGACTTCCTGCTCAAAGCATCAGCCACTACATTCGCTTTGCTTGGATGGTACTCAATCAACAAATCATAGTCTTTGAGTAACTCAATCCACCTTCTCTGTCTCAATTTCAATTCCTTCTAGCTCAGTAAGTACTTGAGACTCTTGTGATCAGTAAAGATCCTTGTCTGAACCCCGTATAGATGATGCCTCCAAATCTTTAAGGCAAAGATCACTGCTGCCAACTCCAAGTCATGAGTCAGATAATTCAACTCATACGGCTTCAGTTGCCTTGAAGCATAAGCTATCACCCGTCTCCTCAGATCAAGACACACCGAGACCCTTCCTCAAACGCCATCAGACACTATATAACCTCATCACCGAAGCCAAAATCAAGACTGGAGCACTTGTCAACTCGCGGCTTGAGCTCCTCAAAGCTCTTCCGCATTCATCACCCGCATAAACTTCGAGTCTTCCTCAATGGCTTGATCAACGGAGCAACTATCGGAGAATCAGAGCGCCTCATCAGTAAAGCATACACCGATACGCCCGTAGGTCGTACCGATACATACCTTACGATGAGGGTGCACTACCAAACAATCGCTTCTATTAAAACCCCATGGCATCAATATAATCCAAGCAATAAGATCACAATCACTAAATTTCAAAACCAAAGAGTACTTCTCATTGCATTCACAAATCCTAAATACAATATCTGGTCATAATTTACAACTACATATGTCTAAAATAAACAGTAAGATCCTATCTAGGTCATCCCCAAAATATCCCAAAGGATCCCCAATGACCGACCAGGCCATGCCCTCTCGCCGCACACACAAAGCAGAAAAGTCTCAAAATCCGAGCTAGAGTCACACTACCACGTCTCTGAAAAATAGTCGCAATTTGGGTGAGTTGCGAAACTCAATGAGTAACCATCATCGATGGTTTTACCCATTCATGCATTACGCAAAATTATGCATAAAGCAACACATATCATAACTCGAAATTCACAACATCAAAATCACACATTGGCGCTAGTCCATAGCACATTCATAGTATGAACACAAACCGATGCACAATGATTTCCAGATTCATTATTAGTGTTGGATCAAGGCCGAGTTATCCCATTTCGGGCACATCACACGTAATCGCTCGGGGTAGGAGAGCCCTCTGGTATACACTACAGCCCACGCAAGACTAGGGATAGGAGAGCCTCCGGTATTCACTAACCTTTTCACTTATCACAATTGATGAGCCAGTAGCTCCACTCGGATCGTAATGTGCTCCACCACAACTCGATGCCATCGATTTCTAATCATGCCTAAAGATGCTTTCACAATTTATACCGATATATCTCATGCAAATCGCTTAATCGTAATCACAATTAATTCACATACAAGGCATATAGCACATTAGAGATTGAGAAACCAACTAGGTTACTCACCTCGTAACTTCCGAAGCTATCGCCGGAAGTCTCGCTTATGTCGACGATCGGCGATCCGCTGAGCCGCTATATCAATCCAAAATATACATAACATTATTATCGGTACTAATTCGATGCTTAATTATGCATATGAATCAAATCATGTACATACTATGCAAATTATGACATTTCACCTAATTCAATTCCCGATCTCAATCCTTAATTCCCAAACTAAATTTCTAATTTCCAAATTCAAAATCTCCAAATTGAATTTAATCCATAGCCAATAGATCCTCAATTGCCTAAACCCCAAATATTAAAACCCTAATTTCATTATCGGCGAATAACTTTCCTCGCCACAATTGAATCATTTCCCATCGTCGCGACGACGACGCGCTGCTCGTCATGACGATGCCTTGTCCTCCCTCAAGAAGCAGCTTCAGCCGTCACGTCGCACAGACGAAGCAATTCTGCTCGTCATGGGCGTGTTCTTTCAGACGTCACAAGACGTCATGACGACGAGCAATTGCGACACGCCTTAAAACCCAGATTTTGATGATTTCAGCCCAAATCCAGATTTTCTTCTCACAAACCACTCCTAAAATCCATACATATCATACAACAAGTCTTTAGTTTCTATTTCATCAAACAATCAAATTCCCTAAAATTCAACCCTAAAACCACCGAAAACCAACTTTCGGAAATCCTAAACCCAAATCCTTAGATTTTCATGTTTAATCCTCTAATAAACTCTATAAATCAACCAATCAAACTATATAAAACAAGTTAGAAGTAACTTACTTGATGAAGAACCTCAAATCTCCAAGAGAAATTGATCAAGAAGAGAAAGAAGAGAACGAAGAAGGAGAAGCAAATGTCGTGGGAGAAGAAATTCAAAGGTAGGGCATATATATATATAAAGACAAGGGCTTGCTTGGCTAGAATGCTTACCACCAGTTCGGATCCAAACCACCTCAAATCAATTTTAAATTCTAATTTCTTCCGAATTCTAATGGCTAAACCATAATTCCTCAAATCAAATTTCTAACTTTGTCTGTGCTATAGGATAATCAATTTCGAACCGGATATTCAATTAACTACCATTTATCAAATTTTCCATCGCCTATTGTTCAAAATTCCGAAAAATTCCTATAAATCCACAAAATAGAAAACTCATTAGCATATACTCCAATTTCACAATTCAACTTCCCAAATCTCATTTCTAACTCAAATTAAATTCTCGAACCTAATTTGACCTAATTATCATACTTGCCCTAATCATTTCCAGATTTCATTTTACAATCTCCTATTTCTCATTTCTTATACCAATTAAATTTCTCACAGATCAATTAACCCAAATAAATTTCCAAATCAAATCAAAAATATGTCATACATGCATGTACGTACAAAGGCCAATTATACAATATACTATAATGCATGCACATGTACAAATACGAATGCAATGAACTGTACACATCCCATCGGCGACGGGATGTTACAGAATCCTTCTACAAACCTCCTGTAGTAACCTGCTAGACCCAGAAAACTCCTTACCTCTATCACTGTCTTGGGTGCATGTCAATTCACCACTGCTTCAACTTTCCTCGGATCAACATGTACACCATCCTGCGATATCACATGCCCAAGGAATATCACCTCATGAAGCCAGAACTCACACTTGCTAAACTTGGCATAAAGCTCTCTCTCCCTCAGAGTCTGCAATACAATCCTGAGATGCTCCTCATGTTCTTCTTCACTCTTAGAATACACCAAAATGTCATCTATAAAAACTATGACAAACTGATCCAGAAACTCCTTGAAGACCCTATTCATAAGATCCATGAAAGTAGCTGGAGCATTGGTCAAGCCGAATGGCATAACCAAAAACTCGTAGTGCCCATACCGAGTCCTGAATGCTTTCTTGCTTACATCAGGCTCCTTAATTCTGAGCTGATGATAGCCTGACTTCAGATCAATCTTGGAGAAAACTCTTGCTCCCTGCAGCTGATCAAACAGATCATCTATCCATGGCAGAGGATACTTGTTCTTAACTATTCACCTTGTTGAGTCTTCGATAGTCAATACACATCCGCCATGTTCCATCCTTCTTCTTGACAAACAGAACCGGTGCTCCCAAGGAGACGAACTCGGCTTGAGATAACCCTTCTCTAATAGTTCCTCCAACTATTCCTTAATCTCCCTCAACTCAGCTGGAGTCATCCTATACGGCGGTATCGAAATAGGCGTGGTTCTAGGAATCAGGTCAATGGCAAACTCGATTTTCCTCACCGGCGGCAAACCTGGTAATTCCTCTGGGAACACATCTGGAAACTCCCTCACAATCGGAAAGTTCCCTAACTTCCCTTCATTCCTATCGGCATCCACAACATGTGCCAAGAAAGCTTCACACCCCTGGCCCATCATTCTTTCAGCTAACATAGCTGAAATCAGTCTTGGCGATGGTGTCTTCCTATCCCCTCTGAAGATCACCCTTTCACCATTGCTTAGGTCAAACTCTACCTCTCTCCGACCACAATCCAGCTTGGCCAGATATTTCTCCATGGTATCCATCCCCAGAATAACATCTAACCCTCGAAGGTCTAGCGGTAGTAAGTCCACTACCAATCTAGCACCATCAATGAAAAGCTCACCTTGCTTATACACCGATCGATCACCACATTCCTCCAGAGGAGTACTAACAAGCAAGGGCCTATCCAACGGTACAGAATTCACACCATGCAATGCTATGCTTGCAGAAACAAAAGAATGCGTGGAACCAGAATCAATTAAAACAAACACTGCTGAATCAAGTAACTGAGCCATACCCGTGACAACCTCAGGTGCAGCTGCAGCTTCCTTCCTAGTCATGGCAAACACTCTAGCCGGTGCCTGACCCCTTGGCCTTCCTGGGGGAATAGCCTTCCTTGCAGTCCCAGAGCTGCCAACCTCAATAACTGGCTTGGTTCCCACTGTTTCTGCACGCCTTGGAGCTTGAAACTGTGACCCTTCCTGTTTCGGTGCCTGAGGACAGTCCCTGAACTTATGCCCTTTCTCTCCACATCTGAAACAGACTCCAAGTGACCTGAGGCACTCTCCCTGGTGATGTTTCCCACACTGGTCACATAAGGGGTGGGTGAACCAGCTCTTTCCTGCTCTACCGGTGCCTCCCAAATTAGAGGCTTGCCCTGATACTGTCCTCACCTGCTTGTTCCTGGTAACTCCACTGCTACCCACTTCACTCTAACTGTAAGAGCTCCTCGTGCTCCTCTCAGGCATAGGAGCACTAGCACCCTTCTTGAAAGTCTGCTCCCTGTTCTTCCCCTTCTTGTTCACTTCATTTATGATATTCTCCAGTTTCTCAGCCTGGAGAGCAGCATCCACCGATTGCTGGTAGTCACAGAAATTATGGATCAGGACTTTCTCCCTGATCCCCAAGTGAAGACCTCCCTCAAACTTACGACACTTATCTTCTTCATTGCTACAATGTTGGTCGATAATGAGAAAGTCTGTGTGAACTTCACTCATACTCGCCACACTCATGTCCCTCTCGCATGAGATTCAGAAATTCCCTGGCCTTCTCTTGCACATACACTCTGGAGAGATACTTCTTTTTGAACACTTCCACAAAGTCTCTCCATGTCAACACCGAAGGAACAACCTGACTGTGAGGCACTGATTCCCACCAATGCATTGCGTCACCCTGCAACAGACTGACTGCATAATCTAACTTGTCCTCTTCTGAGCATTTCGTCTGTACTAGAACCCTCTCAGTCCTCTTTAACCAGGCTTCTTCCTCTTCTGGATTCGTCGTCCCACTGAAATCCACAGCCCCAAACTTCCAGAGCTTATCACACTGTCCACTCCTGTCTACTGGAGCTTGCATCGGGATCTGAGATCTCTGACCCATCGCATAAGTGAAAGCCTGAGGTGTAACATCTCGTTACTGTTAGCAAGGGCATTATGGTAATATTGGGTTAGACTGATAGATTTCATTGCATTCACTGATTGAGCATGCTACTGGCCTCTAATTATAGAGGAACTGGTTTCTTGCATATGCATTTATTCATAGGTACATGCATTCATGATTTTCCGGCATCTTAATTGTAAGTATGAACTGATTAAATTGTGAATTGACTGAACTGACTGGATTGTAATCGATTGAGAAATTAGGAGTAATTGGGTTCAAATAATGGATTTAGAATAGTTTAAGAGTGATTGGCAACTGATAGTGGCTTATAGGAAATTTTTGGAAAATTCGGGAGAAAATGCCCAGACCGGAAATTTTGGAGTGACAGACTGATTGACTGTATAGTACTGAAATAATTGTCCAATGGCAAAGGAAATATTAGGGTTATACTGTTAGGGAATTAAAATGTTGAGCCATTGAAATTTAGAGACTGAAATTTGGACTGATTTGCAAACTTAAGTCTATATATATAGCCTAGGTTTGAGATTTGGGAAAGTTACCTAAGGCATTAACGTTTTTCTTCTTCCTCTTCTCCACGGTGATTTCGATTTCCTCCATAGGTAAGGATTCTTCAATCTTTCCTCTATGGTTTTCTTCCTATTGTGCTAGCCTAACTGATTTATTGTAATTGATGAAGGTTGAGAAGGATTGGAGTGAGTTATCGTTGATTTGAGAAAGATTTAGGGTTTACGGTGATTTTGAGAGATTTGTGGATTGATCTTTGATTGGTAAGTTTTAATGGCTTTAATGTTGTTATTAGTAGTTGTTTCAAGCATTTATGGCATTTTTTGGGTTAGATTGAGTGGTTAGAGTGTTAATGGAGGTTTTAAATAGCATTAATGGCGGAAAATCGATTGGAGAAGAAGGTGACGATGCACGACGTCGCGACGTCTGGCGTGCTTCATGCATGGCGAATAAATTTAGTGCTCGCCGCGACGAGCGCAGGGGGACGTCGCGGCGAGCGCCTGGAGATACGTCGTGACGAGCCTTCTGGCTTGCGTCACGATGAGCGGCGAAGAGGACGACTTACGTGGCGAAGCGGTTCAGATATCGCGACAAGCGGATGTAGGTCGCGGCGAGGATGGCAATTCTGAAGGGATGATTATTAGTATATTGGGCATAATTTATGGTATAGACCTCCGATTGAGGTGATTCCTGATTCGTTACGGACTAGAGAAAGAGGTCTACAATTGAGGATAATTATGAGAGTTAGAATTTAATTTAATTGGTATTGATTTATCGAGATTTAAGGTTGATTACGGTTCATAGTGTGACCTAAATATTGAATTGAGACAATTGGAGTTTTAATTGGGAATTTCAATAGAGGTCTTGACCCAATGGATAGGAAATTGCTATGGGAATTATGAATTTAGGAAATTGAACTGGATTTTAGGATTGGATCAATTACTGTCGATCAATTGAACTGCGAGTTAGAATGGGACATAAGAGTTAAAAATTGGGTTTTAGCGCCGAGAAAATCGTGAACATGCATTGTACATAATTTCACTGAGACATATGCATTACTGAACTATTTAATTGAGCATCTAGTAATGAGATTGTATTTTACTATTATAGAGGCGCCGTTGGATCGTCATTCCACGGACATTGCTGGAACTTCCAGGCAGTAGCTCGGAAGTTACAGGTGAGTAACCTAGTTGGTTTCTCAAATTCCTGACTGTTTAAATGCTCAATGTGAATTTACTTGCCAATGTGAAATTACATGATTACTGAAATGTCTGAAATGTACATGATCAAATGACATGTTGCTCTTCAGATGGATTGGATTATTGATCGGATGAATTATCGTATGTTACTGAGAAATACAATACTGGGCTTTTATAGCCATACACTGAATCACTGAATACTGAATTACTGAACATTGCATTGCATGCATAAATGCATGATCAGATAATGGAATGTGACCCAAGTTGCTATTATCACTGAAAAGAGCCTCGAGCTCCAACACTGCATCGACCGCCTAGCACGAGGGAGAAATCCTCGACGATCCCCATCGAACATCGATCGAGCACTGGGCACAATACTGAATAACTAGAAAGAGTCTCATATGCATTATATACATGACTGATTGAATTGCCAAATTGTGTGACGATGACTGAACTACGTGATGCCATGATTTACAGTGAATTGTGATATGATACTGTAAATTGTTATATGTTATTGTAAATTGTTACGGATACTGCAAACTGTTATAGACTACTGTAAATTGTTATATAATACCGTTAATTGAATATTACTGTGCCGTGCTGTACACAATTTGCGTAATGCATGATTGGAGTGAACCATCGATGATGGTTTCTCACTGAGTTCGCAAACTCACCCAAAATTGCATCTAATTTTTCAGGATCGATAGAGTAGACCCCTAGCTCCGGAGATAGCCTTTTTCTACTGCGTCTGGCGTCTTTGGCGAGGCTTGAAACGATGGCACATGTGTCGGTCGGTGGGTTGGATTTTTTAGGATGACTTAGGATAGATGCTTGTATCAGTTTCCTTTTTGGTTTTGTTTATGGGACTGATAGACTTGTCTATTCTGCTATTGGATGACTGTATCAGATTAATATTATGATTTTAAAAAGTTACTGATTTCTTATATTGTGTTATGTTATGGTTTTTATTATTGCGATGCCATGTGGATCATTAGTGGAAATGTTTTGGTGGTGCACCTTTATCGTGGGATGCGTATCGGAGCGATTTTTTGGTTTCCCGATGTGTACCCTACGGTGAGGGGGCGCTATATGAGGCATAGGAGGAGGCGGAGGAGGCACTTCTTGTTGCAAGCTAGGTGCCTCAGAAATCGGAGCAGAATGTGTCCCAGCATCCTGAGGAATATGAGATTCATCCGTGCTCCCCTGACGAGAATGAGATCGAGTCATAGCTCCCTGAGTTCTCCTTCGAGGTGGCATGTTCACTCCTTGAATATAAAACCATTAAAAACTTTAGTTAAAGTAAGACAAGTTTCAAAATATGCAAAAACAGTTCAAACCATGTGAAACAATGCAAGTTATTCCTTGAGAGCAATGTCATGTAGCCCTAGACCAAAAACCTAGGCGCTCTGATACCACAACATGTTGGACCTCGCTATCGGAGCCCAACATCGAACATGAGAGCGTGATGCTGTATGCGTGGGATGAAACCTGTTAATTAAGTGATTAAGGAAAAGACCATCGGAAGCTCGATGGACACACCTTGAATAGCTCAAAACTTGCTTTCATGATTTAAATAAACATATCCATGAATCATTGGCCAAAAGATGAGTTTTACAAAGCTTTAAGAACATTTCAAACCAAAGTACAACTTTGAGTTCAAGAGCCAAAAATACAAAATACCCTTGAACCAATAATACTTGAAGTGTAACTAAAGCCTTGACTTCCAAAGATATAGCATTGAAAATAAATAAACATAACAAAATGGAGTGCTGCCATAACTCATGACTCACTCGGTCTCTTGCTCGTCACCTGAATGGGGGAGATTAGAGGGGGTGAGCTATAAAGCTCGTGGGAACATATTTATAATATAGAAATAAGCAAAAGTATTAAAAAATAACTCATTGTTGTGGTACTTGTTAAAATCATAGCAATTGAACATGCATGAGTCATTATCTTGAAATGCTTGAATCTTGAACAATTCATGATGCATGAAACATAACAACAGCTTATAAACACATAACATAACATAACATAACATAACATAACATAACATAACATAACATAATATAACATGATGGTTTGGGTTAGTCCCTGATTCATGACGTACTACACATTCCCATCAGAATGGTTGTGTGTAGACGTAGTTTCGTGAGAGAATCCTTGTGAGAAATCCTATGCCACTTGCGGGCAGGCTGGAGAAGCCTTTTCGTAAGTCAATGTGAACTTGGTTGTTCGTGAGGGACATACCATAAACCCACATAACATGCATGATTCATAATTCTTGTAAACTTGTTTGCCAAACTGGCACTTGCTTGTAAACTTGCTTGTCATACATTTCGGAAAGCATGAATTCATGTGCACGTATTCGTGAAAGGAGAAAAAACCCCTTTTTGAAAACCTTTTCATAAACCATATAGCAAAATATAATCATCTCACAATAACATGAAATGCAATCATTGATGATGCAATTTAAAGCATTAAATCTTTCTTGATTTGAGCAAAACAATGAGTAACTTATTTACTCTATTATAAACATGAATCCACCTTGAATTCCTTGCTTGTTATTGCCTAGAAATGAGTTTCCTCTTGATCCTCTTGCTCCTCTTGCCTCACTTGAATTCCTAAAATAAGAACCAAAATCCCATTCAATAACTCATGCTGAAACAATATTTCCATTCTTAACTTCCATCCAAAATTTCATATCCTTAGAGACTGATTCAGAACTCCATTACTTCACAAAACTTGTAGACCTATGACTCTAGTTTACAACGCATCAAAAATCACCTCAAAAGGACTTCTGTAACAAAAGATATACCTAAAACACTAAAATTCAACTTTGCTGGAAACTGGGCCTCGCCGCGACGTGCGGACTGATGCATGTCGCGGTGTGCAGCCCGGCATGTCGTGGAGTGCGAACTGATGCACGTCATGGTGTGCGGCCTTACGCACGTCGTGATGTGCAGGCGGGAGGTCGACTCCGAACACAGATTTTTCGACATTTTCAAACCTTAATCCTTTCCTTTATCAAATACAACACATCTAACCCTTGAATCATGTCCTATACTTCCTTTCTAGGTTCATTCTAACACAAAATCATCAACAAACACAAAAACTCCATGGATTTCTACCAATTTTTCCCGTAAACCCTAAACGATCGTTTACAACTTCATTCTAAGCAAATCTAGGGTTTAATGCATTCTAAACAAGAAGAAACAATCATATACTTACCCGAGAATGCTTCAGATCCTTCAAGAAATCGCCAACCTTAGTTTCCTCTTTTTCTTCTTGTTCTCCCTCTCTTCCTACGACTCTCTCTTCTCTTCCTCTCTTCTTCTTATTTTCCTTTCTTGTCTTTTCTTCTTTCTAACTCTTTCCTTAAGCCTAAAAGAATGAGCAAGGACTATAATGCCACTCTATGCAAGCCTTAAACCTCTTACCCTTAAGTGATCTTCCATGTTTTCCCTCATACATTTTACCCTTATACACTTTCATTCTTTCATTACCAGTAATTCCACACTAATCTCAAATTAATCTAAATTTTCCATTAACACTTCCATTAAAATCAAACTATGCAACAATTAACACAATCAACTTAATTCATACCTAACAACATCAAGAAAAACAAATTTGGGGCCCAACATATACACATTACAAAAGTGCCTAATACTTAACATTATCCTTTAATAGTAATAATACATCTTACGTTTACATGGCAATCCAAAAGAAAACATACAATTTCCTTTTTTATTACATGTGCAATCATATGTAACTAAAAACACATTTTAAATGTACTTTTTCTTCTATTTGTTGGCCTTGGTCACTACAGATGTTTCCTGTACCTCACTCCTATGACTTGGACCTACATAGATTAACACCAGTGCTAAACTTGAAAGCTTAATAGGGAAAACACTTAGTTTGGATGACCACTCCCAGCAATCATCTACCATACACACACATTCAGAAATATCACAACTCATATACCATAAATTCACATTCATGAACTAAACATTGATATTCAATGCTCATATAAACAATGATGACATACTTAAGCAAAGTACATAATGTAAGTATGTTGATAAGCAAAGTACATAATGCAAATATGCTTCAACATATTATCCATATACTGAAAATGCACATTTATAAGCCAAATATTGACATTCAATGCTTATAATTGCATATCATTACAATTTATCATTACAACCAATACAAATGCTCATCAATACAATTATTCATGTTGTCATGCTATATTTCTTATTTATTACTATTAAGTTTCCTTTATACATTAAGCCTGCACATTTTCTATAGGTATGGGTGCTGTGAATATTTGAAGATATCAAATTGTGGATGCTTAAAGGTATCAAACTGTGGATACCCAAAGATGTCGAACTATGGACACCAGTGGTGTCAAACTATAGCTGCTACACTGTAATCCTATAGGCATGTCTATCTATCCACAACTAAGACAATAAAGCATGCACTATAACATTTCCTTTAACCATTTGCAGATTTCATAATTAATATATTAACAAATCATATGATATACATTTCAAGTCATAAAATATATATTTGCATTCATATATGCAATTCATGGCTTACCACCATTAGAAGGGTATCAAAATCACACTTGTGTAATCATATTATACACATATGAGTAATGAATATGCATACAGATCATTTATGTACAGGTAAATTTTCTTTGGAATGCATTGTGCTCAATTTAGTCTCCCAATTATATTTGGTAAGTCTTATTTCATTTATTTCTAGGTGTTCAAAAAGTTTCATACACATTAAAAAAGGTCCAAATAAGATTTAGTACAAATTGGAAACAAAAACAAACTCAAAATAGTACAATTTGAGCTAAACTCTAAAGTGGTCTAAAAATAGGCAAACTATTATTCTAGAAACAAGTCACATGAAGAAGTCTGGTTGTTTCTTAATATTTGTATAGAAACATTCATAACTGGATTTCGTGGTCTTCTATAGATTTGTCCATCTAAAAAGCTAGATCAGCTAATACAAAGTGAAAGCTACATTAATTAGTAATTCTAATTGGTTACTTGTTACTAGCTACAGTGTTCAGTATTTAATGGTGCAAGAAGAGACTTCTATGTAATTTCCACCTAAATCCCTTTTTAGTCTCCAAATGGAAGATTCCACTTAAAAGCCAAATTCATATTGCATCTCTAGTTTAGTTTATTGGCACGCAGTTGGTCTCTAACATTGTTCACTATTATATTATGTCAACTTTTTTTTTTATGTATAATCTTCTTCAGAAAATTCTTTGATTCCTTTCTTTCTAAATACCACAAACAATATTGCTTAAAAGTAGCTTAGAAAATGATAGTTTTCTTCCATTAATTAAGAATAAAACAATAGTTATGTTTATGATAAGGCTTATTGAGTAACTCATGGCCCTTTAACCTAAATATATTTTATCTTAAATTAATGTTCCTAGTTAACAAATTTGAAGAATTTAGATTATTGACTAATGATTATATGAATTTAGGGGCAAGATAGGAATAATATATGAAATATATTTGGCAAAGAATTGTCACTTAATGATATATGCAAGTCTTATAAGATATGATTGATAAGAATGTTATCTGCCTAATTAAAATTTAGCTATTTTATAGAGTAACTCAAGTTCAACTTAGTTTGGATAGGATCCTAGCTAACCAAAAAATATATGATAATTTCTCGATTTAATAATAAGGGCTATTATTTTGTTTAAAAAGGTAGGGGTAACTAAATATTTATTAGATTCCTTATTTCATTTAGTTTTGTGGCATAAAATAATACTTACTCTTTTATCTTTTTTCTGGAAAATGAATAAAGATTTCGTTAACCATAGCAAACCTGTCCCAACATTACAATGAATTAACCAAAATGACACTATTAACTATCATAAGTAGCTCGATTACATAATGTAGGCTACAAATTCCATCCGTTCCTAATTCCAGTAAATAAGCTATACTGGGTTGATTTTTCAATTGTTATAGCTCAAATCCAATTAATTATTTCTCGTCACAACTTGAAACGGGTGTGTGATTGGCATGTGGGACTCGAGGTTCAAAACTCCAAATCACACGTAAGCCTACCACTAGTGACAAAATAAATTAAAAACCCAAAAACACAGTAAGTCGATACGATACAATAACAATACTGTGCATTAGAAAGAAGTTTTACAACTCATAAAATCCTATCACTACAGACGCTACAATACAAGATAAATGAAAATAAAGAGATAACATACACAAACGTGGGTAAATCACAATGGAAACGTCACTGGAGTCACTGCTGCGAAGGCTCTCTTAATCCAAAGGGGTTGTAAGGAGCCAAGCATTACCAACAAACTAGTCCTCACTCAAAGCATCCAAAGTCATAAGCAAGGGTCCGATAGGGAGCTAAGCATCAACCAGGATCAGCCCATAACATATCTCAATATCATAAAGAAAACAACTCTCATAGTCATAACTAGTTTACATCTGGTCCTAATGTACATTGATATATGTTTAGTTGTTGATATATTTAATTATTTACACTTAGCGATTATTGACATGAAAATGCTTAAGATACTCACTTTAATTCATATATGATTTTAAGTACGATTTGGAAGCAAATAAAGTAAATTGAGTCGAAAGTACTGCATTTGATTCATTTTTTGAAGATTAATATCTACTTGCCTTCATGGAGGAAGAAGAGAAAAAAAGACAAGAAAATGGAACACAAAGAAGAAGGAAATAGGAGAATAAAACAACAACGCATATGGGAAACTGAGAAAGAACAAAACACAGGCATGCGCAGTGTTTCTTGCGTTAACGGAAAATGTTGCGCACAATGTTGGAAGCATTATGTTGTGCACAGCCTATGTGGAAACAGTGTGCGTTTTATGCAAAACGCATAGAAAAGGAGGAGAATAGCATGAATAAGGTTTTAAAGGGATGTAGATGTTTATTTGTCCCACCAGTAGCAACAGTGCAGGCATGGGGAGGTGTAGGCATAGCAGTCAGGTGTGGAGAAGGGGCAGCTTGGTGGCTTGCTGACGTGGAGGCTGGAGCTTGCGAGAAGAGGAGAGCTAGCGCAGGCGACATTAGAGTGTAGGAACAATTTCATGGACAAAAATCTCCCATGCTTATTCGTCAAATCAATGAACAGTGGGCAAGCAACAGTGAGAGGGTGAAGATAGGCGTAACAGGGGGTGAAAATAGCTACGACAGTGAGGGCTACGTGAGATAAAGTCCGTCGCTGGGCTGAACCAAATTAAACGTTAATTAGGGGGTTTTGGCTAGGGATTGGAATGAAGCCAAAGCATTTTTTTATAAAGATACATAGAAAACTAAGTTCCTGATGCCAGTTCGAAGGCAACATCGACGTTAATGACCCGAGTTGTAGCGCCCTCTTATCGCAGGGTACACACCGGGACGCCCAGAGGTCATTCCAGTACATATCCTATGATAAGAGCGAGCTACGTTCAATCACTACATTCATTTCATAAGGCATCATACGAAATCACAATTTTTTTTTGACCAACTGTTCCTCATTTCATTTCTCAAAATTGAAAGTCTACATCGAGTCTTTCAACTTTCACTACATGTACATGAACAAAACCTAATGCAAAAGTACTACATGAAAGAGGAAAATATAACAAATCTATCTAAACCATTCAAAAATCCCAGCTGACCGACCTTTGAACCATGACTTCTCTTACCAACTCACAATCTACACAGCAGTAGAGCCCCTTAGTAGCTAAAGTCGTCTCTCAGTCCTAAAAAGACAACTTTGCAATTTTGGTGAGTTTTGCGAACTCAATGAGGTAACCATCATCAATGGTTTACTCAATTCATGCAACACATCAATTCATATCACAACTAATTCACAAATTGGCATTTCACATGAGTAGCACATTTTCACTTAAGCATAAGCAATACTGCATTTCAATCAATCAATCATATTTAACCAGATGCATATGAAATGCTTACGATACACTTTTCCAATTCTTATGTTGTTGTGACTGTTGGGACCCGATCTGGAGACCGGCGCCCCAACCCGAAAACGAAAGAAAACGAATCACAAAGAGGAGGGACGAATAAAACGATTGATCACAAAGCGAAACAAATCATTAACGGATCGAAAGCGAGCTTGGAAACAAAGCATACAACCAAAGTCAAATCGAATTGGCTCGAAGACAAACCAAACAAACGATCCAATCGAATTGGAACACAAATTCCGACATCCGCATAAATATCTTAGAAAAGCGTCAAAATGGTCGCGTTGGAAATCTTAAGACTGATCCAATCCGAAACCGGTATAATTTTTTTTCTTTTTTTTTCTCATTCCTTTCTTTTTCATTTCTTCCGCCTTCCTTAATCAATTTCTCAATTCATAATCGTTTTCTTATGCACTCAAATAAATCTCAATTCTCATTCTTATACCCATTTCACTAAAATTTTGGCAGCATAACGACTGCCTTCTATTAAACCCAAAACCTGCAAAGTGTTCAAAATACACTTCTATATTTCTCACAATATAACCAGTACCATCGGACTCTCCGTCCGGGATCCAACACAAAATACAAAAATACAAATGATACAAAATCGAATAACATGTCTTGTCATTCTTTCATCCGATCTCCCGCTCGAAAACCTGGAGATGGGGATGAAAGGGGGGGTGAGCACAAAGCTCGTGGATAATATGTTTATAAAACGAATAGATAAGCAAAACCCATGAAATTCTTTTTCTTTTCTAGTCTTGGAAAACATTTCTTTGAAATCCCTAAAGCACATTTTTAAAAAGTACTTTTCTTGTTGTATCCAAAATCGCCATTTGCAAAACATATGATTTTTAGGCTTTCAGCCATAAACCCATAAATTTATAAAACATGAATGCATCAACTCGGCAATTCATAGATGCAATGGCAATTCACATATGCAATGCACAACACATGGCTCGAGAGTTCCGTAAACACGACGGATAAACCGAAGTTTATACCGTAAACACGACGAGTCCAATTTCGGATCTCGTAGGCCTACTAGTAGGCAACCGGGATAAGGCTAGACGTCAACGTGCACGTGACTAACACAATGTTCCTCTCTCGCCCAACACAATCACATAATCATGCTCAAATCCATTTATCGAATGCTCTTTTATGAATATACACAATGCCATGAAATCTTCTGAGGCATAACACAATGTATGTTGCAATTCATCCAAAGTCCATGTATTGAATCAAAAATGATTTTTCAAAACATTCATACAATGATGCAACATTTATGATGCAATTGAAATTAGAAAATCTCTTTATTTAAAGAAAGCAGTAGTGACTTATAAATTCAAATTATAAACACATTACCCACCTCGAATCGATGCTAGAGACTTGTTCCTCGCTCCAATTAGTCCATTGATTCCTTATTTCTTCCAATTTAACTTCACCTAAAGCAATTTCACCCAAATTCAACATCATAAATAACTTAATCCTCAAATTGAACTTAGAAAACATAAATCCCTCATATATTCAAGCTTTCTAAATCATAAATTTCCAAAATCCCCAAATTCCAAATTTGGGCATAAACCCTAATTAATTTCCATCCAAAATTAAACCCATAATACTTAGCAATCAACAAAATTAACTTCATACTCCACAAACCCGTTCCATTTTCCATGATTCTAAACCAAAACTTCAAGAGAAACTCAAATCTTAAAAATTGCTCTTACCTCATTTCTCCTCCATTTTCGGATTTTTCTTGGTTCAAGGGGAAGCTTTCTTCATCCTCCACCTTTTTATCTCTTGGAATGACATTAAAATTTCTCTTCAAGTGGTAGAAAAATCGAGCCCTAGCTTTCTTTGCTTTTTCTCCACCGAAACCTGCTCTCCCTTCTCTCTCCTCTCTTCTTCTCTTATTCCTTCTTTTCTCTTAAGTGTCATGGGTTGCCTCTTAAAATGACAGCCCACTTGCTTTTATAGTGCCATGACATTTAATGAATGAGGAATGACCCATAAGTCCCTCCATTTAAGCCTATAAACTTAACCCTTTAAGTAAGCTTCCAAAATTACCCCTCCATTGGTCTTTAAAACTGACATCTTGTCTGATTATTTCGATCAGGTAAATGAAGCCATTTGATAAAACTTTCTTCTAGATAAATGTTCCTCTATGTCTTACGAATCCAACCCTTCAAGAATCGGATCAATCGGAGCTCTATAGCTCAAGATATCTCCAAAATACTAAAGTTTGTTCTTCAGACCCGAGGCTGAACACTACACCTAACTTCCGACCCGAATTTGGAAGTCTTAGAAGCTACATTGTCAATCGGCTCCTTCATAACATTTGTAGCCCCATGTCTCTATTTTCATTTGAAAAAAGAATCAAATCGATCGGAGTTCTACCGATCGAGATATCTCTAAAATACTGAACACTGTCCAAACTTTTATAACCGATCAGTTCAAGAAAATCCGAGCTATCTTTCTCCATTTAATTCCAAAACTGATCTATATAGTATGAAAAGATAGAAAAATGTCTTAGGAATCCAACGCTTTGAAAATCGACTCAATCGGAGGTCTACACAAAAAGTTATGGCCAAAAGAAGGAAGAGGGGTCAAAAACACAAAAGCGAGGCGATGATGTCAAAGACAACGCAAAATTAATTGCATGGTGACATCAAGACAGACGCAAAATTAAATGCGTGGTGACGTCAAGACATACGTAAAAAATTGTCTGTGGTGACGTCAGCACAGACGCAAAAAATCGTCTGTGGTGACGTCAGACAGACATAAAAATTGTCTGTGATGATGTCATCATGCATTTAAGATGACGTCATCACGCGAAGAATGAAGACTAACTTCGTCTAACCCCTTTCTCCAGAATATCCCTACTTAGAAAGATCATAACTTTCTACTCAGAACTCCAAATTAGACACGGTTTGATTCGTTGGAAAGCTAAGAGAAAAATATACAACTTTCCAGAAGGAAATTTTGCCAAAATCTATCTTTATCATTCCCAAAATTGCCCCTAAATTCAGAAGATAAGACTTTCATACCTGCACCAACACTGCACCCAATTCTTAACTTCATGACAATATTTGAAACTCTTAGGCACATAATTGAAATTCGATGTCTTCTTACAAAATGTAGCCATATATCTCTAGTTTAATCCAAATTAATAATCATCTCGTTTGGATTACTAGAGAAAACGTTATGGCCAAAATACTGAAGCATATTCAGTGAACATTTTTCAGATCACTACCAATCTTGTCTCCAAATCTTTCCTTATCACAACTCATACCAAGATCACTCTTTCTACTCTCTTGTCCAATATTTTCATGCTTTATATCAATGGAGAGATAAAACAACCTCTACAATGTTCATAAAGAATTTCAAAGTAACTTCAACCTCTAGTTAAGTCAATTTTTCAATCAAAGTTTCTGCCCGTTTAGCAATCACCTAAGCAATATCCAAACTTCAATTTATCATAACTTCTTGCCCCGATATCGAAAAATTGCATACTTTATGGCGTTAGAAAGCTGGCAACATGAGCTACAACTTTCATTAAGACCACTTTGGCCAAATATATCTAGATCAGTACAGATTTGATATTGAAGTTTCTAAACCCCATTCCAACACATCAACTTCACATATCAGCACATCACCACAAACTCTTCAACTAATTCCTCTCAAACACAAAACACACAAATCTATACACAATTGATATTCTTACACAATTGATCTTTCATATCCATATATAAATCCAGATCTCATTAACATCATAAGATAAATGTTTATAAAATGAAATGGCATTCCAAGCCATATTACAACATCAGTATTCAAGTCCAAGTACAAAAGATACAAAACTCCATCATTCTCCACATATGACTGAAATCTTATTCTTGCAATAATCTAACTTAAAACACCACATGCATAACCAACCAAATTGTCTTTACTTTCTAATTTCTTCAAAATTTTACACTTTCACTTTCTATTTCTTAATTTCAACTTCCATTTCAATCCACTTGAACTTTCATAATCCATACAAATCTATTTGAAACCCAAAGTTATCCAATCAAACAAATCTTTTCTCATCAATTTCCTTAAGGCAAAAATATCTATAACTCCATTCATATATAAAAACTCTTATCAAATTTTCATTTTCATATTTCTAATTTCCACTAAAAGATCGGGGTCCAACAGTGACCGAGTGCCTAAAATGTCCCATATAGGGTTCATTAAACGTTGAGCCTAAGGCTCTGAATCACTTGTGAGCTCGAGGCTCAGTTTCACTCGTTGAACTTTAAGCTCTAATCGGTGGCTACTCTAGTCACAACTGCCGTTATCTGATTATGCACTCATGTATGGAATGCATGTACCATAATCAACCATATTATAAGCACATAGGTCTTCACATTCATATACAATCAGCACTTCAATATCTCAATCTACCTTACACAATCATCGAACCTTCTGTCCAAAATCCACAATCAAATACATTCATTTATCATTCAAAACATGAGTTAGACAAACAAATAATTAAGTGAGACCATCTAGGTTACTCATAGATTACTCCTGAAGCTAATGCCTAGAAGATCCGACAACGTTTGGAAGTGGACGTTTAACAAATAGCATACACGATATCACAATTTGCACCATTAAGAGTGTTCAATAATGCACAGGTATGAAATGAATTATGTACAATGCATGTTCATGATAATCTCGGGTATCACTCCATAAATTCTTCTCAACACCATCCCCATACCAAAACTCATTTAAGTATAACTAACACTTAGGTTTATGCCTCTTTAGAGCCATTGAAATCATAATTGATTACTCACTGGCTTACTTTCAAACTTTTTAAAACACCCTTTCGGGTCTACTGTTCATATACAATCAGAAGGTAAAAATGAGATAATTTGGTCATACTCTCTTCTAGAAAAGTGTTCCTCTATGTCTTATCTTTCCATTAACACCAAAATCACTCAATTTGGTTCAGTAATATGGAAGATATATCTCAAACATTTTTGGACTACTCATAATCAAAAACAATTTACTATATACAAATTCCATCTAGAAATTGAATACCTTAGAAACTGAATCAAGATTAAGATTCTTCAGAAGATTTGCATCTCTATTTCTATAGTTTACTTAAAACAAAAAATAACCTCAATTGGAATCCTACAGATCAAAATATCATCAAAATACTGAAATATGTTCAGTATAATAACACCAGTTCATACTCTTTAGGAGTACCCTCACTGTACCCGTTCTACTTTTTCACTTAATCTTTCTCAATTCATTTTGGAGGGCTCTGATTCTTGGTGGAGATGTAGATAAATGTCTTAAGAATCTAATGGTTCAAGAATCAAATCATTTGGATGTCTAGAGAAGAAGTTATGGCCAAAAGAATCTAACATGTTCATATCTTTACTCGTATTGTACATGTCTTGGAGAAATTGCTATAACTCTCACTACAAATGTGAGATTCACTTATTTTTTTGGACTAATGGAAAGAAGACTTCCAAATATACAACGTTAATGAATACCTAAAAGGCCATTTCTATCGTCTGACTTCTGTATCATCTCACTTTTGCATCATCTCACTTTCCTTTCGTCTTAATTCTATCATCTCATTTCCATCGTCTCATTTCTATCGTCTCATTTTCTTCTGTCTCATTTTCTTCCGTCTCATTTTCTTCCATCTCATTTCTTCCATCTCATTTCTATCATCTCATTTTCTTCCATCTTATTTTTTTCCATCCCATTTCTTCCGTCTCATTTCTATCGTCTCATTTTCTTCCTTCTCATTTTCTTCCATCTCGTTTCTATCGTCTCATTTTCTTCTGTCTCATTTTCTTCCGTCTCATTTCTTCCATCTCATTTCTTCCGTCTCATTTTATTCTGTTTCATTTCTTCCATCTCATTTCTTTTGTCTCATTTCTATCATCTCATTTTCTTCTGTCTCATTTTCTTCCGTCTCATTTCTATCGTCTCATTTTCTTCTGTCTCATTTTCTTCTGTAGAACGTCTCCACTTATAAGGATCATAAATTTTGACTCCGATGTCAAAAAATTTCATACTATATACCATTGAAAAGATAAAAGAAAGATATACAAATTTCCAGAAGGCATCTTAGCTAAAATATTTTTATATAAATCCCAAATTTGCTCCTAAATTTTGAAGACGAATTTTCCTTACACACACCAATGTATTGGACCAACTTCATAACTTCATGAAATTTTGAGACTTTTAGAAATAGAACTGAAATTCAATGTCTTCATACAAAATGTATCCATATGTCTCTAGTTTAATTAAAATTAAGAATCATCTCATTTAGACAACTAGAGAAAACGTTATGGCTAAAAGACTGAAGTGTATTCAGTGAATATTTTCTGGATTTTCAACTTTCAATATTTTACATCACCAAAACACCAAATTTTTTTTCAAAAACTAATTTAACACTATAACTGAATTTATTTCTTCCCAACCACCCAGTATTTATGAAAAAACACATAAATTCCATTTTCATGCAAATGACAGTAATTTATCAACTTTATTTCAAAAATCCCCAACTCTAAAGGATTTCTTCACCACTTACCTGCTGAAAACTCCAAAATCTTTAAGCCCTACTCCACACGTTTTACATACTTCACTGAGTAAAATGACCAAACACAAATGACAAAGTAGGTTTGGTGAAGAAAAGGAAAAATATAGAAGTCTCTTAGAAAGTATTTGATGAAAAATTCTGTGTTTCACAAGGAAATTTGAAAAAAGATGATAATAAAGAAGGGACTTGGACAAGACTTAACCTGTCAACTCTTAAAGAATAGTAACTTACTTCTAGCAAGAGTATAAAAGCCTAAGTGACACTTGTCACTTACCCAATACCCAAGTTCTAACTTAGTTTCTTTTGAAACTAACTCCCTTGACTTTCATCTTTACAATCCAACTATCTCCAAAGCTTCTTTTAATTTCTTGTATATATATATATATATATATATATATATATATATATATATATATAGATATATCTTTCTCAATACTCCATAAATTTAAAAGGAAACTCCTAAATTCACTAACATATACAAATACGATATTTCCACCAATCACTAATATTTCCAATGTAAAAATATCCATAACTCTAAAAATTCATATATCAATCCAATTATACCCGAAATTATTCATGAATGCATGTACAATTATTTTCATTTGCAAATTCATTCACTATTAATCCATAAGTGCATGCCATTTTTATGCATGGACATGGAAAAGCATCTCTAACTCTCATTAATCACTCACATTTACTTTTCTAACCCTCCCATAAGTAATGGGATGTTACACGAGTTAAGTATTTTTTATTATTTTGTTGTTTCTTTCTCTCGTTAGGAATTGATTGTGTTATCCTATATTAATTGATTTGGGTATTATGTATGGATAATCGGATTTTCATTATTGTTCAGTTATTTGTGTATGAACCTATTGGGTTTTGTGAAAAGATGATTTCAAAGTGTTCATTGAATTATTTAATTGCAAACCCATTGCTATAATTTTGATATAATCTGTAATTGTTATGTTGAAATTTATGTGTAGCAACTAATGATTCGTAATCATTAGGGATAAAATGATCTAGGTTAAATGAAGTATCATATGTAGTTGTTGCTTTGATTAATCAGTTTTCTTAATTCATAATGCTACCGCTTAATTAAATCTAGAGATCATGTCCTAGATTATTCAATGGTTAGGTTTAGTTAACAATCGTATCTTTATTAAAGAAAATATAAGGAAAAACTCAGGTTAATTATTAACCCACAATTAATAGTTGCTAAGAGAGATTAAAGAACAACAAATCAATAAAATATGTTTAATTAAGGTGCAGGCCGAGATTGAATCAAAGAACCGAGTCCCTACCAAATTTCACACTTTTATCATTTTTCACATGTTTTCTTTAATTTGTTTTTATTAGTTAGTTTTATTTTATTTTCTTCTTTCAAAAATCCAAAACTCCCCTTTAAACCTAAACACCAGTTAATTTCATTAAAACTTTACACACATTCTCTGTGAGATTGACGTAGACTTACCACTGTCAAAGTAGTAGGTTTAGTTATTTTATTTTGATTAACGTAACGACACGCAATCACATACCCATGAATGACATGTCATATAGATCTTTTCTTCCCTATAATATAACATAGCAATACATATCATGTTGGATCCCATTTCTGGATCCCAACTATCCAGAACATCATAAGGCATGAGCATACTATTTTATAGGGTTATTTCCATGGAATCTTGACATTTAGACATGCATCCCACAAGGGGGAAAGCCCACACCAGTCAGATAGTAGAAATCTTTGAATCAAAATTTAAAAATGATTTCTTTTGAAAAATTGTAGCTTTATGACTCTGGTTTCTTTTGAGACAAGAATCATCTTATTCAAAGCTCTACCGATCAAGATATGATTAAAATACCAAAGTATGTTCAGTAAAATAACCAACTTACGCTCTTACAATCGATTCCCTCATCTTCTTTCCATCAATCTTTTTCAAATCAACACCAAAGGCTACCCATTTTTATGGAGAGATAGAAAAATATATTAGGAATCTATTGGTTTAATAATCACTTTCATTTGGAGGTCAGATGATGAAGTTATGGCCAAAAGAGTCTAACATGATTATGTCCTCAATCATATTGTACCTATCTTGGGACAATCGGCATAACGTTCACTAGAGATCTACCACTTTCATGAAGACTACAACTTTGTCTTGATGACTTCTAGATCTACAACTTTCATGAAGACTCTAAAAAGAGATGTTACCATTTGAAGGGTCAAAACATAGACCATGTGGAAATACACGAGCAGACTGTGCATTCCTGGCCTATTCGTTCCTGAAAGACACGGTCATTGTTAATTTACACCGCTTGACCATATATCTTTCAGATTTTTACTAAAAAATCTCTCCCTAAAACATCTCCAATGGATCCTACATCCATTCTAACACCCCTTTCACTCATATTCTTTCCAAATTCAACTATCCTAGTGCGATATCACTTCGTTTATAATAGTTGTTTTGTATATACATCCTATACAACATCACCAACTTATAATGATCATTTCGCTTATATTTGATATCGAAAAATTTTATACTTTATATCATTGGAAAGCTTCAAGAAGACAACTTTGTCTAATTTAGTCCAGATTGATACAGATTTTCCCCTGAATTCAAAACACAAATTTTACCTCTAAGAAAAACTTAAAATTTGCACTATACAAATATGGAATATCATGAACATAACCATTCAACTACCAATATTATTTCATTAAACTCTCTAATCTTTACTCATTTGACTCATCACTTACAACTAATTCTCATCATTAACAAAAATCCTATCTTTCTTTTCCATAATATGTCATTTATATGTATAACAATAATTCATGTTCAAGATTCATCATCTTAAGTTGATAACTTCAAGTATACTTAATTTCAACTCAGCATCATCCATACATAATTCATATTTCATTAACATCATAAGATAAGTGTTTACAAAGCTTTAATGACATCTCATGTCATAATACATCATTTCGCAAAATCCCCAAAATACACAAGATACTTGGATAATAATTGCTCAAAATGTAACTACAATCTTGTTTTACATAAATTACTCCAAAACAAAACAAAACATGCAAATTCGGAGTGATGCCTTGACTCACTTTCACTCGATCTCTTGCTCATCACCTGAATATGGGAAGGAGGGAAGGGGTGAGCTTGAAAGCTCATAGGTAACAAGTTTATAACGGAGCAATAAGCAAAACCTTAAAAATATTCATTTATTTGATGAAATTCATATTTAATTTATAAAGCACATGTTTGTCAAATTCTCTTCATGTAATCCAATTCACAAACAACATAATTTATGCATTCATCAACTTGTTCACAAAATCATAAAAACATAATCACATCAAAATGGTTTGGGTAGGTCCAAAATAGAATATGCTACACATTTCCACATAATGGTCCTGTATAGTCATGAACAGAACGTACTATTGCAATTCCACTTAATGCTCTTACATAGTCATGAACCGAGGGGAGTCCATGAAGGAGTTTTATGTCACTAGCAGGCAGGCGGGAGAAGCTTTTAGTCAAAATGCACTTGACTTAACTTAGGAGACCACCACAAACCTACATAACATGTATTTCATGACTTGAAAACATATTGCCCAAAATGGCACTTTTTTTAAAACAAAATTTTCTTAACATTTTTCCACAATGGCCTATTTTAGAAACACAATTGTCCATGAACATGAAATATTTCACATGCATTTCCATCAAATTCATATACCAAACGTATAACAATTTCTCAAGTCATTCAAAACCAATAATGCAACAATTATTAAGCAATTTGAAATCATTTTATTTTCTTGCTTTAAAAGAAAACATTCATGGCTCAGTACTCAATTATAAACATGAAACCCACCTAACTGGCTTGCGAAAATCCAAACTCATGGTTGTCTTTTCTCTTTCTCTTGGATAGTGTTCTCTTGGTTTCCTATAGCAAACCAATTATCTCATTCAATCCACATTCACATGTAAATTCATAAAACTTCACAAATCAAAAAAATGCTAAAATTGAACTTGGACCTAACCTACCCATAGTTCATCTAAGTTAGAAAAACCAAAACCCTAGCTTAGAAATCCAAAATCAAGATGGTTTCATCTTTCTCTTCTTTCTTCCTTCATTCCCAGCACAAACCCTAGTCTCTATTTAATCCCTTTTTTTAGCCTAGCAAGAAGAAAGATGAAGACTTACCTCTAACAAGTTGATTTCCTTTTCTTTTTATTCTTCTTTCTTCTTCCTTCCAACCAATTCCCACAATTTTCCTTCTTCTCTTCTCTTCTCTTCTTTACGTTTCCTTCCTCTCTCTTTGTCTTCTCATAATACTTCCCTCTTCTTCTTCCAATTCAAGACCATTTATTTGGTCTTTTCCCATTTTACCCTTCATTTACTTTTTCCTTCCCATTTTACCCCTTATGTCTATTAAAACTAACATCTTATACTTCTAACTCCTTTCAAAAATCCAGACCTTTTTTGATAAGGTAATTGAATGAATCTGATAATACTTCCTTCTAGAAAAATATTTTTCATTGTCTTAAGTTTCTAATAACACCAAAATTATTCAATTTGGTTTAGAAATCTAAAAGTTATACTCCAAATATTTTTGGACTATTCTTATGTTGAAATAATATTCTATGCTTGACTTCCATCCAAAACTTGAAATTTTTAGAAAATGAACTAAAACTCAATTTTATTAAAAAATTTGTTTCTCTTTGTCTCTAGTTTACTCCAAATCAAAAATCATCTCATTTGGATAACTAAAGAAAAAGTTATGGCTAAAATACCAAAGCATACTTAGTGAACATGTTTCAACTACATTTTCTAACTTATAAATTCCAACATTTCACAAATAACCCATCTTGCACCTAAACCATCTTTTATACTTCATTTCAAATTCAAGAATTCTCCTTTTTCTTTACACATGACTAATTGCCAACAATTTCTCATTTAGTAGGTCTAACTTCCAAGAAAAGTTCGGGGTCTAACAATTCTCCCCCTTAAAGAATTTCATTCTCAAAATTCTTACCTGAGTGATCAAATACATAGAGTTATCTTATGTTTTCCTTAGTCTCCCAAGTAACTTTTTCACTTGAATATTTTCTTCCAAATGACTATAGCCAATAGACTCACTCAGTCTTTCAATCACTCATTTAGTCATTCACTTTCTTAACTAATTCCTCAATATATATATATATATATATATATATATATATATATATATATATATATATATATAAGATTACTCACCATTTTCCACTTCTCGCGGTGATAACACCAATATCAAATTATATCAATATTTCTTAGCATATTCACATATAACACATTATGAATCTGAGGCATCTTTGTTAGTAATATTAACTCATAAGTCAATTGTCTAGTTCTTAGTAACTTTATATAGACCAATACAATTCAAGCTTAGTTGCTTCTTTATCCTAACCTGAGCACATCTTGCACTCAATCTAAGCACATCTTGGGAACGTGATACTCTTAAAAAACATTTCATCCTTTGTTTCATAGTTCACATCTCTATAGTGTCAGTACACTTAACTCTTATGTCTATCTCATTGTATTCTATACCTTGGTTGTTGTTTCACTTAATTCATTCATTTTTTCCTTGAGTCCTTTAATTTCTAATACAGATCAATTTCACTTATCAATAACATCTCCAATTAATTATAGCCTTCAACTATTTTAGGCCTTATTCATTTTAAATGTAAGGGCAGACGACACTTTTATTCATTTAATTTTCCATACAATATTCTAATGACATCACTGCGATAATGATTGTTATGCTTAAAGTCAATCAAAGCTATACATTGATCTCATATTCCTATGAACTCCAAAAATATAAGCTTTAAGCATATCTACAACAGTCAAGACTCTTGGCAACTCATAAGTATGGTCATTTGCTTCTACCTCCTTAGCCATAAAATGCTATCTCGGCGTATTCCTACTATAATGTATATTATGGGTTGTTATTTATGCTTATCTAACAATCTCTTTGCTAAACCATCTTTATCGATACATATACTTCTTATTTCAATCATAAAGTATCATTCTTCCTATTCGAACTCAAAATTTGTATTCATTTCTAACTTTTTAGTAAGATTCACAATTTCTGAATCCTCAATTTGGGCTTTGTTCATATGAAACTAATCTTCAATTCCATAGCAAATAGTACTTTGATTAGCCCAAAATTCAACTCCATATTCTATGCTCTTTTTTGCACTAGATCTGAAAACCTCAACATCTAAATTCATACCTATACATATACATATATATGTATATGTATATTTATATACATATGTATATGTATATGTATATATATATCCCAAATGTTTCTGTACATATAATGTCTCCAACTTTCAAACAATCTCTACTACAGCAAGTTTCAATTCATGTATCAAATAATCAACCCATGAAGTTTCAATTGTCTCCATGCATATCAAATCACTTTATCATACTGCATTGGATTTTATCCTAATCTCTTATATAATATCATTGTATACTATAAAATCTTCAAATCCAGACGATATAATTAATATCAGTGTTATAATTCCTCAAAATTCTCTTTACTTTCATTACTCATACGATTTACACGTTTTTTTTTTCTCAAGCATTCAAACTATTCTTCTCAACTTTTTGAATACATTTAATATATCATCAAATTTTTCTTGGATCGCTTTAATCTTTAATACCATAGTCCTTTCGGAGAGTTTGTTAACTCAAACAAATATTTCCAAAGCTCCATATGCCCATGATTAGTTCTCATAATTCCTTAAATAACTAATTCCTCAATGAGGTAACATTGTCTAACGTTATTTTCAATCCATTCAGCTTCTTTTGATTTCACATTGACTTATTCTACTGTCTGCTCATTCATACTAATTTCTCCACACATTTCAATTTATTTTCAATCTTAACTTCCTGTGTCTGTAACACATTCTTCATGTCAAATTTGTATCTCCTGAACATATTTACACAGAATATAATGTGGACCTATATACTCCTCACATTAGCTATAATGCCACCTCAATTTTAAGAATCCAATCGCTTAGTTAGATACATTACATCAACCATAATGCATACACTCTCAGTAGCATATTCTACATTTTATGCTTATGTATTGGCCCCCAAATTTTTTTTCTTGATAAATAAACATGATTAGATTATTTTGGGGTCTTGCTAGATTAATTTATGTTAGAATTAATTAGCATGTTAATGTGAGTAAGATAATATGACATAAGTTAAGGGAATTAAAGAGCTAAGGTGGTAACTTATGCATGAGGGGTAGTTTAGGAAGATCACTTAAATGGAAAAGTCTTAAGGCTTTGAAGGAAGGGCAATATGGACATTATGCATTCATTAAGGGTATAAAAGGGAATAAAAGGTTTTTTGGCATGGGAAGAGAGAGAAAATGAAAATTTAAAGAGAGAAGAGGGAGAGAGTGTCGTATAAGTAGAAAAAGAGAGGAAAAAAAGAGTTGAGTTAGGTTTTGATTTTTCTTAACCTTCAAGAGGGATTTTGGGGTTGAGCAAGAAGGGAAAAAGGAAGAGGGAGATTAGAGCTTCCATTAGATCCAAGAAATCCATTGAATGGTGGAGATTGAAGATAAGTTTGTGTTTTAATATTTGGAATTTTTGAAAGGTTTTGGTTCAAAGAGCTTAGGAAATGCATGGGTATAAGTTCTCTAGGGTCAATTTCATACATATGGTTCTTTGGGTTGTCCAATTTGAATTCCTTTTGAATTGGGGTTTTGTCAATGTTGAAGAAAATCAAGAGAGGCAAGAGGAGCAAGAGTAGAGGTTTTTTGAGCAAGGATTTCAAACAAGGAAATCAAGGTGGGTGACTTTTTTATAATTGAGTTTATAAACCACAAATGTTCTTCAAATAAATGCAATTAATTGATTTTTCAACTACCTTATAAAGTACATTATTGTTCTTTAAATGCTTGAGAAACTGCCACATGTTTTTGTATGTGAATTTTGTGAATGAAATTTTGAGTCGATATGAGAATGATTGCTAAATGCTTCATAATGTGGTATATGTTGCCTTCACATGATTTGAGAAAGGGTTACTATGAATGGCATAAAATTTTAATTGTGGAATTGTGAAATGATGATAGAATTGCATATGAATAGTTCATGCTCATGAAAGTCAAGTTTTTTCAAAAATGTGCCTATTGGGCAAACTTTTTTTAGTTCATGAATTACATGTTATGTGGGTTTGTGGTAGTCCCTCAAGAATCGTCATATGCACATTGATCAAGAAAAAGCTTCTCACGCCTGCCTGCAAGTAGCACGGAGCTCCTTCATGGACTCCCTCAAGTTTTCGACTATGCATGATCATTATATGGAATTGTGTAGTTCGTTATATTCATGGATTTACCCAAACCAATATGATGTGTTTATGTGTTTACATGTATTGACAAGTTTGATGAATGTTTGACTTATGTGAATTGTGAATTGGTTGGATAATTTTGATAAATGAATGTTTTATGGATTTTAATGAGGTTTTACTATGATCATGAAAGTTTCAAATGATTTTGATTATTACCGTTTATAAAACTGTTACGCACAAGCTTTAAACTCACCCCCTCCCATTCCGTCCATCTCCAGGTGAGGAGCACGAGATCGAGTGATTGAGAATAAAGGCATTAATCCGAAATTGGCTTATTTTGTATTTTAAGTTAGTTTTTGTAAAACAATGTTTTAGTCACATTTTGAGCAATTTTAGTTTTTTTTTGTAAAGTTTGTATTTTTGGATTATCATGTAAGTGGCTTGAAACGCCCACTAAAGTGTTGCAAAACTCTTATTGGTTTTGATGTTAATGAAATACATATGCATTATGTTTTGTTCATGATTCTCTAAATCTTTATATTGCATTTTCAAGTTTTTCATAGGGCAAGAATTGTGTTCTGAATTTAGGGGGAAAACTGTATTGATATGGGTATAACTAGACCAAGTTGTCTTCAAAAAATTTGTAGCTTATCCTCTTATCTTTCCAAGCTATAAAGTACGTAAATTTTGGGTATGGGAGTTAAGAGATATAAGCATTATAAGTGGTGATGTTGTATAGGAATTATGAACATGATAGCTATGGTGAATGATAAGAGTTGGTGTTTGTGTTGAGCCATTGGAGTTGAAATTTGGGAGTTTAATGCACTCAAATTGGTAATTGAATTTTTTAGGGGTGTTATTGCATTAGAAGAAGTGAAATTGAGAAGATCATGGGTGAATATGATGTTAGAAAGGAGGTAGGAAGCTTTGGTGGGGCTTGGAGGGGTTGGGGAAATTCCCATGTCCGTTAAACGGACATATATGTCCGTTTAATGGACCTTTACGGGCCAAAAAGACCCCCAGCTTTGCCCATGTCCGTTAAATAGACTTGTATGTCCGTTTAACGGACATTCTCAGGTGAAAATGACTCCCGGCCCGGACAATGTCCGTTAAACGGACATTCACGGGACAACTACAGTAAATTTTGATTTTTGACCCTCTTAGAAACACAATATGTAACATGCCATTATTGATGGGAAGGGTAGAATAGTAATTTTGAGGGGCTAATGAGCATTAAAAATTGCCTTTACATGCTCATGCATAATCTAGCATCCGCATACTTATGAATAGTAAATTTTGGCACATGAAAATAATTGTACATGCATTCATGACATTTTCCGGTATAAGTGTGAAAAAATGTGATTGTAAATAAATGTGATTGGTGTGTATGAAAAATTGAATTGGAGAGGGTCTTTGTGATTGTTGAATTTTTGTAGAATTTTAGAAATTGTTTTTATGAAATTTCGGTGAAATTTCTGGACCAAGAAAAATGCCAAATGGCAGATTGATTGTTTACCGGTAATAGAAATTCATGTCCAATGGCACTGGAAATTTAGATAAATGATTTTAGGATTTATTAATTTGAGCAATTGGAAATTTGGGGAAAAATTGGAGTAGAAATTGGAATTTAATTGGAAAGAAACCAAGAGGATGCCTAAAAATAAGATATGTTGCAAGTGACACTTGTCACTTGCCTAACCATGTCACCTTTGTTTAATTAAAAACTTTTATCCCCTTTTGTTTTGTCATTCACGATGCTTCCATATGAGAAGACCAAGATATTTTGTTCTTTTCTTCATTTTCGTAGCTCCTCTTCTCTTCCTCTCTTATTCTTCATTTTTTATCACCTTTCATGCTACTCTTTCATCTTGCTTTCTCTTCCCTTCTTACCAAAAACCTCAACCTTTCAAGCTCTAAATGATGAAGATTGTGAGATGGTGAAGAAGTTAGGGATTTTGAGTTTCTTGAAGATATGGAAGAATTGGAAGCTTAATTAGATAAGAAATATGTTTTATCTTATGGAATTGTAGTTAAATAAATTATTTGTGATGTTATTTAAATTTAATTACATGGAAATTGTGTTTAAAGGATATGGGTATGTGTGTGTGTGAATTGCTTGTTTTGATTGATGATTAATGATCTAGAATTTGATAAATGTAAGTTAGAGGTGTTTTGGAAGAGTAGGAAAAGGATGGATGATTGAGTGTATGTGGCTGCCATATTGTAAGGTTTAAATAGAGGTCTTGATTGAATTATGGTTGATATGTTGAGTGAAGTGAGTGGTTATGAGTATAGATATGGTATGGAAGAGATAGGAAAGGTGTTAGGATAAAAAGCTGGAAATTGAATTTGTGTATGTTTCAATGATTTTGCCATAACTTTTTATATGGTTATCCAATTGAGATGAGGTTTAGCTTGAATTAAACTTGGGGAGTTTGGCTACTTTTCTTGTGATAAAAGTGATGTTTAATTTTGTCTTGAAAAGTTCCAAATTTTGACTTGAATGTGGCAATGTGTGTAGGGATGAACAGTGCAATTTTAGTGACTCTAACATTGAATTTGTGATCTGAAATTTGTGATTTTTTCTAGGTTGATTGAGGCAGATTTTGCTAAATTGGCCTTCATGAAAGTTGTGGCTTTTCTTGATAGCTTTCTATCTCCATAATATGCTCCATTTTTTGTCATTGGAGTTGATAGTTATGGGTGATTGATATGTGGATATGGTTTATGGTGCAATATTGAGAGGGGGGGAGGGGAGGGCAGAAACTTTGATTGAATTTTTAACTTAGTTAGAGGTAGAATTTGTTTTTAAGCTCTGCATGAGGATTGTAGAATATGTTCTGATCTTTTCATTAATATAAAGCATGGAATTTTTGGACAATGGGATAGGAAGATATGAATTTTAGAAAGTTACGTTACTGTTTGGGATGACACTTATTGGGCAAAAACTTTGATTGAGATTTTGACCCTTTTAGAGGTTGAATTTGCTTCCAAGTTTTCATGTAAGTTGTAGATTGTGTTCTGATATTTTTATTGATATAAATTTTAGAATTTTCGGACAATGGCATGGGAAGTTATGATTTTTAGAAAATGTGTTATTGTTTAGGATGAGATTTACAGGAGAGATATTTTGAAGTGATTTTTAACATCCTTAGAGATGGAACTGGTTTTTAAGCCCTTCATGAAACTTGTATAGCTTTCTGTGATCTTTCCGTTGATACCTAATTTGGCAATTTTGGAGACTTGTGTGAAAAGTTATGCATTGTGGAAGGAGAGAGGAAAAATAGGTGGAAAAAGAAAAAAAGGAAGTAAATGAAAAAGGGTAGCAGCGCTGCGAGTGCGACGCGGTCGCCTCACGATCGGGTTGCGATCGCGACCAACTAGCGACCTGGGCCGACCCATCCCAACCCGATCGGGCCTGACCTAGCATGGCCCAGCCCGACCCCCTTTTCCACTCTTTTGCTTATAACTTGTCCATTTGACCTCCGATTGACCCGATTTTTGAAGCATTGGATTCATAAGACATTTATTTACCTCTCCATGAGAATTTGTTAATTTTTTAGATTTAATTGAAAGTGATAGATTGAATCAAAGTGAGAGGCTCGACTAATAAGCGTTTGAGGTGAGTATTTTCTGAACATACTTTAGTGTTTTAGCAATCTCTTGACCTATAGGGATCCAAATTGAGTAATTTTTGTGTCTATGGATTCTTGACACATAGGAGAACATTTCTATTGATGATAGGTTGCCTAGGTTATCCTGTGTTGATAGTCTCATTGATTGGGGACAGTAGATCCGAAAGTGTGTGTTTTAGAAAAATTGAAATATGTTTGTGAGTAATTAATTGCAAGTGTAATGGTTTTAGTGTGGCTTTAAACCTAGAAATAAATGCGTTTTGATACAGGAATGGTTTTGTGATGCAATTTATGTAGCAATACCGAGATTGTCATGAACATGCATTATACATATTTTATTTCAGTCATGTGCATCATTAAACACTTATGATTGTACAAATTGTGATGTATGTGTATCTTGCATAAATGAGTTGTGCAGGCTAAATGGTTGCATTTAGGTGTTTCCAGAAACGAGAAGCAAATGCTAATCTGGAGCATACTGTGAGTAGACTGAGATGGTCTCATTTCATAATTTGTTCTGTTTGAATTTGTATTGATTGACTGCTGAATGTCCATATAATTGGTGATGGATTGTGATTTGATTGTAGATTCCGGACAGAAGGTCCGATGACTGTGTATTGGGGGAGTTGTGATATTGAAGTGCTACTTGAATGTGAATTGGAAGAACTATGTGTATTTAATGTGATTGAAAAATGTGTTTTGAGTGTGCATTATATGATTGATAAGTGTCGGACCACAGTCCGATGACAAATGTCTTTTGAATGTGTATTGCATATGTATGAGAAATGTTTCGCAACTCTACTGATGAATGCCGAACTACGGTCCGATGAAATATGAAAGTGAGTGAATGGGATTGATGCATTTCATTGCATAAGTGTATGAACTATAATAGCTGTTGTGACCAGAGTAGCCACCGATTAGAGCTTAAAGCTCAACGAATGGAAATGAGCTTCGAGCTCAAAAGTGAATCAGAGCCTCAGGCTCAACATTTAATGAGCCCTGTATCCTCCAAATGGATAAGGGACAGTTATTAATGAGCCCTACATGGGACAGTTTAAGCACTCGGTCACAATAAAATAACAAATGAAAAGTGAGTCTTATGTGCATTGCATGTGCATATTATGAATGATAAGTGTATCGAATGTGAATAATGTGAATGTGAAATAATGTGAAATGTGAAATAGAGTGAGATGTGTAAATTATGTGTTGTGTGACTGGGTGAGCCATCAATGATAGTCACTCACTGAGTTCGCAAAACTCACCCAAAATTTGCAATTATTTTTCAGAACTCAAAAGAATACCCCGTTAGGCAACGATGGTATATCTATTGCATGTGAGAGAAAGAAGAGGTTGGGATCAGTTCGTGTCTGCATTGTGTCTCTTTATTTTCGCACTGAATTGTATTTTCTGTAAATCATTGTATTTTGTGTATTTGTGTATATTATTCGTATATAACTTTCTGATAAAAAAAAAAGTTTTTGCAAAAGAAATTGATCAAAGTGTAATATGTTTTGTTTTTGTAATGGGCTAATCGAACTTCTGGTATGTGAAAAACAAAATTGGCAACTACTGTAAACGAAAATGTATCTGAATAAAAGTGGGCCCAAAATTACGATTATTGATTTTCACGTACGCTTGAAAAAAAATTATACTGAGTTCTAAGTGATGTAGCGTACCACCCTTGCGGGGCACGAACTCGGATTTCACCATGGATATCGAGTTCGGGTCATGCAGGAGTGTGGTGTTACACAATATCACTTTGTAGTCTCATGAAAGTGTAGATCTAGAAGTATAATTTCAAATGGTCTTTGAACGAACTCAATCCGATATTTGTAGAAAAAGTTATGGCCATTGCATCAAGAGAGGTACAGAATGATTAAAGACATAAACATATTGGTTTCTTTTAGCTATAACTCCCTCATCTCACCTCCGAATGAAGTGATTCTTAAAGTGATAGCTTCCTAACACATGTATCTATCTCTCCATAAAAATTGGCATCTTTTGGAGCTGATTTGAAAAATTTTTCATTAGAGAAAGTGAGGGGTCAGTTGGGAGACCATGATTGAAGTATGAACATAGTTTGGCTTTTTAAGCATAACTTCTTCTATAGAGTTCCAATTGAGATAGTTCTTGCTTCAAATTAAACTAGAGACTTAGAGCCTCAATTGTTGTGAATATATCAAATTATGATTTTGGTTATTGACTAGTGTGGGTTTACAACCCTTGTGAGATGACAGCCCAAGAGGGTGCTTTGGAATAACCCTACAGGTTTATAAGCTCAAGGTTTATGACTTCGAATGTTGGGCTCCGAAAACGAGGTCTAGTATTGTGCCTCTGTCAGGAATAGGACTCCAACACTCCCTTTGAAATCATTATATATTCATTTCTAATTTGTTCTTTCATTAATCATTCTTAACATAAACTATTTGATATGCTTAACCTAATTCAGAGAAATTCTTCTTCGAAAGAAGATTTCTTGCTACTATCATCTATACTGTTCATGTAATCTTTATCAATAAACTATCACCATCATATTATCATCCATTCTTAATACCTCAAGAAGACCAATTTCTACCATTCATTTGATCTCAATAAGATCAATCTTTTCCATAACTTATATGATTAGAATATCCATTGTAATATGGATCAGTGAAGCGTTAAGCAAATTCATTTACTTTTATACCTTGGTATATACCATCAAGATCATTGCATCTTATTTAGAGATATATTTATGACAATTCACCAATTAATAACTTGTGCTAAGGATATCTTAATCTCATTTAATTCTGACATCACTTCTCCTTTTTCACCTGTCCTCAATCATGGGGACTATGCTACAATTGTGTTGGAACCCGATCCGGAGACTGAATCCCAACCGGAAAACGAAAAGTGAAAGAAACGAAAGCAAATGGAAACGGAAATGTCGCATTGAAATTTCGAATCGTAAGTCAAAGCATTCAATAACATGAAATGAAAAACGGAGTGAAATCGAATCATAAAGTGCGGAAACAGAATAAAGTGAAAGCGGGAGAAAATCGAATACGCGAAACGGAAAGGTATCGCATCAAACAAATCGAATATACGAAAGTGGAACAAAAACTTAACAAAGCAGATCCAACATCCGAACATAAAGAACAGAGAAACACAATCGCGTTGGGAACATAGACTATTTTGAATTCTGGTATATTTTTTTTCTTTTTTTGTTTTTCTTGTCTTTTTCCTTATTCCTTTTCTTTTTCATTCTTATTCACCTTTTTCCATCACATCCAAAATCATCCATATACAAACTTCAATACGTAATCATGTGCTTGTATACTCATACAAAACACAACACGTGATCATATCCTTATACATCCATACAAATCACCAAATTACATTTTTATCCAAAATTTTTATCAAAAATTCGGCAGCATATACAAACTTACTTATTTCATACTTTTTATATTTCTAAAATTCACTTAAAGCTCGGGGTCCAACAAATTGTGCCCTCCTTTTTTTTTCCCTTGAATTCATCACTCATTGTAACATCATCAACAATCTCAATCTATCCCCGATTGATCATTATAAGCACCTTCATGTGTTACTCTAGTTTCTCTTAGACTTTAAACTATGGGAACTATGACTAACAAATATCCAATAAGTCATAGATTGTTTCCTATATCATCTCCACAGATATAACACATATGTGCTAAATATTCTCACTTATTATGGTGATCCCATTATCATATATGTACTCACAATAACAATTCAACTTAACCTTTTGAATTTCTATATATGTCTCTATCATTCATCTTATCTTCCAATTATCCTTTATTGCATCTTACATATGTATATTTGCAATCAATTCAAAATTATAGATGTATAATCATCATGAAATTCTAATCTCAATTCCACTAACACATTCTTTTGGTGGATCATAACTCTTGTCACATAAATCAAACAACCATTTCAGTTCTAAGTTCATCCTTATAAGATCATAATAAAATTTTGTTTTCATCCAACCTTGCTTATGCACCTTAAATCTCTTCATTTCTACCATATCCCTATTTTCTTCAACCAATCCATGATAATACATTCACATCTTGATCACATTTGGGGATATACACCACAGTACAATATTGGTGTTATATTCAATTCCACCAATACAAATGCGTTAAATCATTATCTATCATATTTACCTATATACTATTTCTCATTTCTATTTATCCATAACTTTCATTTTCTTTTTCTTATATCATGAAAAATTATCATTTTTCTCACTACTTCTCTCAGCTCAAACTCTTAACAATTGCTCATGCATGTGACTCATACACATGTGACTCAGATTAAGGATCAGTTGTTACTGCATGCTAAGGCATGTCAGACAAGAGTGCATATAACTTGATACATATTTCCAAAAATGCCCAAGTAAGATACTAATCCTAGACGCTCTAATACCATATCATGTTAGATCCTATTTCCAGAGCCCAACTATCTGGAATTATAAGACGTGAGCGAATAATCCGATAGGGTTATTTCCATGGAATCTCGACATCCACACACTCATCCAACAAGGGAGAAAGCCCACACTAGTCAGACAGTAGAAATCTTTGGATTAGAATTCCAAAATAACTTCTTCAGAAAACTTATAGTTTTATGACTCTAGTTTCTTTAGAGACAAGAATCATCTCATTTAGAGCTCTACCGATCAAGATATGATTAAAATACTAATGTATGTTCAGTAAAATAACCAATTTATGTTGTTCCAATCGATTTCTGCATCTTTTTTCCATAAATATTTTTGAAATCAACACCAAAGGATACCTATTTTTATGGAGAGATAGAAAAATATGTTAGGAATCTATTGGTTCAATAATCATTTCATTTAGAGGTCGGATGATGAAGTTATGGCCAAAAGAATCCAACATGTTTATGTCCTCAATCATATTGTACCTATCTTGGGACAATTGGCATAACATTTACTAGAGATATCAGATTAAAGTCATCTTAGGATGATTTCGAAGAGGACTTCTAGATCTACAACTTTTAAATTCAAAAAGATATTTGGTAATTTCAAGGATCAAAACACAGGCCGTGTGGAATACACAGGCAAACTATGTATTCCTCAGGTTTAATGGCCTATTCGTTCTTGAAAGACACTATCAATGTTAATTTACACGGCCTGACCATGTATCTTTCAAATTTTTACTAAAAAATCCCCCCAAGACATCACCAATGGATCCTACATCCATTCTAACACCCCTTTCATTCATATTCTTTCCAAATTCAACTCTCCTAGTGTGATATCACTTTGTTTATAATAGTTGTTATGTATATACATCCTATGCAGCATCACCAACTTATAATGATCATTTCTTTAAACTCTGATATCCAAAAATTTTATACTTTATATCATTGGAAAGTTAAAAAGATAGGTTAAAACTTTCAAGAAGACAATTTTGTCTAATTTATCATAGATTAATACAAAATTTCCCCTGAAGTTAAAACACGAATTTTACCCTTATGGAAAACTTGAAATGTGCACTGTACAAACTTAGAATGCCATGAGTATAACCATTCAACTACCGATATTATTTCGTTAAACTCTCTAATCTCTACTCATTTGACTCATCACTTACAACTAATTCTCATCATTCACAAAAATCCTATCTTTCTTTTCCATAATATCTCACTTATATGTATAACAATAATTCATGTTCAAGATTCATCATCTCAAGTTGATAATTTTAGGAATACCTAATTTTAACCCAACATCATCCATACACAATTTATATTTCATTAACATAATAAGATAATTTTTTACAAAGCTTTAATGGCATCTCATGCCACAATACATCATTTTGAAAAATCCCCAAAATACACAAGATACTTGAATGATAATTGCTCAAAATGCAACTACAGCGTTGATTTACATAAATTACTCCAAAACAAAACAAAACATGCAAATTTGGAGTGATGCCTTAACTCACTTTCACTCGATCTCTTGATCATCACCTGAATATGGGAACAAGAGTGGAGGTGAGTTTAAAAGCTCGTGGGTAACAAGTTTATAACGGAGAAATAGGCAAAACCTTAAAAATATTCATTTGTTTGAGAAAATTCATTTTGAATTTATAAAGCACATGTTTGTCAAATTCTCTTCATGTAATCCAATTCACAAACAACACAATTTATGCATTCATCAACTTGTTCATAAAATCATAAACACATAAACACATCAAAATGGTTTGGGTAAATCCAAAACAGAACGTACTACACATTTTCACATAATGGTCCTGTGTAGTCGTGAATAAAATGTACTATCGCAATCCCACTTAATAGTCTTGCGTAGCCGTGAACTGTCCATGAAGGAGCTCAATGTCACTAGCTGGCAGGCAGGAGAAGCTTTTAGTTAAAGTGCACTTGACTTAACTTAAGGGACCACTACAAGCCCACATAACATGTATTTCATGACTTAAAAATAGATTACCCAAAATGGCACCTTTTTGAAAACATGATTTTCTTAACATTTTGCCACAAAGGCATATTTCAAAAACATAATTGTCCATGAACATGAAATATTTCACATGCATGTCCGTCAAATTCATATACCAAACATATAATAATTTCTTAAGTCATTCAAAAGCAATAATGCAACAATTATTAAACAATTTGAAATCATTTTATTTTCTTGCTTTGAAAGAAAACATTCATGGCTCAGTACTCAATTATAAACATGAAACTTACCTGTTTGGCTTGCAAAAATCCAAACTCAAGGTTGTCTTTCCTCTTGCTCTTGGATAGGGTTCTCTTGGTTTCTTATAACAAATTAATTATCTCATTCAATCTACATTCACATGTAAATTTATAAAACTTCACAAATCAAAAATGCTAAAATTGAACTTATACCTAACCTATCTATAGTTCATCTAACCTAGAAAAACTAAAGCCCTAGTTTAGAAATCCAAAATCAAGATGGTTTTGTCTTTCTCTTCCTTCTTCCTTCTTCCTTCATTCCCAACACAAACCCTAGTCTCTATTTAATACCTTTTTTGAACCTAATGATATGTATTTAATTGTTGATATATTTAATTATTTACACTTAGTGATTAATGATACAAAAATGCTTAAGATACTCACTTTAATTCATATTTGATTTTAGGTACAATTTAAAAATAAAGAAATTAAAGTGAGTCAAAAACACCCCATTTGGGACATTTTTCGAAGAGCAATAATCGCTTGTTTTGAAAGAGTGAGACAAAGAAAATTAAAAGATGAAAAATGGAAGATGAAGAAAAAAATTTAATGCAAGTAGCTGGAAGATCAAAACGGCAGCGCTGCATGGTGAGGAAGGACCTGGGTCATGTAGGCGTGCTGCGGAAACACAGATAATGTCTACGTTTCACGCACAGTTAAACGCAGCGTCCATATGTTGCGTTTAAGGAGCAGCTGTGTGTTTTGAAACAAAACGCAGATGGAGAAGGCAGCCGTGAAGCGCGCAGGAGGAGGAACTAAAAGGGTTGTGATCCATAATTGTCACATCAATCAGCTACAGTGAGAATAAAACAGGAAGAGACTAGCACAGTGGAGACGCGAGGCGCTAGGAAGGCAGGCGTGGAAGGCTTGGTCGAAATTGCGACTTCTTTGGATCGCATGGGCGACGCGTCTTTGGCGTGAAGGGTGCAGCTCAGCTGGGCACAGTGGAGAAGGTGTAAGTGCAAGTCGACTTGTACATGGGGTAAGTCGACTTACACGTATTCAGTACCGATAAGTCGACTTGTACATGGGGTAAGTCGACTTATGCAAGGACGATCTTGTTTATATTCAGGCCCTAAAGGCAATCCCTTTAGCGTTTTGTTCAAAGTTGTGTGCGAGACTTTATGAATAAATAAAGAAAGGCATACTTCATTAATTTGATGTTCATGAACATTGTTTATGAATTGATTGGATCTTTAATCGAATTAATGAAGTCCATGATATATGACATAGCATGAAGGAAATTATGATGTGCTCATACTCTTGAGATTCCTATCATGTGCAATTATGTCAGTATCTAAATTCTCCCTAGTCATAGGATTAATGAGACTGGACATCATTAATCCGGATAGACTAGCACATGTCATATTCCTTGATTGGATCAAGCGGTGGATCTCGAAGCCGTAAATATGAGATATTTAGAATTGACATGTGGATGCTTACTAGTGGTAGTAAGTTCATTGGATGACCCGCCATGAGATCATCACATGGATATCTTATCTAAGTGTCGATGATAATCTCATCATAGCAATGGTGCAAGTATCCTTAGACTTGAGGTACTCGAGGATATCTTGATCTCGATCCGTGCTTTGACTTCATTCCTTGTTGCCTTCCAGAGGTAACTCATAGGTGGTGCTTAGAGTGCAACTTGAGGTATTGAAGATAATTGAGTAGCCAATAAAGGATTCACCACTTACGGATTAGCGAAGAGATACCCATGGCCTCTTGTCGGGATCATTACTAAAGTGGCAAGATATATGTCATGAAGAGTGTCTTCATTGACATATAGAGTAATGAGTCCCGTGGGAGAAGCTATTATCACTAAATTTGGACTTGGTCTAGTGAGAGTTGACACTTTGACCATACTCATAACCAAGTGGGGTATAGGATGGTGAAAGGACGAATTGCACGAGAATTGTCTATGGAAGGGTTTGTGATCCGTTCGTAATAAATACATCAAACCGATTACTTTCCGGTCAATTGGGGTCGTGATGTGTTGCTAGATACCGCTCATAACTTGCTTAGATTAAGTGTTAATCTAAGTGGCCAACATAACCGGGAACCTAAAGGGTCACACGCATAAGAGTGATTCAGAGAATCTGTAAAATAGTAATTGGACAGAGTTCCAATTATGGAGAGCATTAGGATTAAATGGATCCCGATGAGATTGGGATATGTCCCGATGAGATCGCGACATCGATATTGCTAAGAAAGGTCTAAAGGCGTTTTGATGCGGGCCCGATGAGACCGGAGGACCGACCCATGCAGTGTGTTGGACCGCCTCAGCAATAATATACATATATATATATGTTATTAATTAATTAAATAATTAATTAATATATATATATGTAGAATACGTGTGAGGTGGGAAGAAGAAAAGAAGCTTCTTTTGATTATGCTTAGTCATCAAAGCATTAACTCACTAAAAGACAAAAATGATGGATGAGGAAAGATGATGATCGTGGCTTATATAAAAGGAGAAGGAAGAAAGAGTTCCTTGGGTTTTTTAGAAGACCATCTTCGTGGGATTTGAAAGGAGAAGGAAGAAAGAGTTTTTCCTCTCATTTTTCTCATCTCCAACGATCATCACTTTAGTCTCCAAGCTTCTTCATCCTCCTTCATCGTCAATCTCAAGCTCTCCAGGACAGAGGTAGGCTCTAGCAGGCTTTAATCTGTTCTAGCTATTCCCGGGTCAAAGTGGTTTGACTCGGTTAGATTTTCTGATCTCTGCGTGGATCACCTTTAGAGATAGTCTCTTTTGGCTATTTAGGTTGATGTCTTCATACCGACACCTGGATCCTGGGTTTCGGGAAAGTCCCGAGAACAAAAATTTTTGTTTTCCGCTGCCGGTACATGTGATGTACCTTCCGGGATTTTTTTACAGTGGTATCAGAGCGTCTGGTGTCCCGTATGAAGCTAAAACCTAAGCGAGATCAGAAATCCTAATGGAATTTTCTGTTGATGCATTCTTGCTGTCCAATTTTCGAATTTATATTGTGATATGTTTTTCGAAATTTTTCTACCCAGGATTGTTCATAACATGTTAGAGAATATGTCTATGAAATTTGAGAATTTATCGATTTGATTTGATATAGTTTTGCTAATTTAATTCGCTAAGTTTCGGATGCTGTTTTGTGAAACGATTCTGGAACAAGAAGTAGTATAAATTCGATAATAAATTCTATAAAAAAAATTTTTCGGATTTTCCTTCACCTACATGTCTCTAAGATATTGGTGAATGTCTATGAGCATGGAAATTGGATTTCAAGGTGAGTGGATATTTATTTTCGATTTTATTCTATGCTGTTGGGAATTGCTGTGCTGATGAACACAGATTTTGAATCGGTTTTGTTATTTAGGTTGACTGAGTTTTTGATGGCTAAAAATCCTGAAAAAATTCAGGTAGCATTTTCTGAACATTTAATAACCTATGCAATTTTCTCAGAATTTATTGAAATTGTTTCATTGATCATTTCGAGCAATGTACAGAACTGGACAGTTTTGTGAAAAATTGTTGGGACTGTTTTGCTTGGCTTGATTGAGTGTGCTTTTTCAGTTCCAATGTCTTGCACCATTTTTAATGTGATTAAAAATGTGTTATCTTGATGTATCATGATTGCCAAACTGAATTGCTTGAAGTTGCATTTCCAAGAATTTTCGGATGCCTAAGTGATCACATTAGCGTCTCGATAGTATATTGCATTATCTTGTTTGTTTTGACCGTCATATTTTTTATGGCATGTGCTGAAGTAAATTTGATAATGTATGTGCTAGCTAGAGATGCTTAGGATGATAATTTGGGTGTTCCTAAATTATTTGAAAATTAATGAGTTTTGACTCATTTCAAGCTTTTCATATGGTTTGACTATATAAGGCTTTCATGGTTCAATGAAGTGTTCATTGAGACATCAAAGTAGCAGATATTACCTTAGGTATGTTGGTATTGTGAATTGGAATTGCAAGGATTGAGGAATTAGCCGATTAGAGAATTATAGCAAATTCTGATGGACAAGTCAACTTATTTGAAGTATAAGGCGACTTGTTCAGAGTCATGCATAAGTCGACTTGCGATGTACAAGGCGACTTGTCTCAGGCGGTAGGTGCATAAGGCGACTTATATCGATAAGTCGACTTATGCGAGGGCAGAAGACAAGGCGACTTGTATTATGATACAAGGCGACTTGTGTATAAGCGAGGGCATAAGGCGACTTGCATTCGTTGTAAGTCGACTTGTGGCATCTTTCGAGTTGGATGATGGATGATTAAAAGGATTGATTCAATGTGATTGATGAAACCTAAATCATTCCATATAGTCATGGTGACTATAATCCTACGGCTTGGAGAATATGAAGATGAGACCGAAATCCTCCTCGGAATATGAAAACTAACACCTTCCATTAATATGGTAAGAACCGAGTTCTTATAGAATTTGGGTTGTTGGGCAAACTCAAGTTCACTCTATACGGATATGTTGAACCATGAAAATAAGATTTTCGATTAATGGGTTGGTTTTCACCGAAGCGTTAGTTTGTTGAGCAAACTCAAGGTCAACGTGGACAGAGGCGAAGTTGGGTAGTGTACATCGGGATGTACACGCATCAAGGAGTTGATAACCCAATGTAGTGCACACATCAACAAGTTGATAAAGATCGGACGATAGTTGTGTCTAAGATGTAATTGGTATGTCCGATACCTCCGAGACATAAGGTGGCTTGTTGGGTAAACCCAAGGTCATTCTTAATGTCGGTTATCGATGATGCAATTGGTATGTCCGATACCTACCGATTGACCTAAGTGTGGCTTGTTAGGCAAACCCAAGGTCACTCTTAGCAATGTCGGATATCGACCCACTAGGACTTTATGTCACTTTGTTTCTCTGGATTCAGAAGAGGGTTATGAATTCTAGGAAACTAGTGGGAGCCATATGCATATCATGCAAGTCCTTATGATCATGCAGCATTTCTATTCTATCATTCCTTCTCTCTATCGCGTTTAGGTTGATTGAAGAAGTTTTCAAAGGTGAATTTTCGCCTCTATTTTGGACCGAATTTTCTTGATTGGTGAGGAATCGAGAATTGTTCTCGGATCCGAGGAAGCTGGATCGCCCTAGATGTTCCACTTCCAGATGCACTGCATTGTCAATGCTTGATGAGGATCGAAAGCACATTGTAAGCATCTAAAGGAACGATGACATGGCTACTTGCATTATGCTTGCCTCGATGTCACCGAGCTGCGAAAAGACGAGTCCATGGATGCTCACACTATAGTATTTCATCTTAGGGAGTCGATGAGTAAGTTTCGATTCGAAAGGTTCGAGACCTCGAGGCTTCTCTTCACCACAAAGGAGGCTCGAGGACATCTGTTGTCCAGGATACCACGAAGATGAATGGCTATATAGAGATTGGCTGTCTTAGGATTTGTAATGGATTATGAGTTAAGTAGAGACTTAATTCCGGTTGGATTGTCGACGGTTATTCACGGTTTGTGATAAACTATCGATGAACCAAATATCCACAACAATTTCTGGTGATCAATCTGCTCAAGACAGTGAGCGAGCTATCAAGGAAGATAACAAGCAAGTCTTTAGTGGTGGATGCTTCTTCTTCGGTCCAAAGAAGAAAAGGGCAAGAAACCAAATGGAAGTGCCATCAAGGAAAAACCAAAGATCTTGCCTAAAAGGATTTTGTTTTCATTGTGGCAAGGCCGCCACCTGGAGGCGGCCTTAAAGTCTATCTCGAGTTCTGAAGCGAAGAAGGCATCGATGCCTCTACTCCTTCAAATATGTTTGTCATTGAGGTTAATCTGTTTCGAACAAAACATATGGGTATTTGATACGGTTGTGGCTCATACATATGAAATGATATGCGAGGCCTCGGGGACGATGAGATACTCATAAAAGGAGAACTAGACCTTCGTGTAGGTAATGCTGCAAGAGTTGCTACATTAGCCGTGAACACTTATGTCTTGTCACTCCCTAGTGGGCTTGTATTCAAATTGGATGATTGTCATTTTGTACTGTTTTAACAAAGAACATATTATACATTTCTTGTTTCAATAAATTTGGTTTCCATTGGACTTTTAGTAGCAATGGTTGTTCTATTAGTTCGAATGGAATGCTCTATGCTCTTGATACATTATGCAATGGAATTGACATATTAGATCTGTCATATCTAGTTTTGAATGTCAATGACGCGAAAAGACATAATCAAGATAATTTAAAATCAACTTACTTATGGCATTGTCGCTTGGCTATATAAATGAGACACGATCGCTAAGCTCCATAAGAGTGGCGGTTTAGGTCATTTGATTATGAATCATATGACACATGCGAATCTTGTTTATTAGGCAAGATGACTAAGTTACCCTTCAAGGAAAGGGTGAGCAGTGATTGGAGTATTAGACCTAATACATTCGGATGTATGTGGTCCGATGTCCATCCATGCGAAGTGGTTGTCTTTACTTCATTACTTTTATCGGTGATTATTCACGATATGGGTACTGTGATTCGATAAGATACAAATCAAGCGTTGAAAAGTTCAAATAATTGTAAATGAAGTAGAAAACTAACTTGGTAAAGTATGAATACATTACGATCGATCGTGGTGGAAAATGCTTAGACCAGCAGTTTTGGATTATCTCGAGATAATGGGATTTTATCTCGGTACATTCCACCTTGCCGCAAAGACAATGGTGTGGCTGAAAGGAGATATCGAACCTTGTTAGACATGGTGCGATTAATGATAGGTTTTGCACAGTTTTTGAGGGCATGCGCTCGAGACAGCTGTTTACTTGTTAAACAGAGTTCCATTAAAGACAGTTGATGTTACTCCATATGAGATGTGGACTAACTAAAAGCCCTATCTTTCTCAGCTGAAAGTTTGGGGTTGTCCAGCTTATGTGAAGCGGACACAGTCAGATTAGCTTGATGCAAAATCTGACAAGTGTTTGTTCGTAGGATATCGTGGGATATCAATTCTACCTTGCTGAGGAACAAAAGTTGTTTGTTTTAAAGCATGCTGTTTTCTTAGAGAAAGAGTTTCTTTTACAAGAGGACAGTGGGAGCAAAGTTGAACTTGAGGAAGTTCAAGATGCTCGAACAAACGCAGATCAATCGCTCGAACTCAGAATTGTAACTCGTGTACATGAGGTAACATTCAACCTTCTATTACACAAGAATTTCGTAGGTCATGTAGGATACGCTCTGTTCCTGAGAGATATGGATTTCTCGTAAGGAACAGAATGGCGTATTGCTCATACGAGATGATGAGCTTACTACCTATGAAGAGGTTCTGAAAAGTTCAGAGTCTAAAAAATGGCTTTGTGCCATGAAAACCGACATGGATGGTAATGTGATTACTTATAAAGCAAGGCTTGTGGCCAAAGAATTTCGTCAGAGACAAGGAGTTGACTATGACGAGACCTTCAGCCCCGTAACAATGCTTAAATCCATTCGGATACTCCTAGCCATTGCCGCTCATTATGATTATGAGATATGACAAATGGATGTGAAGATAGCTTTCCTTAATGGAAATCTTCCCGAGGATGTGTATATGACACAACCAGAGGACTTCACCTCCTATAATGGAGAAATGGTATGCAAGCTTCAGAATTCCATGTATGGATTGAAGCAAGCATCCAGGAGTTGGAATATCCGTTTTGATGAGGTACTCAAAGAGTTTGGTTTCTCACAAAATTCGGATGTACATGTGTGTATAAGAAGGTTCATGGAACCGCAATCGTATTCCTTGTGTTATAAGTAGATGACATATTAATACTAGGAAAACGATGTCTCTATGCTACAATCGATTAAGATTTGGTTGTCCAAACCTTTTGCGATGAAAGACCTTGGTAAAGCAACTTATATCCTTGGGATAAAGATTTATAGAGATAGATCAAAGAAGTTGCTTGGTCTTTCACAATCAACGTACATAGGTAAGATGCTAAAGAGGTTTAGCATGGAACAATGCTATGACGAGACCCGATGTATTATATGCTCTAAGTGTTACGAGTAGATACTACTCGGATCCCAGTGAGGTCATGGGTGGTGTCAAGAATATCCTCAAGTACTTGCGAAGCACTAAGGATGTTTTCTTGACACATGGAGATGAAAATCTCCAAGTGAGCGGGCATACAAATGCCAATTTTAATCTGATAAGGATGATTTTGAATCACAATCAGGTTATATACATTCACACCGAGCGGCTGGCGGTCGGTTTGAAAGAGTTCCAATCAAGAGACAAGCTGCGATTCAACAACCGAGGCAGAGTACATTGCCGCGTGAGAGATGCGCAGAGGAAGCAGTTTGGATCAATCCTAGCTGTGATGAGCCCATAGGATTGTATTGTGATACAATGGGGCTAGTGCGCAGGGAAAGGAACCAATGTCTCATCACTGATCCTGACACGTACTCCGCCGATTCCATTTGATTCGAGAAATCATCGGTTGAGATGATGTCCTTATAGAGAATTCCCACAGAGCAAAGTGTTGCTGATCCGATGACAAAGCCATTGTCACACGAGAATTGTGATTCTTATGTACCGCTTTTGGTATTAGATACTAAGGCGATTGGCTTTAGGTCAAGTGGGAGATTTGTAAGTGCAAGTCGACTTGTACGTGGGGTAAGTCGACTTACGTATTCGAGCACCGATAAGTCGACTTGTACGTGGGGTAAGTCTACTTATGCAAGGAATTTGCATTGTTTATATTGTGCCCTAAAGGCAATCCCCTTTAGCGCGTTTTGTTCAAAGTCGTGTGCAGACTTTATGAATAAATAAAGAAAGGCATACTTCATTAATTTGATGTTCATGAACATTGTTTATGAATTGATTGGATCTTTAATCGAATTAATGAAGTCCATGATATATGACATAGCATGAAGGAAATTATGATGTGCTCATACTCCTGAGATTCCTATCATGTGCAATTATGTCAGTATCTAAATTCTCCCTAGTCATAGGATTAATGAGACTGGACATCATTAATCCGGATAGACTAGCACATGTCATATTCCTTGATTGGATCAAGCAGTGGATCTCATAAACTGTAAATATGAGATATTTAGAATTGACATGTGGATGCTTACTAGTGGTAGTAAGTTCATTGGATGACTGCCATGAGATCATCACATGGATATCTTATCTAAGTGTCGGTGATAATCTCATCATAGCAATGGTGCAAGTATCCTTGACTTGAGGTACTTCGAGGATATCTTGAATCTTGATCACGTGTGCTGACTCCATTCCTTGTTGCCTTCGGAGGTAACTCATGGGTGGTGCTTGGAGTGCGACTTGAGGTATTGAAGATAATTGAGTAGCCAATAAAGGATTCACCACTTACGGATTAGCGTAAGAGATACCCGTAGCCTCTTGTCGGGATCATTACTAAGGTGGCGGCATATATGTCATGAAGAGTGTCTTCATTGACATATAGAGTAATGAGTCCGGGGAGAAGCTATTATCACTAGGCTGGACTTGGTCTAGTGAGAGTTGACACTTTGACCATACTCATAACCAAGTGGGGTATAGGATGGTGAAAGGACGAATTGCCTGAGAATTGTCATGGAAGGGTTTGTGATCGGTTCGTAATAAATACATCAAACCGATTACTTTCCGGTCAATTGGGGTCGTGATGTGTTGCTAGATACCGCTCATGACTTGCTTAGATTAAGTGTTAATCTAAGTGGCCAACATAACCGGAACTAAAAAGGTCATACACATAAGAGTGATTCGTAAAATCGTAAAATAGTAATTGGACGAGTTCCAATTATGGAGAGCATTAAATTAAATGGATCCCGATGAGATTGGGATATGTCCGATGAGATCGCAACATCGATATTGCTAAGAAAGGTCTCAAAGGTGTTTTGATGCAGGGGCCCAAGAGGTTTAGGACCAACCCCAGCAGTGTTGGACCGCCTCAACAATAATATACATATATATATATGTTATTAATTAATTAAATAATTAATATATATATATATATGTAGAATACGATAAGGTGGGAAGAAGAAAAGAAGCTTCTTTTGATTATGCTTAGTCATCAAAGCATTAACTCACTAAAAGACAAAAATGATGGATGAGGAAAGATGATGATCGTGGCTTATATAAAAGGAGAAGGAAGAAAGAGTTCCTTGGGTTTTTTAGAAGACCATCTTCGTGGGATTTGAAAGGAGAAGGAAGAAAGAGTTTTTCCTCTCATTTTTCTCATCTCCAACGATCATCACTTTAGTCTCCAAGCTTCTTCATCCTCCTTCATCATCAATCTCAAGCTCTCCAGGACAGAGGTAGGCTCTAACAGGCTTTAATCTGTTCTAGCTATTCCCGGGTCAAAGGGGTTTGACTCGGTTAGATTTTCTGATCTCTGCGTGGATCACCTTTAGAGATAGTCTCTTTTGGCTATTTAGGTTGATGTCTTCATACCGACACCTGGATCCTGGGTTTCGGGAAAGTCCCGGGAATAAAAATTTTTGTTTTCCGCTGCCGGTACATGTGATGTACCTCCCGGGATTTTCCTACAGAAGGCACACACATGATTTAATGCCCAAGATTCGGAGAGCCATCATGATTCAATTGCTTCTTTAGAAGAACTTGTTAATAATATGGCTGCCAACAATTTGCAATTTTTACAAAATATGTAGCAGCAGATGCAAGAATTCTGACAGGAGACAAAAGCAAGCCAATAGAGGATGGAACACCTAATGGATCAGATGGCAATAAGCCTTGATCTCTTAGAATCGCAAAGTGAAGAGGAGCAGCCATATCAACCTGAGGTGTACCCAATTGAAGTCTTTACGAAAAATTTGCAAAGTGATGAAGAGCTTGCGAATTTTGAGGTCAATCATCAACGAATTGTTTATGTCGAAGAAGTTGAGAACGAGCTCGAAGTCGAAAAGGACACATCTTTTAACTCGGAGGTAAGTACTGAGACCATAATTATTTTTGAAACTAACTGTTTACCTTTACATAACATGCTAGAGGAGTTAAATGATAAAGAAAAAGGTGAAGAGATGTTTGAAATTTCTCTAGAGTGTATGGACTCGGTCGAGATTGAGAAGCTGAGGATAGGGAAGATGTTGAAGGAGGATAATGATCAACTAAGACCCTATCTGGAACTACGTCACGTAGAGAAGTCGCATGTGGTACATGAAGATCACAATTTTATCACGTGAGGAGAACAAGGAGTCGAGCTAGCGACCCTAAACAAAGGCGCTTCTTGGGAGGGAACTCAAGGGAAGTAAATTTCTTTTCCTTTATATTTTAGCATTATCTTTTTATATGCATGTGTGTTCTTGAATTTGTTTGTTTTACTTATTGTTAAGTTTTCAATCAAAATGAGAGAAAGAATAAAACAAATGAAATGGCATTTTCTCGTTTTCTATTGCTTTTAGGATTATATAGTCATAATTAGAGTGTGAATTGAATAGAAAATTTTATAGCAACTCTAGCATGTACTTTTGCTCTTGTGATGGGTCGATATGTATTATCTTTAGAAAAGTAGTGACTAATGATAGATAAAGCTGGTGAGATTTTGAGCCATATTTGACTGACACAGACATATTAGTCTCATTGCCTTTTGATAATGTGTGACCTTCATGACATGTACATCCTGATTTTGCATTGAATTTTTATTCGAAACCACATTTTTATCACATGCATCAATATGGATATGATTAGGCATTTTTTTTCAGGAACTACATTAGCCAAATAACCTATCTTATTGACTTGATTTTTTTCTTGATAAACTCCTTTGATCTTTAGCCTTTCTTTTTGTATAAACGGCATTTTATGCTTTTAAACTTAACCAATGTCCTACCCAAGTCATAAAACTAGTGAAACATTTATGATTGTTGAGTTTGTGGATATACAAAATTTCAAGTGTGGGGGTGTACATATATGAGGGTTGGTTATAATCTTGGGATGTTATTTTATGTCTTATCATTGAAATTCTCATGTTGATGTAGTTTATTTTAATTTTTTAAAAGGAAAAGAAAGAAAAGAAAAGAAAAGAGAGTGAAAAAATGAAAGAAAAAAGAAAAAAAATTGTTATTTACACTTAGCAATTAATGATACAAAAATGCTTAAGATACTCACTTTAATTCATATTTGATTTTAAGTATAATTTGGAAGAAAATAGATTAAAGTGAGTCGAAAGCACCCCATTTGGGACATTTTTCGAAGAGCAATAATCGTTTGTTTTGACGGAGTGAGACAAAAAAAATTAAAAGATGAAAAATGAAAGATAAAGAAGAAGAAAAATTTTAATGCAAGTAGCTGGAAGATCAAAACGGCAGCGCTGCATGGTGAGGAAGGACCTTGGTCATATAGGCGTGCTACGAAAACACAGACAATGTCTACGTTTCACGCACGGATAAACGCAACGTCCATATGCTGCATTTAAGGAGCAGCTGTGCGTTTTGAAACAAAACACAAACGGAGAAGGTAGCAATGAAGCGCGCACTACAGTGAGAATAAAACAGGAAGAGACCAGCACAGTGGAGACGCGAGGCGCTAGGAAGGCAGACGTGGAAGGCTCGATTGGGCTGCAGCTTGCTGGGCTATGGGCGTAACGTGCTGGCGTGGAGGCTACAGCTCAACTAGGCACAGTGGAGAAGGCGCACAGCAGAAGCGTGGAGAAGGATTTAAGATGGGCCGAAGTTAATTCGTCCCATCAAACTACAGCGATGCTACAGTTGGCATGAACACAGTGAGCAGCCGCGAGAGGAGAGTGAGCACGTAGCAAGAGGGGTTTTTTTCGCAAGAGATTAAGATGGGGTTAAAGCAATTTTTCAAAAAATACTTATGAATGACTAAATATCCTAACACCGGTTCAGAGGTATCATCGACGCCTATAACCCGGGTTAAGTAATTTTTTTTAATTATTTTGTTGTTTCTTTCTCTCATAAGGAATTGATTGCAATATCCGATGTTAATTGATTTGGGTTATGTATATAGATAATCGAATTTTCATTATTATTTGGTTATTTATGTATGAACCCTTTGGGTATTATGATTTGATGATTTTAATGTGTTCATTGAATCGTTAATTTCAAACCCATTGCTAGAATTTTGATATAATTCGTAATTGTTATATTGAAATTCATGTGTAGTGACTAATGATTCGTAATCATTAGGGATAACATGACCTAGGTGAAATGATGCATCGTATGTGATTGTTGGCTTGATTAATCAGTTTTCCTAATTCGTAATGCTCCTCCCTAATTAAATCTAGAGATCGTATCCTAGGTTATTCGGTGGTTAGGTTTAATTAACGATCGTATCTTGATTAAACAAAACCTAAGGGAAAACTCGGGTTAATTTTTAACCCACGATTAATAATTGCTAGAAGAGGTTAAAGAACAACAAATTAATAAAATATGTTTAGTCAAGGTGTAGGTCAAGATTGAACCAAAGAACTGGATTCCTATAGAATTCCCTACTTTTACCATTTTTTGCATGTTTTCTTTAATTTGTTTTTTATTAGTTATTTTTATTTTTATTTTGTTCTTTAAAAATCCAAAACACTCGTTAAGTGTAAACACCGGTTAATTTCATTCCATAAACTTTACACATACTCTCTGTGAGATCGACCTAGACTCACCACTGCTATAGTAGTAGTCTAGTTATTTTATTTTGACTAGTGTAACGACGCGTGGTCACCTAACTAGAAGAAAAATGAAGACTTAACTCTAACAAGTTAATTTCCTCTTCCTTTTCTTCTTCTTTCTTCTTCCTTCTAAGCTTCCCACGATTTTCCTTCTTCGCTTCTCTTCTTTACGTTTTCTTCCTCTCTCTTTTGCTTCTCATGATAGTTCTCTTGTCTTTTTCTAATTTAAGATCATTTATTTGGTCTTTTTCCCATTTTACGTTTCATTTAATTTATCCTTCCCATTTTACCCCTTATGTCTATTAAAACTATCTTATACTTCTAACTCCTTAACTAACTCCTTCTAAAAATCTAGACCTTTTTTGATCAGGTAATTTGAAGGAATTTGATAACCCTTCCTTTTATATAAATGTTTCTCATTGTCTTAAGTTTCTAATAACACCAAAATTATTCAATTTGGTTCAGAAATCTGAAGGCTATACCTTATACATTTTTGGACTGTTCTTGTGCTGAAACAATATTCTATACTCAACTTCTATCCAAAAATTGAAATTCTTAGAAATTGAATTGAAACTCAACTTGATCAAACAATTTGTAGCCCTATGTCTTTAGTTTACTCCAAATCAAAAATCATCTCATTTGGATGGCTAGAGAAAAAGTTATGGCTAAACAACCAAAGAATACTCAGTGAATATGTTTCAACTACATTTTCCAGCTTATAACTTCTGACATTTCACATATAACCCATCTTGCACCTAAACCTTCTTTTCTACTTCATTTCAAATTCAAGAATTCTCCTTTTTCTTTACACATGACTAATCACCAACAATTTCTCATTTAATAGTTCTAACTTCTAAGAAAAGTTTGGGGTCCAATATATCAAATTATTAAGCATGCAATTTATCAAGTAAACATTTAGCTATGCAATGATCAACGCATGTATGCAATACTCAACCCAATGTATCGACTCGGATAATTCGATATAAAGGCTTATACTAAAGTGGGTACGCATTACTATATATATGTATTCTCTATACAAATATATAAGTATCGACTGATATATATATATATATATACACACACACACACACATATGCATATGAATGTGGTTATGCATTGCTATATGCTATCATCTATACCAGCACTGAATAGCATTCATTTACTGATACAACTATCACTACAAGGAAAATACCCAATTTGCGACGTTTTATAAACGTCGCAAATGCTTGAAAAATGTCGGGCAAAATTTTTTGTGACGTTTTTAAAAACGTCGCACCAAACGTCGTTAAAGGGGAGTAAGCAAACGTTTTTATCGACATTTTTTCGAAAACGTCGAGGAAGCCTAGGTTATTTTTCGACGTTTAGGGAAACGTCGAAAAAGCTTAAGCGAATGAGCGACGTTTGACTTAAACGTCGTGGAAACAACATAACTTTCTACGACGTGTACTAGACGTCGTAGAAAGCATGTCAATCTGCGACTTCTGTTGAACGTCGTTGAATAACTGTCAATCTGCGATGTCTTCTAGACATCGTAGAAAGCCTTACATTCTTCGACGTCTTCTAGACGACGTAGAAAGTCTAGAAATCTGCGACGTCTTCTAGACGTCGTAAAAGTATGATAAATACTGCGACGTTTATGAGATGATAAATTAATTTAATTTATTTTTAAAATAAATTATAAATTTTATATAATTAAATTTAAATGACATATAATTAAATAAAATTATTAAGAATAGTGAGAATTATATGATTTTAAAATAAAAATTTAATGAAATGATTATTCTAATTGAATAATTAATTATTGGGAAAAATATTAAATCGATTTATTTAATAAGTATTTAAAATTATATATTTAATTTTTTATTTAGTCATTTATCAATTTGTTGAGTACATCATGGATTTGCGAATGATCAATAATATATAACAAGAATTTAATAGATGTAGACAATAAATTATATAATTTAAAATCTTAAACATGTCATAATATAGTAATTAAAATGAACAATATGTCATAAGTGTCTAATATATCAATTATGAATACTTATCTAATCAACGTGAATATTATGTGTAGAACATATGAGTTCCAATTTATCCTACATTTTTTCAAATTTTTTAATCAATTCATCGACTTTAGACTGTAAGCCCTCATTAACCTTCTTGGACTCCGCTAATTCGTCTCGAGGTCTCTTTCTGACTGAAGTCTTCCCTTGTGGTCGAGGCCCCATTCCCATGCCAACAATGTAATCGGTTACGGTGCCCAGGACTTTATCATGAACTTCATCCATTGTCATCGGATGACCTTGTTCGATTGAATGTGTCAATTAAGTAGCACATTAAGTCTGAAAAAGTAAAGAATTAATTACATGCACAATGTGATTTAAGAAATATTTATAAATAAACTATGTACTCACCCATTTTCTTTGCATTGAGAGTTGTCCATTGATCTTTTCTTTCATCATAATGAGTGTGATACCATAACTTCATCTGGTCACACTCTTCTAAAATCTCTGTCACACTGTTGTATAGAAATATATAAATAGTAATATTCATTTTAAAATTTGAAATGTCAATAAAAGAAAATATAATTAAAAAGATAATAACTCACAATCTCATGTCGTATGGCTACAAAGGCCTTAGAGCCAGAGTTTGATCGACATTTGACCTGACTCCTAGCAACTTTTACTTTTTGACTTTTTTCCTAATCGCACACGTTAAGAAAATGTATTATAAAATCTATAAATCATAATTCATAAATACTAAAATATAATAAGTTGTAAAAATAGTAGTGATCAAATGAACTAACCTTTGTAGCTGATTGCTCCCAATATTCGCATAAGTCCATCCATTCTACCACTGTGACACTTTCTGGCTTAACATCCTTTCCGTCTTGGTAAAATGCTTTTTAAACTATATCTTTGATCTTTAGACCTTAAGCCAAGAAACTTCTTCACGATAGCATGTACTTAGTTGTGGGTCCTCATTCCTTTGATTTCCAACTTTATCGCACAAAATTATAAATTATTGGTCAATATCCTAAGCATATGAAAAACACATACAAATTAGATTGGTTTAGAATACTTACGTCTAACTTGTCAAATGCAATATCCAATTCCTCAGTTGTAATTTTTGAAAATTTTTGTTTTAACAGGTAAGGAAGTTCGGGATAACAGACCAATCTCACTCGAAAATTTGGCAGATTGTACGGAGTTGGTTGGTCGTCCTTCAGTTGGGGAGATCTGTTGGGCTGGCCCCTGCATCCGAATCCCGAGGCGGCCCTCGGTCGCTACCGTGACAGGCGCTCCATATACCGTCGGACCCGATCCCAACATCCATACAAATAACCATTCGATCCGTATAACAATACGTATACCCATACATGTACACATTCTGCACATGCATTCCACACATTCATTCATCATTCCATAAGCATAATTCATCCGTCATTGCCATACAAAAGCATTCAACACTATTCTCAATGATGCAGCGTAATACAAAAGAAAATGAAGTCTCAAAATACAAAAGTATGCTCCATGCTGAAATGCTCAGAGGGCCAACCAAATTACTAACTTAACAAATTCCTAGCTAGCTTGAAGTTTAGATGCCACTGTAAGGTCGACACTCGCCTCGATCTGCACTTTGAGGAGGGAGAGTAATGGGGTGGCTGCTGGCTTCGATGGCATATCGTTTATAGCCATTGGCAACGAGCCACACAATCAAGCAATATACATATATATAGTCATAGATCATTAGCAATTCACGATTCATCAATTCAATTCATATTCATATAACATAAGTCATGCATTCACTATTCCTCGACATATCAATCATTATGCAACATAATTTGTCAAATTCATCATGTGTTATGCTCAACAAATCCATCGTGTATGCCTGATCAATTGGCTCGAGACTTAGTAATCCATCCGGATAACCCAAGGTAAATCCAGTAATCCATCTGAGTCCGATTTCTCAAGGATCTCGTAGCCAAGCGGGCAGCCGGAGAAGGCTTTAATGTCAAGCGCACGTGACTCCATCCGTAACTCTCTTACCCAAACAAAGCACATAGTCCATTCGATCTATGCTCAAAGCAGGTTTCACAGTTTCTCAAATCTCATTCTAGTCCATTGCCATAAATGCCTATCAATTCATGCATAAGTCTATCATACTCAAAGGCATATTCAAAAGTTCTCATGTAATTCAATACAATCAAGATCATATAATGCAAGCAAGCACACATCATGCAATTGCCCATACACACAATAACCATAAACATATTACCCACCTAGTATCATTTGGAGTATCGGACTCATCTTTGTCCTTCCTCTTGCGATTGGGTCAAAACAACTTGGTTCCTATAATAAACCAAGTTTCCATACAATTAATATCTATAGAAAATAATCAAAGCTTGAAAGACCAAAAATAAAGCATAAAAGTCTCCATCCGATTTCCTCTAAAATTACGAACCCTTGAAACAATTTCCGACTTCCCTTCTTCATATAACTTGTAGTCCTTAATCTCTAGATCATAGCGAATCTAAAATTACCTCAATCGGACATCTACACCGAAAGATATCCTCAAAAATGCCAAAATCTCATTTTGGAAAAGCAGGGTCTCGCGGCATAGGCTGTCTTGCATGGTGAGGCTCCGCTTCATGAATGAAGCCGCCCGTCGAAGGCCAGCAGTGAAACTCCGCTTTGCCAAGACAAGCGCGCGCAGCGTCTTGGCGTCCGCACCTCCAAATGCACACCGCGGCATGAATCAACGGTGCACGCGGCGTGCACACAATTTAATTCGCATGCCGTGACGTGCTCTTGAGCATGCCGCGACCTGCGAATCGGGGAAAACATTCCCGAACCCTAAAATCGCAGATCTTTCCAATCCAATCCATTCTAAACTCAGATGCAATACAACCACAAGGTAGATCACAACTCAAGCTACAGTTCTAACCCATCATCAACTCATAAATCAAAGACAAATGCATTAATCTCAGAAATCGCATCGGTTACAACCTAAAACCCTAAAACCTTCGATTCTCACGGATTCCACATACTCTAAGTTTAAATCTAACCAAAGCAAGTTTAAAGGAAGCCGAACTTACGAAATCACTTGAAGCGGTCGGAAAGCTCAAAGCGCTAAATCTCTCTTCTCTTTTCTTCTTCTCATGAAATCGGCTATGAACTCTCCTCTCTTCTCTTCTATTTTTTTTCTTTCCTTTCTCTTCTTTTCTTTCCTAATTCCTTTAAACCCTAAGGGTATGGGCCCTTCCTAATAAGCCAAGGCCCAACACAACTTAGTTAACTTCAAAACCCTTACACACTATAATTCCTCCAATGCTCATTTAAACCACAATTAACCTATACTTATCCATAATATTCCCAATTTAATCAAAATAAGACAAAATACCGCAATAATCACAATTCATGCTTAATATCATCATATAAAAAATTTCGGGGTCTAACAAGATCTCTGTAGCGCCCCCTCACCGTAAGGTACACATCGGGAAACCCGAAGGGTCGCTCCGATACGTATCCCACGATAAAGGTGCACCACCAGAACATTTTCACTGATAATCCACATGGCATCGCAATAATAAAACCACAATATAATAGTAATCAGTAACTTTAAAATCCAAAATAATAATAATCTGGTACAGTCATCCAATGTCAGAATAGACAAGTCTATCAGTCCCCTAAACAAAACCAAAAAGGAAACTGATACAAACGTCTATCTTAAGGCATCCTCAAAAGCTAACCCGGTGACCGGCACATGTGCCATCGCGTCTCTTGCGGCGGCTAAATGCGGCGGAAAGAATATCTTTGAAGCTAGGAGTCTACTCTAACAGTCCTGAAAAATATGTTGCAATTTTGGGTGAGTTTGCGAACTCAGCGAGAAACCATCATCGATGGTTTACTCAAATCATGCATTGCGTCAATTGCGTACAGCACGGCACAGTAATATTCAATTAACAGTATTATATAACATTTTACAGTAGTCTGTAATAGTTTACAGTAGTTTACAACGGTGTATAGTATCAGTGACAATATTACAGTAGCATAGAGCGGTTTCTGATATCACATCAAATTCTGATAAATCGTAGCATCACACGATTCGATGAATCGTCACACAAAATTTGGCAATTCAATCAGTCATGTATATAATACATATGAGACTCTTTCCAGTTATTCAGTGTTGTGCCCAAGTGCTCAGTCAGTATTCAGTAGGGACGCGTCAGGGATTTCTCCCCTCGGGCTCGAGCCCGGTCAGTACAGTGTTCGAGCCCGAGGCTCTTATCAGTGATATTAGCACTTGGGTCACATATCCATTATCTGATCATGCATTTATGCATACAATGCAGTGTTCAGTAATTCAGTATTCAGTATTCTACAGTGTACAGCTATAAAAGCCCAGTATTGTGATTCTCAGTAACATACAGTAATTCAGTCCAGTACAGTAATCCAATCTAGTACAGTAGCAACATATCATTTGATCATGTACATTTCAGACATTTCAGGAATCATGCAATTTCACAGTCCAATACAGTAGAGGCATACTATCCGATCATGTATTTTTCAGTAATCATACAGTTTCACATTTGGCAAGTAATTCACGTTGAGCATTTAAACAGTCAGGAATTTCAGAAACTAACTCGGTTACTCACCCGTAACTTCCGAGCTACTGCCTGGAAGTTCCAGCAATGTCCGTGGAATGTCGATCCAACGGTGCCTCTATAATAGTAAAATACAGTCCCATTACTAGATGCTCAATAGAAATGATTCGGTAATGCATATGTTTTAGTGAAATTATGTACAATGCATGTTCACAATTTTTCCAGCGCTAAAACCCAATTTATAACTCTTATGTCCCATTCTAACTCGTAGTTCAATTAATCGACAGTAATTGATCCAATCCTAAACTCCAGTTCAATTTCCTCAATTCATATATCCTTTAACAATTTCCTATCCATTGGGTCAAAACCTCTATTGCAATTTCCAATTAAAACTCCAATAGTCTCAATTCAATGTTTAGGTCACACTATGAACCATAATTGACCTTAATCCCGATAAATCAATACCAATTAAATTAAATTCTAACTCCCATAATCATCCTCAATTGTAGACCTCTTTCTCTAGTTCATAACGAATTTGGAATCACCTCAATCGGAGGTCTATGCCATGAATTATGCCCAATTAAGTAAAATACAATCCAATGGAACAGTCCCCTTCGTCGTAGCACGAAGGCTCGCTTCATGGCGTGAAGATTGCTCGCCATTGCTAACAACGCGATCCTTAGCGCGCCCATGAGACGAAAAACGCGTCGCGGTGTCAGAAAAATATAACGCTCGCCGCGACGTCCCAAGCTAGCTCGCCGCGGCGAACGAATATATTTTCGTTGCCGCGAGGCTCGCGTGCAGGTCGCGGCGTGCGACGAACCCCTTCATCTTCTCCGATCGGTCCTCTCTCTAAAAACCACCATTAATACACTTCAACTACTCAAATCAACCCTAATAAATGCCATAAATGCAGTAGAAACCATTAATAACAACATTAATACCATAAAACTTACCAAATCACAGATCGATCCACAAATCTCCCAAAACCACCGTAACCCTAAAAATCCTTCAAAACCCACGATCAAACACTCTCCAAGCTTCTAACCTTCACCAATCACCATAGATATGTTAGACTAACACAATAAAGAAGAATCCATAAGAAAAAATCGAAGGATCTCACCGTTGGAAGAAAATCAAAATCACCGTAGAGGGGAAGAACTCATATGCCTTAGGTAAACTTTTTCTCCCAAATTTCAGACCTAGTATTTATAGACTTAAGTCTCCGAATCAGTCCAAACTTCAGTCTCTAAATTTCAATGGCTCAACATATTTATTTCCTATCAGTATCACTCTAATATTTCCTTTGCCATTGGAAAATTCTTTCAGTACTATACAGTCAATTGGTCGGTCACTCTAAAATTTCCAGTCCGGGCATTTTCTCCCGAATTTCCCGAAAATTTCCTATAAGCCACTATAAACTACCAATCACCCATAAACAATTCTAAATTAGTCATTTGAACCCAGTAACTCCTAATTCCTTAAATAAATCACGATTCAGTCAGTCCAGTCAGTTCAAGCTCACAATCAATACCGAAAAACCATGAATGCATGTACCTATGGATAAATGCATATGCAATAAACATGTTCCTCTATGATCAGAGGCCAGTAACATGCTCAATCAGTAAATGCAATGAAACCTATCAGTCTGACCCATAATTACCAAAATGCCCTTGCTAACAGTAACGAGATGTTACAATCTCGATCTCCAATCTCTTACCTATGGCCTTGTTAATCTTTGCCAATCCTTTTCCTTTTATAAGACCCTTTATTTTTCTTGCATTAGTCGTCGATCCTAAATTAGCAAAGAAAAAAGCATATAACATACTCTTAATTGGTTAGATAAGCAAAATAAGTAAAGTTAATAAATTTCACCAATGTTTTGAGAAAGATCATGAAGTGAATCACAAGTTAATACAACACTTATAAAATGATAATAGAATGCACGAGAAGGGGGGTTGAATTGTGTATTCCCCTTTTTGAATATCTTTTCAAATTACTTGTTAGAAATAAAAATTCTTTCTGTAATTCTTATTAATCTGATTGATCAAAACTTTTCAATGCTAAGTATATGAATAGTAAATAAAGATCAACTTTGAAACTAAAAGTGAGATAGAGAGTGAGAGTAGTAGACACCTTGATTTATCTGGTTCACCCCAAAAAGTAGGCTACGTCCGATCCTCGAGTTTCTTCTGAGATTTCACTATCTCTTCAAACTTTACAAGTATTCTTTCACGAGCCTCTTCAGGTCTCTACACCAGTATTCTTTCACACTTAGCCTCTGCAGGCCATCTGTACAACTCTTTCTTTTCAGAAAAGAATTTGAACACTTTATTACTGATAAGATAGCGTTCACTAATTCGCACTTAATTGCTTTTCACTTTGTGTAATTTTTCTCAAAATAGCTAACTCTGCGGTCTTGACTTGACTTGTATTTATAGCCTTAAATGCAGAATCGCTTCTTGATTCTTGAATCTTGAATCTTTAATCTTTAAAGAAAGCAGTTAATCGGTTGAGTTACGTAACTAACTCGAGGCCGACTCTTGCGTCTGTTTCTTTTGCTGCGTCTGCGTCTGCTTAAGCTGCGTCTGCGTCTGCCGTTTTGCGTCTGCGTCTGCGTCTGCTTTGCTTTGCGTCTGCGTCTGCTTAGCTTTTCTTTTCTGCGTCTGTATCTACATTTGTGTCTTTATCATTTATTGTCTTGTGTCATCTGCGTCATGTTGATTTTTTCTTTGACAAACTTAAATACATGTTTGACTTGTATCAACTTCGCTCATGTCGGTGATGTCTTGCAACCGTCATCTCTTTGTCTATTTATTCAAACTTAAATACATCTTCGGACTTTATGCGTATTTGACTTCTTAAATGCATCTCCGAATTAAATGCATGGATTGTTTTGTTTTTCTTGTTTTAATCTCACTATATTTGTTATACATCAAAATCATATATATATAAAGTCATTACGACTTAACAATCTCCCTTTTGAATATAACAAATTACATACAAGAAAAGAAAACAAAACAAAACAAAATTCTGAGATGTTGCAAAATAAGACAAAAACAAAACTTATCTTCTTCTGTCTTAAATGCATTGTGGTCACACCTTCTTCATCTAAACATCCTCTCCTCTTACGATTATTTTCTTCTTTCCTCTCTCCCCTATTTGTTATAATAAAAATGATTATCGATTACGGTTCTTGGTGATTCTGCTATCATCTTCTTTAGATCATTCACCGTCTCCTTCATGTCATTGAGTTCACCTCGTAATCTACTGACTTCATCTGACGAAGAGGCTTGATCTGCTTCTGGTGATGGAGAAGCGAAAGGAATTGAAGTAGTATAAGCATCAGAAGATGGAGTGTAGTCTTCATTAATCTCAAAAGTAGGTGGGCGAATGAATGTTGCGACTTCAGGAAGATTTAGATCAAAAGGCTGGCAAGATCAAGAATCGTCTTCCTTGCGAGGATAAAGCTTGTGCTTCTATAGACATTGTACTAGACAGAGGCCGAATACGAAGAACTGTCTGAACAAGGAACTCAGTAAATGTTTCTGTTCTTATACTTCCCCCTACTGGACAGTCTTTCGCACGATTTGTATGGCTGCAGCTCGCTTGATCTGGATCTTGTGCAGGAATGCATGCTTCATCAATTTTCTGCACTTCTTTTGCAATCTGATCTGCGGACAGATCATCATCAACATTATCTTCAGGAAATAATTTTGACTTTCCCTTTGTAAAATCTTTTGTACGCCTTGGCTGAATGTCGGAACAACCTTTATCTGTGTCTCTCGTGATTGGGAACATAGTACACGGTGGCGAGGGGCGTCTTGAGGATATGGCAAATGATCGGTAAGCCTCAAGGTATCGTAAAAGACTTCTCTTTTCATTTAGTAAGCGCCACGTGATACCATTAATCATCATAGGTTGCACGAGCTACTATTTTCTTCATTGGTTCAACACCGATTATAATAGCATTGCTCGATTGGTAATAACTTCTACCAATTTGATTTCCGACCTATATTTCCTCAAGAACTTTGGTAGTTGTATACCTTGGTCTTGGTTCATCATCGCCAAATCTGATCAGTAGTTGCTTCTTGTTGTGTTCCCTTAGAAGTTTCCTGAACTGGCCATTCTTCTGCTGGTTCCTCCTTTATAATGCCAGTGTCTCATGAACAGTGCTTTCATTCACTAGTTCTTCTTGTTGGACCTCGGGAGTATCTGAAGCGTAAAATGCTCGGTTTACGTTTCAACTTCAAGATGTTATGATCTATTTTGTAGACTAACATCCTCGGCCAGTTGAGATGCTCTTCTTTTGACTAACCTTCTTAGTCTTTTCTACCTTGATTAGTTTTGCTGATTTCTTCACGAAATTTTCCTTTAACAGATTGTTTCTTTTCTCTTGCTCTCGGTCTCTTTAGATCTTACGGCGTATCCTTCTTCGAGTGAGACTAAGGATCTTGTGGCTTTGGCTGCACAAGATTTAGAAGTTTTTTCGCCTTTGTTCTCGGCAATCTTTTCTTCTGTTGCCTCGAGTCCCGATTCTTGGAGATCGCTTGGCTTTCTTCACAACTTCACTCAAGAGACTTTCTCCTTGTCTCTTTAGTGCGCTTTTCTTTGCCCTCGAGATTGATTTTCTTCCAAAAGAGGACTCGCCATTTTCATAAGAGGTCTCCCTAGGACTCTCCTTAATTCGGCAGTAGGCGATTTGATACTTACAGGCGATTGAGACCTTGAAACATGAGTCTTCTTCAATATACGCTCCCCCTCAGTTCTTGGTTTCTTTGAAGAATCGGCGTGATCTTTGTCTACTGTGCTAAGACCCATTCGTCGAATAGTATGAGCATCAATCTTGCTCTTCACTGCAACAATTCGTCTTATACCTTGGTGCAGACGAATACTGACTTCTATAAAAATCCTTGTCAAAATCATACCATAAGGATAACTGGAAGTTTCCTTTAACCCCTTAACCATATAGTGAAAGATTAAGAAGGGTAGATCTACAAGATTTCGATTGAGAAGAAAGAACAGACATTGTTCGTCTAGAGTGGTCACCAAATGCCTCGAACCAACTCTGGGAAGAATGCAGTTGAACAGGATTGCATGAAGAACTCTGGCCTTCGGAATCAGATTTGATGTCTTCCTCTCTCTGGAATCATTTGTGCCATAGAGCTGCCTCTTGACATCTTCTTTCATTCCAACTGAGGACATCCATCCAGCCTTGGTAGACAGTTTCTCTCCAACCGATGGGCAACCAGTTACCTTCCTTATCAAATCTTTTGTGACAATAACTGTTATTCTATCCACAGAGGATACCATAGTGTCTTCTACCAAACGAGCATTCTTCCAGAACTCATAAACCTCGTCTGTATAGACAGATTCTCGAATCTGAAAGAAGTTCTTCCAACCAGCTCTTGTGATCTCTGGTTCTACATCCATGCCGTCTCTCCTCAGTGACTCAAAATTTACAAGTCTTCCATAAACCATGGCTGCTTCCATTGTATAGAGTGAAAGATTATCTTCTGAAAAACTTTTGAGTGAGAAGATTTTGAGAGATTTGGTAAAGTAGAAATGAACCGTCGGGAGATGATGAAAAGATCGCTATAAACTCATCTCGATCTACTTATAGGGTTATAGGTGATGGGTTCTCGAATCATTAAGAACCTCGAGTTTATCGGATATTTCCCTCCAAAATCTTCCTTGTGAGAGAAGTTACCATTTGTAACTCTTTGTGTATAACGTCGTTAGTTTCTCACGTTATTTTATCCTAAGCGCTCATTTAGCATCACCATATTGAGATTGCGTCTTATCTTACGGCGTTCTTCACTCGGTGGTTTAGTGAAGATGTCCGCCCATTGAAGCTCTGTTTCAACGAACTTTAGAAGCACCACCTTTCTCGAGCGTAGTCTCTCGTGAAATGATGTCGACTTCTATATGCTTTACTACGGAATCTTTGAATTGGATTCTTTCACAGATTTATTGCCTTTGGTGTTGTCGCAATAAATTGGAATCTCCTCCTCCTTAAGCGAATAGTCTTCAAGCGATACTTGATCCACGGCGTCGTGAGCGACAACTTCGGCGGATATGTATTACTGCGGCGGTTGATGAACAATTGAGCTTTGTCTCTTGCTTGACCAGGAGACTAGATTTCCTCCAAGAAAGTGACATCCTCCACTTGTGCTCTTTCTTTCGATTCTATCTCCGGCATAGTCCGCATCACAATATCTGATTAACCTGAAATCTTTACCTTTCTCAAACATTAAGCAAAGATCAGTAGTACCTGCGAGATATCTCAAAATTCTTTTAACAGCAGTAAAATGAGACTCTCTAGGATCGACTTGAAATCTTGCACACAAGCATACACTGCACAGAATATCAGGTCTACTTGCTATAAGATACAATAAAGAACCGATCATCCCTCTATATAGGGTTTGATCCATCTTCTTACCAAGTTCGTCTTTCGACAAAAGGTTTGAAGGATGCATCGGAGTTGCCATTGACTTCACATTCTTCATGTCAAACTTATTCAATAACTCTTTCATATACTTCTGTTGATGAATGAAGATCTTCTCTTTAGTCTGCTTAACTTGCAACCCAAGAAAGAACTTTAATTCACCCATCATACTCATTTCAAATTCTCTTTTCATTAGACTCTCAAACTTCAAGCATAACCCTTTTGAAGTAGCACCAAATATGATATCATCAACGTAAATCATCTTAAGATAAAATCATTACGAGAACTTTTTCGAAGAGCGTCTTATCAACTTGACCTCTGCTGAAACCATTTTCTATTAAGAAAGTACTCAGACGATCATACCAAGCTCTGGGAGCTTGCTTCAGGCCGTATAAGGCTTTGTGAAGTCTATAGACATAATCTGGATTTTAACATCTTCAAAGCCGGAGGTTGTTTCACATAGACTTCTTCGTCTATAAAGCCATTCGAAATGCACTCTTAACATCCATCCGAAACAACTTTATATCGTGACAGTTGCATATGCCAACAAAATCCTTATAGCTTCAAGTCTCGCCTCTTTGGAGCATATGTTTCGTTGTAGTCTATTCCTTCTTGCTGATTGTAGCCTTGTGCTACTAATCAGCCTTATTACGACTCACTCTTCTGATTAGTCTAGCTTATTCTTGAAAACCCATCTGGTTCCAATAATGGATTTCTTAGGAGGTTTTGGAACTAAGGACCAGACGTTATTCCTTATGAATTGGTTCATCTCTTCTTGCATAGCTAACACCCAAGCTTCGTCTTGAAGAGCTTCCTCAACCTTCTTAGGTTCTACTTCAGAGATAAAAGCTACATTAGCTTCTCGTCTGAATCTGGACCTTGTCCTAACTCCTTCTGAGGTCTCACCGATAATTAACTCTTCCGGATGAGAACTTTTATACTTCCAATCTCGTCTTAGTTCTATAGTTTCTGGAATATCTTCAATCTTATCCTCATGAGTGTCTGACGAGGGAGTTTCTGAGGCATCATCTAGGTTCTTTGAAGGACCTTCAATCTCCATGTCATCCTCCTTATGGGATTGAGAACTATCATCAAACTTGACATGAATTGTCTCTTCACGATCTTTGAAATCAAGTTGTAAACTTCGAAAAGCCTTAGGCGATGATGAGTAGCCTAGAAAGATTCCTGGATAGGTCTTTGAGTCGAATTTATCCAACAGCTCTTTCGTATTCAGAATGGAACATTTGCACCCAAATGGATGAAAGTAGGATATGCTTGGTCTTCTTCCATTCCATAACTCGTAAGGAGTTTTCTTCAACATAGGTCGCAACAAGATCCTGTTCTGAATATAGCATCTTTGTGTTCACGACTTACTTGTAAATACTTAGGAAGATTCGTCTCACAAAGCATGGTCCTTGCCATCTCTTGAATCGTCCTATTCTTTCGCTCAACAACTCCATTCTGTTGTGGAGTTCTAGGGGCCGAGAAGTTGTGGGAAATTCCATTCTCTTCACAGAAAACTCTAAACTTCTCATTTTCAAACTCTCCACCATGATCACTCCTGATACTAGCAATGGACATTCCTTTTAGCTTACGTAACTTTACGGATAGAGTTCTAAAGCACTTAAAGGACTCATCTTTGTGTGATAAAATAATATCCAACAAAATCGAGTAAAGTCATCAACAATGACAAATCCATATTTCTTTCTCGCTAAGACTTAACGTCCTTGTAGGACCAAATAAATCCATATGTAATAGTTCTAAAGGTCTTGAAGGCGTTACAAAACTTTTAGAAGAAAGAGGTTTTAACTTGTTTTCCTTTCAAACAATTTTCACGAAAAATTCTTTGTCAAAACTTATTTTAGTAAACCTCTTACCAAATCATGTTTTACCAATTTTGAAATATGTTTCAAAGAGACATGACCTAGCTTTTATGCAGATTAGTCTTTCTTCTTGGAAGATAGAAAACATGAGATATTTTGACTTTGAAAATCTTCTAAGTTGATTTTGTAAAGGTTGTTTCTTCTCTTGGCGAGAGAAAAGTATAGACCCATCTTTGTTTCGACTTCACAAAGATTTTGATTGAATGTAAGCTGTTAAACCAGATTCACTGGTGACTCACACTAATCAAGTTATGCTTTAGACCATCAACAAGCAGTATATTATTTATGCATGCAAAGGAATCTTTATCTATTTTCTAGATTCCAATGATTTTGCCTCGCTGGTTGTCTCGAAAGTTCTTGATCCTCCTTCTTATCTTTGAAGGTCTAGGAACATAGACCTTCTTCCGTCATGTGTCGTGAGCATCCACTTGTCTAAATACCAATGGTGCTTGTCGTATCTTCAAGGAAGGATATCTGCAGGAGAAACTATTTTATTTCTTGGTACCCAAATTTTCTTGGGTCCTTTATGGTTAGTAGTATGCACATGATGTAATCTATAATGCATATTACTCGGACGTTGATTAAAATGTGTTGTCCTATTTCTTCCTTTTTGAGAGACAAATTTATTACGAGACTGAGTATTGTTTCCAGTAAACCCTAAACCAGTCTTATCACTAGGATGTCTACATTTTCCTAGCATATCATTCATTTTCTTTGTACTCTCAGTGAAAATAGCTAGATCAGCTGATAGATTCTTGATCCTTAGCTTAAGCTGATTAATCTCATCTGATCTGTCTACAAGTTTCCTTTTAACTTCTAACTCCTTTTTTAAGCAAATATTTTCTCTCTCTATTTTCTCAGTATGTTTAATATTCTCTGCATACTTTTTCTTCAACAGCTTGTACTGTTTCAGAATAGCATGAGAATCTTCTAACAATTCTGAATATGCATCATGCAAGTTATCATAATCGGATTTTACCTCCTCATCACTATCTTCTTCAGCCATTAGGCAAATATTTGCATGTTACGATGACTCGGAGCACATGTCGATTCAGATGAATCTAGATCCTCCATGTTGCCATCATGCTTTTCTTGCCTTCTTTATTCTTCTTAGGTTTCTTCTTGAGAGTAGGGCACTCGACTTGTAGTGTCGGGCTGATTGCACTCGTAGCAAATGATAGAAGACTTTTACGGCTTGGCTTCATCTTTTCCATTCTTTACGAATGTCGATTATACAGGCTTCTTTTCCACATCGTCTTATCTTTCTAGAAATGAAAGATAATTCGTCATCTTCATCACTTGACTCGATTCAGATTGGTGGAGTTATCATCCTTTGATTCTTCAATCTTCAATGCCTTGATGACTTCCTCCTTCTTTGAGTCTTATGATTCTTCCATCCGGCCTTGAAGGTTATTGACTTGTCTCGCTTGGGCTTGTCTTGAGATTGAGTTCTACTTCATGAATCTTCAAGGATCCTGTGAACTCATCTAGCTTCAAAGACGCTCAAGTCTTTTGCTTCTTGCACTGCAGTTACTTTAGGTCTCCATCTTTTAGGAAGGCTTCTTAGAATCTTTCGAACATGATCTTGGTTATTGTAAGTCCTTCCAAGAGCTTTTAATCCGTTGACAATTGTTTGAAATCTTCCAAACATTTGATCAATAGATTCTTCATCTTCCATCCTGAAAAGTTCATATTGATGTACAAGAATACTTATCTTGGATTCTTTAACTTGACTAGTGCCTTCATGAGCAATGGACAATGTGTCCCACATCTCTTTTGCAGTGTCGCAACCATGCACTTTGTCGTATTCGCTTCTGCTTAGGGCACATGTTAAGAAGAATTTTGCCTTTGAATTCGGTTGTATTCTTGCTTTCGATCACCGTCCATACGCCCGTGGAATAGAACTACCTTCTTCATCTCTGGTATATAGAGTCCGTTCTCTATTCGTCCCAAAGGTCTACATGTGTAGATTCGATGAATAACCGCATTCTATCTTTCCAAATAATGGTAGTCTTCTCCATTGAATCTTTGGAGGTCTAGTGGTGAGGCTCCTTCAATGATGTATACATGTGACTCGCCATTATCTTTAATCCACACTTCGCCAAAGTGATTCTTGGATACCAAGCTCTGATACCAATTGAAATGAATCACAAGTTAATACAACACTTATAAAATGATAATAGAATGCACGAGAAGGGGGGGTTGAATTGTGTATTCTCCTTTTTGAATATCTTTTTCAAATTACTTGTTAGAAATAAAAATTCTTTACAGAATTCTTATTAATCCTGATTGATCAAAACTTTTCAATGCTAAGTATATGATGTTGGAGTAGTGCCCTGAAGGCAATCGCCTTTAGCGCATTTTGTACAAATTTGTGTACAGTCTTTATGAATAAATAAAGAAAGGCATATTTCATTAATTTGTTGTTCATTATTTATGAACTGATATAGATCTGTAATCAAATTAATGAAGTCCATGATATATGACATAGCATGAAGGAAATTATGATGTGATCACACTACTGAGATTCCTATCATGTGCAATTATGTCAGTATCTAAATTATCCCTAGTCATAGGATTACTGAGACTGGACATCGATAATCCGGAAAGACTAGCACATCTCATGCTCCTTGATTTGATCAAGCAGTGGATCTTAGAAACTGTAAATATGAGATATTTAGGGTTGAGATGTGGATGCTTACTAGAGGTAGTAAGTACATTGGATGACCTGCCATGAGATCATCACATGGATGTCCTATTCTAATGTCAGTGATAATCTCATCATAGCAATGGTGCAAGTATCCTTAGACTTGAGGTGCTCAAGGATATCTTGGATACTGATTCTGTGCTTTGACTCCATTCCTTGTTGCCTTACAGAGGTCGCTCATAGGATGGTGATTGGAGTGCAGTTTGAGGTATTGAAGGTAATTGAGTAGCCAATAGAGGATTCACCACTTCGTGATAGCGAAGATGATACCCATGGCCTCTTGTCGGGGTCATTACTTAGAAATCTCTGGTCGAGTATGTATGTCGTGAAGAGGGTCTTGATGACATATAAAGTAATGAGTCGTGACAAGAACTGAAATCACTTGGACTAGATTTGGCGTAGTCGATCTAGTGAGTTGACACATTGCCCATACTCATAACCAAGTGGGGTATAGGATGGTGAAAGGACGAATTGCACGGTAATTGTCTATGGAAAGGTTCGTGATATGGTCCATGATGAATATATATTCATTCGTCAAACCAATTACTTTCCGGTCGATTGGGGGTCATGATGTGTTACTAGATACCGCTCATGACCGGCTTAGATTAAGTGTTAATCTAAGTGGCCAACATAACCGGAACCTAATGGGTCACGCATAAGAGTGTCTCGGAGAACTCGTAAAATAGTTTTGGACGAGTTCTATATATAGAGAACAACTGGATTAAATGGATCCCGATGAGATCGAGATATGTCCCGATGAGATCGCGACATCGATATTGCTGAAAAAGGTTTTCGGGGGTTTTTCTCATACCGGGACCCGGTAGGACCGACCCCAGTGTGACTGGACCACTTCAGTAATATATAAATACATATATATATATGATTAATTAATTAAATAATTAATTAATATATATATATATATATGTGTTGAAAACGTGGAAAGGAATGGAAGATTCCATTCCATGCTTAGTCATCACTTTCATTAAATGTTAAAGACAAGTGTACTAAAGGACAAAACAATGAAAGAGGAGAAGAGTTCATCGTTGGCTTTGAATAAAAGCATAAGAAGAAAGAGTTTCTTCACTTTTTGGAGATAGATCATCGTTGTCTTTGAAGAGAAGTTGAAAGAAAAAAGTTTCTAACTCTTCTCATCATCGTGCTTCTCCATCTTCAAGCATTTTCTTCTCAAGCTTTTCCATTTTTTTCCAAGCTCTCCAAGAATAAAGGTAAGATCTAGCATTCTTTAATTTGTTCTAGCTATTCCCGGGTCAAAGGTTTTGTCCTGGTTAGGTTCTCCGATCTCTGCGTGGATACCGTTAGAGACGGTCTCCTTTGGCCGTTATGGTTTGAGTTTGTTGTATAGACACATGGATCCTGGCTTTCGGGAAGGTCCCGGAACAAAAATTTTTGTTTTCCACACCGTGGGCATGTGATGCTCACACCAGGATTTTCCTACAGTGGTATCAGAGACACTTGTGTCGTATATAACAACGAAACCATGACTAGGTCGGAGTTGCTATAGCTTGTGATGATGATGCATGTTGTATGTGTACAATTTCGAATTCAGTATGAGATATATTTTTCGAAATTTTCTTGCCCAGATATGTTCAAAAAATGTTGTTGCATATGTCTGTGGAAGCCCGGAATTTATCAATGTGATTTGATATGGTTTTGCTAATTTATTCCCTAATGTGCTAGGTGCTGTCTTTGTGCACTTTCACTGAATAGGCATGCTTATAAATTCGAGAATAAATTGTAGAAAAATGGTTTTTCGGATTTTCTTTCACCTACATGTCCCTAAGATGTTTATGAATGTCTATGTGGATGGAAAAAAATTTTCGAGGTGATTTACTATTTATTTGAGAATTTATTGTGTGCTGCTGGGAATAGCTGTGTTAAGGAACACAGATTTTGCATTGGCTTTGTTGCTGAGGTTGAATGAGTTTTTGATGGAAATAAATCCTGAAAACATTCATGGAGCATTTTGGGAACATTTAGTGACCTCTGTAATTTTCTCAGAATTTATTGAAATCGTTTCAATGGGTTTTTCAAGAAAAACATAAAGCTTGGCAGTTTTGAGAAAGTTGCTAGAGCTGTTTTGTTTGGAATAAGAAATTGTGTAGATTTCAGTTCCAATTCCTTGGATCATTTTTAATGTGATTAAAAATGTGTTACATTGATGTTTTATGCTTGCCTAAATTAATTTTTTGAAATTAGGTTTTCAAATAATTTTCGGATGTCAAATGTGTCTCATTAGCGTCTCGATAGTATATTGCCTTATCTTGATTGTTTTGGCCGTCACAAATTTTGTGACCAGTGCCGAAGTAGTCTTGATAAAGTGTAGACTACCTAGAGATACTTAGGTTGATAATTTGATATTCTCAAATTATTTGGAAATCCAAGTGAATAACCGTATATTCACCGATTTCAAATTCTTCATATATAGTTTGACTATATATGGTAAGCAACAATGAAAGTGTTTCATTGGTACATCAAGGTAAAGTGTATTAGACTTGGTATTGTGAATTTGAACTATACGAATTGAGAAATTAGCCAATTAAGATAGCAATTCCAACTGCACAAGTCGACTTATCGTTCATAACTCGACTTGTTTGTTGCTTTGTCAGAGCGATAAGTCGACTTGCACAATGGTACAAGTCGACTTGTTCATTCTGTTGCATAAGTCGACTTACACATGCATAAGTCGACTTATTACAGAGGCATAAATCGACTTATACATACACAAGTCGACTTATAACATGCAAAGGAGGGATGATGGATGATTTTAGGTATAAATTCAATGTGATTGATGAAGTACCTAAGTCATTCCATATAGTCATGGTGACTATAATCCTACGACTTGAGAAGAAGAAGATGAGACACGAAAACCCTCAAATCATATGAAAACTAACGCCTTCCATTAATTTGGGAGAACGAGTTCTTATAGAGTTGGGTTGTTGGGTAAACCCAAGCTCACTCTATCTGGATATGTTGAACCATGAAAATGAGATTTTTGGATTAATGGGTCGGTTTTCACTAGAAGCGTTGATTTGTTGAGCAAACTCAAGGTCAACGTGGACAGAGGCGAAATTGGGTAGTGTACATCAGATGTACACGCATCAAGAGTTGATAACCCAATGTGTGTGCATACATCAAAAGTTGATAGCACTAGTTGATAGTTGCACCTAAGATGGAAATGGTATGTTTGATACCTACCGATTGAACTAAGGTGACTTGTTGGGCAAACCCAAGGTTATTTTAGGAATGTCGGATATCTATCTATGATGCAATTGGTATGACCGATACCTACCGATTGAACTAAGGTGGCTTGTTGGGCAAACCCAAGGTCATTTTTAGGAATGTCGGATATCGACCCACTAGGACATTTTTGTCATAATGTTTCTTGGATTCGTACTGAGGGTTATGGATTCTATGAAACTAGTGGGAGCCGTATGCATATCATGCAAGTCCTTATGATTATGCATCTATTTCTATTCTAACATTCTTTCTCTCTTTCCCTATAGATTATTGAAGATGACTTCCAGTGTGAACTTGCGCTCGCTTATGGAATCCAACAAGTTAACTGGACCAAATTTTCTCGATTGGCTGAGAAATCTGAGAATTGTTCTCAGGTCTGAGGAACTGGGATATATCCTAGATGTTCCACTTCCTGATCCACCTACTGCTGATGCTTCTGATGAGGATCAAAAAGCATATCGAAAGCATCTTCAAGACAGTGACATGGCTACCTACATTATGCTTGCCTCGATGTCACCAGAGGCTGCGAAGCGGCATGAGTCTATGGATGCTCATACCATAGTGTTTCATCTTAGGAGCTGTTTGATGAGCAAGCTCGATGCGAAAGGTTCGAGACCTCGAGGCTACTCTTCACTACTAAGATGACTCAGGTTCATCTTGATGCAAGATGCATGAAGATGAATGGGTATATTGAGAGATTGGCCGTCTTAGGTTTTGTCATGGATTATGAATTAAGTATTGACTTAATTCTGGTTGGATTGTCGATAGTTATTCACGGTTTGTGTTAAACTATCGGATGAACCAAGTATCCACAACAATCCCTGAGTTGATCAATATGCTCAAGACAGCAGAGCAAGCTATCAAGAAGGATACAAGCAAGTGCTGATGGTGGACTCTTCTTCTGGTTCAAAGAAAAAGAAACAAAAGAAGAAAAGGTCTAAGAAACCAAAAAGAAGTATAGCCAAGAAGAAAACCAAAGAGACTGCACCAAAAGGAACTTGCTTCCATTGTGGCAAGGCCGGTCCTTGGAAGTGGGCGTAGAAGTCTATCTGGAGGAACTGAAGCAGAAAAAGGCATCAGATGCCTCGACTTCTTCAGGTATGTTTGTCATTGAGGTTAATACTGTTTCTGATCATAACATATAGGTATTAGATACCGCTTGTGGCTCACACATATGCAATGATATGCAGGGCCTCAGGGATAGTAGACAGCTCATGAAGGGAAAGGTAGACCTGCGTGTGGGAAATGGAGCAAGAGTTCTTTGCATTAGCCGTAGGCACTTATTTCTTGTCACTCCCCATCGGGCTTGTAATTAAATTGGATGATTGTTATTTTGTACTGTATTAACAAAGAACATATTATCTTTCTTGTTTAAATAGATTTGGTTTCCATTTGACTTTTAGTAACAATGGTTGTTCTATTAGTTTGAATGGAATGCTTTATGGTACTGGTACTTTATGCAATGGAATTTACATATTAGATATGTCACATCCAATTATGAATGTCAATGACACGAAAAGACATAAGCGAGATAATTTAAAATCAACTTACTTATGGCATTGTCGCTTGGCCATATAAATGAGAGACGATAGCTAAGCTCCATAAGAGTGGTAGTTTAGGGTCATTTGATTATGAATCATATGACACATGCGAATCTTGTTTATTAGGCAAGATGACTAAGTTACCCTTTAAGGAAAGGGTGAGCGAGCGATCGGAGTATTAGACCTAATACATTCAGATGTATGTGGTCCGATGTCCATCCATGCTAGAAGTGGTTACCTTTACTTCATTACCTTTATCGATGATTATTCTCAATAAGGGTACTTGTATCTGATGAGATACAAATCTGAAGCATTTGAAAAGTTCAAACAATTCAGAAATGAAGTAGAAAACCAACTTGGGAAAAGTATCAAGACATTACGATCTGATCGTGGTGGGGAATACTTAGACCAAGAGTTTTTGGATTATCTCAGAAATAATAGGATTTTATCTCAATGGACTCCTCCTTACACACCACAGCATAATGATGTGGCAGAAAGGAGAAATCGAACCTTGTTAGACATGGTACGATCAATGATGGGCTTTGCAAAGTTACCAAAATCCTTTTGGGGTATGCAATCGAGACAATTGTTTACTTGCTAAGCAGAGTCCCATCAAAGACGATTGATGTTACTCCATATGAGATGTGGACTAACAAAAGACCCTATCTTACTCATTTGAAAGTTTGGGGCTGTCACCTTATGTGAAGCGGACTCGGTCGAGATAAACTTGATGCAAAATCGACAAGTGTTTGTTCGTAGGATATCCTAAAGAAACAAGGGATATCGTTCTACCTTCGAGGAACAAAAGGTGTTTGTTTCAAGCATCTGTCTTTAGAGAAAGAGTTTCTTTTACAAGAAGGCGGTGGGAGCAAAATAGAACTTGAAGAAGTTCAAGATGCTCGACAGACGCAGATCAATGCACGAACCTCAAGCGTAACTCATACGGATGAAGTGATTCAACCTTCTACAACACACGAAGTTAAGAGGTCACGTAGGGACGCTCTATTCCCAAGAGATATGGATTTCTCATGAATGAACAGGATGACGTATTGCTCATAGAAGATAATGAGCCTACCACCTATGAAGAGGTTCTAAAGAGTTCAGAGTCTGAGAAATGGCTTCATGCCATGCAAGCTAAAATGGATTCCATGTATGAAAACCAAGTATGGACTTTGGTTGAGGCACCCGAAGGAATCAAACCCATAGGGTGCAAATGGGTTTTCAAAAAGAAAACCGACATGGATGGTAATGTAATTACCTATAAAGCAAGACTTGTGGCTAAAGGTTTTCGTCAAAGACAAGGAGTTGACTACGACGAGACCTTCAGCCCAGTAGCAATGCTTAAATCCATTAGAATACTCCTAGCCATTGCCACTCATTATGATTATGAGATATGGCAAATGGATGTGAAAACGACTTTCCTAAATGGAAATCTAGGCGAGGATGTGTATATGACACAACCGAGGCTTCACCTCTATGATGGCGAAAAGGTATGCAAGCTTGAAATCCATCTATGGATTGAAGCAAGCATCCAGGAGTTGGAATATCCATTTTGATGAGGTAATCAAAGAGTTTGGTTTCTCACAAAATCCGGATGAACACTGTGTGTATAAGAAGCTCAATGGGACTGCAATCGTATCCCTTGTGCTATATGTGGATGACATATTATTACTAGGAAACGATGTCTCTATGCTGCAATCAGTCAAGATTTGGTTGTCCAAACAATTTGCCATGAAAGACCTTGGTGAAGCAACTTATATCCTTGGGATAAGGATCTATAGAGATAGATCAAAAAGGTTGCTTGGTCTTTCACAATCAACGTACATAGACAAGATGCTAAAGAGGTTTAGCATGGAGCAATCCAAGAGAGGGTACCTTCCCGTGACTCATGGGATAACACTCTCGAAATCTATGTGTCCTAAGACACAAGATGAGAGGATGCGCATGGATATGATCCCGTATGCATCAGCGGTAGGATCTATCATGTATGCTATGCTATGTACGAGACCCGATGTATCATATGCTCTAAGTGTTACGAGCAGATACCAATCGGATCCTGGTGAGGGTCACTGGGTGGCTGTCAAGAATATCCTTAAGTACTTACGAAGGACTAAGGATGTTTTCTTGATATATGGGGATGGAGATCTCCAAGTGAGCGGGTATCAGATGCGATTTTCAATCGATAAGGATGATTCTAAATCCCAATCAGGTTATGTATTCACACTGAGCAATAGGCGATCGGTTGGAAGAGTTCCAAATAAGAGACGATCGTCGATTCAACAACCGAGGCAGAGTACATTACCGCTTGAAGCGTGAAAGGAAGTTTGGATCAAGAAGTTCATTCTTGAACTTGGTGTGGTTCCTAGCGATGATGGGCCCATCTGATTGTATTGTGACAACAATGGGGCTATTCACAGCAAAGGAACCAAGGACTCATCAACGATCCAAACACGTACTCAGATATATCACTGATCGGGAGATCATTGGTCGAGGTGATGTCGGATCGAGAGAGTTCCCACCGAGCGAATATTGTCGATCCATTGACGAAGCCATTGTCACAAAAGAGTTTTGATTCTCATGTACTCTTTATGGTATTAGATATCAAGGCGATTGGCTTTAGGTCAGTGGGAGATTGTTGAGTAGTGCCACAAGGCAATCGCCTTTAGCGCATTTTGTACAAATTTGTGTACGTCTTTATGAATAAATAAAGAAAGGCATATTTCATTAATTTGTTGTTCATTATTTATGAACCGATATAGATCTGTAATCAAATTAATGAAGTCCATGATATATGACATAGCATGAAGGAAATTATGATGTGATCACGATCGAGATTCCTATCATGTGCAATTATGTCATTATCTAAATTATCCTAGTTATAGGATTCTTGAGGCTGGACATCGGTAATCCGGAAAGACTAGCACATCTCATGCTCCTTGATTTGATCAAGCGGTGGATCTCGAAGCGTAAATATGAGATATTTAGGGTTGAGATGTGGATGCTTACTAGAGGTAGTAAGTACATTGGATGACTGCCATGAGATCATCACATGGATGTCCTATTCTAATGTCGTGATAATCTCATCATAGCAATGGTGCAAGTATCCTTAGACTTGAGGTGCTCAAGGATATCTTGATCTTGATTACGTGCTTTGACTCCATTCCTTGTTGCCTTACAGAGGTCGCTCATAGGATGGTGATTGGGTACAGTTTGAGGTATTCGAAAGTAATTGAGTAGCCAATAGAGGATTCACCACTTCTGTGATAGCATAAGATGATACTCATGGCCTCTTGTCAGGGTCATTACTTAGAAATCTCTGGCCGGAGTATGTATGTCGTGAAGAGGGTATTCAGTGACATATAAAGTAATGAGTCCCAGGACAAGAACTGAAATCACTTGGACTAGATTTGACGTAGTCAGTCTAGTGAGAGTTGACACATTGCCCATACTCATAACCAAGTGGGGTATAGGATGGTGAAAGGACGAATTGCACGGTAATTGTCTATGGAAAGGTTCGTGATATGGTCCATGATGAATATATATTCATTCGTCAAACCAATTACTTTCCGGTCAATTGGGGGTCATGATGTATTGCTAGATACCGCTCATGACTTGCTTAGATTAAGTGTTAATCTAAGTGGCCAACATAACTGGGAACCTAATGAGTCACACGCATAAGAGTGTCTCGGAGAACTCGTAAAATAGTTTTGGACAGAGTTCCTATATATGGAGAGCAACTGGATTAAATGGATCCCGATGAGATCGAGATATGTCCCGATGAGATCGCGACATCGGTATTGCTAAAAAAGGTTTCCGGGGGTTTTTCCCATACCGGGACCCGTAGAGACCGACCCAGTGTGGTGGACCACTTGATAATATATATATACATATATATATATGATTAATTAATTAATTAATTAATATATATATATATATATATATATATATGTTGAAAACGTGGAAAGGAATGGAAGATTCCATTCCATGCTTAGTCATCACTTTCATTGAATGTTAAAGACAAGTGTACTAAAGGACAAAACAATGAAAGAGGAGAAGAGTTCATCGTTGGCTTTGAATAAAAGCATAAGAAGAAATAGTTTCTTCACTTTTTGGAGATAGATCATCGTTGGCTTTGAAGAGAAGTTGAAAGAAAAAAGTTTCTAACTCTTCTCATCATCGTGCTTCTCCATCTTCAAGCATTTTCTTCTCAAGCTTTTCCATTTTTTTCCAAGCTCTCCAAGAACAAAGGTAAGATCTAGCAGTCTTTAATTTGTTCTAGCTATTCCCGGGTCAAAGGGTTTGTCCCAGTTAGGTTCTCCGATCTCTGCGTGGATACCGTTAGAGACGGTCTCCTTTGGCCGTTATGGTTTGAGTTTGTTGTATAGACACATGGATCCTGGCTTTTGGGAAGGTCCCGGAACAAAAATTTTTGTTTTCCGCACCGTGGGCATGTGATGCTCACACCGGGATTTTCCTACATATGAATAGTAAATAAAGATCAACTTTGAAACTAAAAGTGAGATAGAGAGTGAGAGTAGTAGACACGCAGATTTATCCTGGTTCACCCCAAACCGTGGGCTACGTCCAGTCCTCAGAGTTTCTTCTGAGATTTTACTATCTCTTCAAACTTTACAAGTATTCTTTCACGAGCCTCTTCAGGTCTCTACACCAGTATTCTTTCACACTTAGCCTCTGCGGGCTATCTGCATAACTCTTTCTTTTCGTAAAAGAATTTGAACACTTTATTACAAATAAGATAGCGTTCACTAATTCGACTTAATCGCTTTTCACTTTGTATAATTTTTTCTCAAAAACAGCTAACTCTGCAGTCTTCGACTTCGACTTGTATTTATAGCCTTCGTCTGTAACTACTTCTTGAATCTTGAATCTTGAATCTTTAATCTTTAAAGAAACGGTTAATTAGTTGAGTTTTGTAACTAACTCGAACTGACTCTTGCGTCTGTTTCTTTTCTGCGTCTGCGTCTGCTTCGCTTTGCGTCTGCGTTTTCTTCGTTTTGCGTCTACGTCTGCATCTGCGTCTGCTTTGCTTTGCGTCTGCGTCTGCTTTGCTTTGCGTCTGCGTCTGCTTCGTTTTGCGTCTGCGTCTACGTCTGCTTTGCTTTGCGTCTGCGTCTGCTTTGCTTTGCGTCTGCGTCTGCGTCTGCTTCGATTTTCTTTCTGCGTCTGTATTTACATTTGTGTCTTTGTCTGTTTATTGTCTTGTGTCATCTGCATCTGTGTTGATTTTTTTTCTTTGACAAACTTAAATCATGTTTGACTTGTATCAACTTCGCCTCATGTCGGTCGATGTCTTGCAACAAATCATCTCTGAATTAAATGCATGAATGTTTTGTTTTTCTTGTTTTTGATCTCACTATATTTGTTATACATCAAAATCATTTATATGTAAAGTCATTCTGACTTAACAGATCAAACCTGCAGTGCTTGCAGAAGAAGAACCCATAGTGGATGTAATTGTTTGATTTACTTGTGTCTGATAAGCCAAAGTTGGAGGCATCTCTTGAGTCGTGAATGGAGAACTAATGTTGCGACGCTGATTCATAATTTGTTCATATTTATCTCTAGGATGAATAAATGGTTGAGAAGGTGTGACTTCTCTTGGTGTTGGAATAGGCTGAGAAGGTGCACGTGTGACTTCTCTCGGTGTTGGAGTAGGCTGAGAAGGTGCACGTGTGACTTCTCTCGGTGTTGGAGTAGGCTGAGAACAAGCATGTGTGACTTCGTTCGATGTTGGAGTAGGCTGACAAGGTGCAGGTGTCGGGTTTTGTGGTTGTGTACAAGAAGATGACGCATTAGCTGCGTCCCCAAGAAGTTGACGGTAACGCGACTGCAATTTTGTCGATACGATGCTACTTGGTGCAGCCTTATTCTTCTTCTTAGGTTGACTTGGTGCCATGTGAATTACCTGCATCATAATTGAGATTAGATTTCAAAGTTCAAAACCAAATGCATTTCCAGTGTTCACTTGAAAGGCAACTACAAAATGTTAGAAGATAAACTGATAACTTAGATGATTCACAGTTAGAAGATAAAACTTAGTGAAAACTAAGAAGCTAAAGTTTTAATCCTGAATATAAACTGAAAATGGATTGTTGTATAATGACATTGATAGTAATGATAATATTCAGAACCAATCAGCATTGTTGTATAATGACATTAAGCTGAATATGAAAATGGATTAATAAACTGAAAATGTAGCATCCCACTCCCGCAAGACCCGAACCCGACATCTACGGTGATATCCGAGCCCGTGACTCGCGAGGGTGGTATGCTAGAGCAGTCAATTCAGTTTTAAAAACTCATTAAGACATTTTTCTTTTTGAAAACAATCGAGTGCGCAGAAATCAATAAATGATTCTGGCCCGCGATACGAAAACATTTCAATCACAATACAGAACTAATCTTATGCAAAGAAAACAGATTAACACTAATACAGACGTGCACTGATCCCGACCTCAAACTCTGCCTTGCTTGCAGTACTCATACTCCCATTTCATTAATGGGGTACTCTTCAAACCCTGAAAAATAATTGCAATGTTGGGTGAGTTTGCGAACTCAGTGAGAAACCATCATCGATGGTTCACCCAACTCATGCATATACAGTTAATTATCATTGTATCACATAATATCACATTCCAAATTAATCCATGCATTACCAATTTCACACATATAAGGCGTATCACCTTTCACACAAATCGCATTTAATCATTCATATATATGATGCACATGTGACACTTTTCTATTTTCATTTTGTTGTTGTGACCGTGCGCCTGAGCTCATTTAGGTTGAGCCAGTGGCTCTGAAATCGTTGGGCGTGATATGCCCTGCGGTGGGCCTGAGGCTCTAATAATCGTTGGACCTGAGGTCCTGTGCGCTGATCTTATAGCTCTCATATACGTTGGGCGTGATATGCCCTGATAAGCCCAGTGACGGGCACAATGCATTGAGCCTGTGGCTCTGAATACGTTAGTACCATCGGTCACAACTACCATTAACTGATCATTCAATTATGCATGAATGCATATGTCACTTTCCATTTCGATACCACTTTTCATTTCTTCGGACCTTTGGTCCGGTATCTCAATTCATTTCACTAATGCATTTACAACTCAATTCGCTAATGCATTTATACACATTTGTTCACATTTGCAGTTCAATATCGCAATTCAATATTTCGAACACCCATGGTCCGAAATCAATCAAAAGCAATCACATATATCCATCCTTAACTCCACATGGCATGAGTGCAAACAATTAAACACATATAGGTTGAGAAACCAACTAGGTTACTCACCTGCACTTCCGAGCTACAGCCTGGAAGTCCCAGCATATCCGTGGAATTGCTCCAGCGGTGCCTCTATAACAATCAAATAATTGAACATCACTCTTTATACCAATTTCAATAATCAATCATGCATATGTATCAAATAGATTGCGTACTATACATGTTATGACATTCCCGAATTTTTTCAATTTGATCACTCTCACTCTAATTCATAATAATTCCAGATACCATAATTCAATTTACTAATTTCCATACTTTAAAGTCACACTCCAATAAAATCACATTCACTATTCATTTGCCACTCGATTCCGAGAATCATCGAATTCAATTCCAAATTTCCATCTTATCAATTCAAATTTCTTAGTCTCTAATTTCCAATTAATCACTAAGGAACCAATTCATTAGAAATCAAAACCTCAAACTCATTACTTGTAACAATCACCTTAAAAATACTGAAATTTCATTCTTCCAAATTGCAATTCCTAGTCTCAAAAATTCAATTAATCCATAGCCAATCCATTAAGAATTAATCCTCAAAATTTCCAATTAAACTAAACCATTTCACCTTTGGACTCAAGGTAACCTCGCCGCGGTATCAGATCGCTCGCCGCAGCGAGACTTCTCTTCCTCGCCGCTGAAACACGCCCGCTCGCCGCAACGTACGCGATTCTCACACGATGAATCCACTTCTGCTCGTCGTGACGTGCGCTACTGCTCGTTGCGACGTGTAGACCGAGCCCGCTCGCCGCGGCGCACAGTTCCACTCGTCGCGGCGTGCGACAGTAATCAGTTCGTCGCGCCGCATAATTAAAAACTCGTCGCGACGTGCAAGAGAGGGTGGCTCGCCGTGGCGTGTTCATCACACGTCGCGACGTGCGAACCCAGAAATTCGTCCAAAACCCAGAAATTCCTCAGATCTTTCGATTTAAATTCATCCAATTCCATTCTAAACACTCTCAATCGGTTTTAAACATTAAACCCAACTTATTTCTAACCTCAAATCCATCATTTAATCGTTATTCATCAAAAACCCAAATCAAACGCAACAAACTTCACAAAGCCCTATCATCCGAAACTTTCTAAATTTCTAAACAATTTCATACTCAAATCAATGATCGACTTAAACGATTTAAGGCATAGACAAGTAGAAACTTACTTGATTCAAGCTTTAGATCTTAGGAAAAATTCCTCAAGAACCTCCAAATCCCAGCAACCTCACCCACGGCAAAACTCCATTTTCTTTGAAAGCAAAGAAATTTTGTGGATGACATATTCAAACGATTTCAGTTTATAAACAAAAGGATCTAGGGCTTGTTTGGCAATTTAATTGCCACAAGTCCAAAGCTTTAGGGTCTATCAATCCAATTCTTATTCTAATTTCCTCCCAATTTCGCAATGATCATAAATAATAAATCCTGAAATCATAACTCCAATTGTTTCATATCAATTGTCAAATCAATCTCGGACCCGGAATCTAAGTAATCAGTCACTAAGCCAATTTTCCATTCCGGATTTATTACTCTAAAAATTTCGGAAAATTTTCCATAAATTCACAAAATTAGGACATACCCATTCCTATACTCAAATTCCAATTTCCAATCCTCTAATTTCAATATCTTTCCATTTCTATATTCAAAACCTGATTTATGCACTTATCATTAAATTTCCAATTTTCACAATTTAATTGGGGAATTGTCATACATGTATGTACATATATATACTTGTGCAATAGAAATGACTTACCAATGACTATCGAAACTATAATGCATGTGCAATGCAACATTTGCCTGTACTCAATCCTAACCCGATCCAAATTACCGACATACCCGTCACACCGGTAACGGGATGTTACAGAAAATGGATTGTTGTATAATGACATTGATAGTAATGATAATATTCAGAACCAATCAGTTTCAATTTCATCTTCAAATGATGGAGTTACTATCAACTTCTTTACTAACCAATTAGATAGAATCAACCATCACTGCATTTCTAAAAAGACAATAGCAGCTTCTATCATTTTTTATCCTTGACATCAAAGGCACAAGTTCTTTAAAGAATATTGCAATTATTCCATAATAGCAATGAAGTCACAGTGTACTCTTCAAAGTAATGACACAGCAAGAAGTCATTCATGATAGGGTAGAGCTAAACACAAAGTGAACTTCTTCATTTAGTACCACTTTGAAAGAAAAGAGCCAACAAGAGCATCAAGTGTATAGTTGCAACTATAATGTAAAGCAATTATAACATTCAATTACACTGTTGCTTTACACAGGACATTTAGTACCACTTTGTAAGAAAAAACAGTCTCACTGTTGCTTTACTATTGTCTCACTGTTGAAATCAATTGTCTCACTGTTGCTTTAGTACCACTTTCTAACTTGGCAACTATAATGTAAAGCGATCTCCTTTGTTGCTTTACTATTGTCTCACCGTTGAAATCAATTGTCTCCTTTGTTGCTTTAGTACCACTTTCTAACTTGGCAACTATAATGTAAAGATCTCCTTTGTTGCTTTACTATTGTGTCAATGCTTATTTTAAAGTATACAAACTTTCGTTATCCTATAAAGAGAAAATCTTGTTGAAATCAATTTCTCTTTCAAATTGAAACTCTTTATAACTAGTCTTACCTTGTATCTAGGCTATAAACTCTTCTCTTCATTCTTTAGTTCGAAAACCCATTTATTATTCAAACCTCTTCGAAACTCACAAGTTATCTAGCAGTAGTGAGCATCACATATTTTTCTACAAAATACCTACCTGAATTATTTTTCATCCTACTAAATCTCCTCACAAAAATCGCAATTGTATCTATAGGTTTTAAAGGTCATATAACCTTTTAACCTTCCACTTCAACTATATCATTACTATTTATCAGAACACCTATATCCACTATATCATTATGGATGTCACCATTAGTATGATTTGATTCTTTAACCAGATGAATTAAAAAAAGATTGATTTGATTATTTGTAAACTTGTCAAAATCTTATTTGATCTTCAAAAAACACAATACATATTCTAAGTAATTTCTTTTCAACAACAAAGTCTTAGGAGGATTCCTTTAATGTTAAATACCCAATGCTTTGTAATACACATCAAATGAGCCATAATAAGACTCCCTTTTTTAACTTCTACTAACCATTACCAAAGATATTGATGTACCCACTATTATGTTCAAACCTCAACTTCTAAGGATTTTAAACCTTTTTGTTCAAAGGGTGACCAATAATCTCATTATATCACACTTATTCCTTATGATGCTGAGTAAAAGTTAATAGTATTCACATAATAGTAAGGCATATCTAATGGAGACTAGTATTTGAGTTAACCAACAAAAACATTTTTATAGTTAATTCTTTTCATTTTAACCATTATCTCATCTAAGTAAAAATATTTACCCATTTAGATAGCAATATGGTTTAGTCCATCATATTCTAATATTCTAAAAACATATTGTGGAAAATTTTCCAAATTAAGGCAGAGGCAATTTTTTACTAGAATGAAACCAACTTTCAATTTTTTAAGAAGAGAACCTCTCATTATTGTTTCATGAACCAATTCTAAAATAGAATTTAAACCTTCATTAGATTTGAAGTTTAACAAAAGTACATTGTTGTCATTAATAAGAACATCTTAGAGACTAAATTAATTCCAAATACTATTAGTTTCATTCTAGCAAGATATCTACAAGTAATTTTTAAGCATGAAGGCTCCTTTATCGACAATTTAAAAATTGGGAGATTATAAATTCAACATTTTAACTTATGAAGGTATGAAATTTAGTGAGTAGATGTTGTGGAAACCAACATCACTAATACAATATTCTAAGATTTATTATAAAGGTTAAGGTTTAGATTAGCAAAGGTAAGAGGATAAGGTGCTTTATAGGTCAAGAAAAACAAAAGAGTCAAATAAATGAAAGTGAGCTAGTTAGGCATAATTTGAGGGAAACTAAGAGGAGAAAGAAGGGAGGGCAAGGACTTCTACTAGCAAAGTTAGAATTTAGAGCTATTAAAAAATAAGATACTAAACATAATAATTGGGAGTAGTACGCAAAGAAATAATGAAGTTATCAAGTAAAGATTTAGGGTAAACATTTGGATGAAAAGGAAAATGAAGTAAGGGCTAAAGAACCTATCGTAAAAGGAGAGGTAGGCAATAAAGAAATAAGGTGAACAAACATAGAAAAGGAAAAGAGAAAAGGAAATTAGGCTTCCAAAGCTCAAATCTCTAAAGTAGGAAATAATGTATATTTTAGAGTAGTAGATATGTGTACAAATAAGAAGGAATGATGTCAAATGAACACTCCAAGATTACTTCAATGACATTATCTGGCCATGACATTCTCTGTTCACTCCATACGCAGTAATATAATCATATTATCTAATACAAATATATTTTAACAACAAAAGAACAATACTCACATAAATGCAAAGGCAATGAGAACATAAAGTTGTTGAGCAATATAAACATAGAAATTGCACGTGCTTAACCCATATTCAATTTTACACATAACAGTAGTGTTGGATCCGAGACCCAACTGCTTAGACTTACCACTGTCACACTTGCTCTGATACCACAATATGTCGGAACCCGATCCGTAGACCGGATCCCAACTGCTTACAACTTAACACTCTTACTCTTTCTCTGATACCACAAGATGTCGGATCCTGATTTCGGAGCCCAACTTCCGTATTCCTGAAACCTTGCGCTTATTACCTTGCAGTGCTATTTGCTGTTGTTCCATAAAAGTGATGAGCGCACACTACCTAAACATCATAATCACATATTGACTTTTTCATATCAAATATAGCTTAAAGCCTCATGTTCGCATAGAGGCAAGAATCACCTTAATCGGAGTTATATAACTCAAGATACACTCCAAAAACCTAAAAGAGTTCATACCGAAAACATGCTCTCTTAACCGGCCTCTCACTTACTTTAATTCAAACTTCTTCAACTTAACTCCAAATGATACCAATTTTTTTAGTAAGAAAAATATATGTCTTATAAATCCAATGGTTCAAGGCTCACCTAAATTGGAGGTCGGATGAGGGATTTATGATCAAAACAATAGACCATACTCACTTCAAAATCAAATTGAAACTCTTTTGGCGCGATTATCATAACTTTTAATCTAGATGTCTGATTGTGTTCGTTCTTTATCATTTGAAAGTAGAAATCTAGATATACAACTCTTATGAAGAACACAAAATGATATTCGGCCTCTAACATTTTCCAAAACACCATTTTTCTAGTAGCTGTCCGTTAAACGGACATGCATGTCCGTTTAACGGACACGTTCGGGTGGATGGGTACCAAATGGTTCGCAAATGTCCGTTAAATGGACATGCAAGTCCGTCTAATGGACATGGACAGGTTAAGAGGTGTTTTGGCACCCGAGGCTGTCCGTTTAACGGACATTCATGTCCGTTTAACGGACACGCCATTCTTCAAAACTTCAAAACCTCTCATTTCAAAACCACTTGAAACTATCATCTTTCAAAACTCATAACTTCTTAATCCTAAATCCAACATGTTCATACTATACCTCTATGGAAAGATAACAAGATGCTCTTCAACTCTCATGAAGGATGCAAATGTTAATTCCATCATTAATCAAGGCAAAAAGCCACTCAAAGGACACTGCTCCTTAAAGACCAATGTAACAGCACATGAACAGTAACTGAATGTGTTCTTCACCTCATAAATTTTTAACCCTAAGTCCAAATGAGACAAATGATATACCCTTAGAAAGTTATGAACTTCTACTACAATCTTCACGAAGACTTCCCGATCTAAAACAATCCCTAAGAGGGTCTAAAACTGAAGCGAAGTTCTGTCAAATTTTAGGAAAATTTGACAGCACTTCCCTTGAAAATGCAACTAACCAAACTTCTATCCTAGCTCCACCTCCTGCATAAAACTCAAAATCCAACCTCATTCAACATAATTCAAACCCAATAGCATCTCCAAATGCAATTCAAGGCAACAACCACACTCTTAGCATTCTAACCATATCCAAACTATACAATGATGTAATTGTTTCAAAATATGTATGAATTGCATAAAATACATGAGAACTGAATATTCTTGCTTTCATATGAAAATATGAGTTATTACAAGGCTTTAGAGGGCATTTTAAGCCACTACATAATATCCCCAAAAATACAAACTTGCCAAAAGCATCATTTGCTCAAAATGCATCTCAAGCATTGATTACAAAAATTAGCTTGAAATACAAAAATCATCATTTCTGAAGTAATGCCTTTAAGCTCGGAGGTCGATCTCGTGCTCCTCACCTGGAGATGGGACGGGATTGGAGGGGGTGAGCTTACGCTCGTGGGTAACATGTTTATATTTATACAAATAAGCTGAACTTATTCATTATTCATACTGTTGGCAATTTCTCATCAAACAATCATACAACTTAGCATTTCATAAATTCATAAAGCTGAAAACATAACTTTCATGATTCATGCATCTATCATTCTTGCAAATACATGCTAACACATAAACACATAGCTGCTGGTTTGGTAACATAAGTCCACAATAACTGACGAACTACACAAATGTAGTCGTATGCTGAGGAGTCCAAAAAGGAACATCTTATGCCACAATCGGGCAGGCGGGCGAAGCCTATACTGGTCAACGTGCACGTGACTTTGCTGGGTGGACTTTGTAGGAAAATCCCGGGGTGTCCATCACATGGACACAGTGCGGAATTTAAAATTTTGAGTCCCGGGACATTCCCGAAAGCCAGGATCCATGTGTATGTACAAACAATCAAACCATAACGACCAAAGGAGACCGTCTCTAACGGTATCCACGCAGAGGTCGGAAAACCTAACCGGGACAAACTCTTTTGACCCGGGAATAGCTAGACTAAGGAAAAGAGTGCTAGCTCTTACCTTAGCCTTGGAGAGCAAGTGAAGATGATCAATTGAAGCCTTGGAGAAGTAGAAACCAACTTGAGAGGAAGAGAGGAAGAAGATGAAAACAATTTTCAAAGGCTTAACTCTTAAGCAATTCGATTCTTCTCCTTCAACCACCGTGCAAGCCTCTTCTCTTTAACTTCTTATATGTATTTTAACTCATTAAAACACATATGAAAGCTTGGTGGAGAGGCTATCCACGTTAGTGGGTTAAAATACATTGAAATGTTAAATAATCATTAAGTTTGACTTTTCAAACCATTTAACTTCTCCATTTTCATGGTTCCACCGAAAATCCATATATATATATATATAATTAATTAATTATTAATTAATTAATATATATATATATATTTGTGAAGAGGTCCATCAAGCTGGGTCGGTCCCACGCCTATCATTCCCCGCGGCGAAAAATCGCGGAGACCCTTTTCAAAGAATGTCAATGTTGCAATCTCATCGGGACATATCCCAATCTCATCGGGATCCATTTAATCCTATTGCTCTCCGGATATCGGATCTCCGTCTCAAACTATTTTCTGATTCTCCGAGTCACTCTTATCGTGTGACCCATTAGGTTCCGGTTATGTTGGCCACTTAGATTAACACTTAATCTGAGCAAGTCATGAGCGGTATCTAGAACACATCATGACCCCAATTGACCGGAAAGTAATTGGTTTGACTAATGAAACCATATCACGAACCCTTCCATAGACAATTCTGGTGCAATTCGTCCTTTCACCATGCTATACCCCACTTGGTTTAAGTATGGGCAATGTGTCAACTCTTACTAGGTGATCGGATCAAATCTAGTCCAAGTGTAATTAGTTCTCGCCCTAGGACTCATTATTTTATATGTCCATGAAGACCCTCTTCATGACATATGTATTTCGGCGCCAGAGACTTCAAAGTAATGATCCCGATAAGAGGCTATGTGTATCTCTTACGCTATCACGTAGTGGTGAATCCTTTATTGGCTACTCAATTACCTTGAATACCTCAAGTTGCACCCAATCACCACCCTATGAGCGACCTCACGAAAGGCAACAAGGAATGGAGTCAAAGTACAGAATCAGTACCCAAGATATCCTTGAGTACCTCAAGTCTAAGGATACTTGCACCATTGCTATGATGAGATTATCACTGACATTTGTATAGGACATCCATGTGATGATCTCATAGCAGGTCATCCAATGTACTTACTACCACTAGTAAGCATCCACATGTCAAATCTAAATATCTCAATATTTACAGTTTTCTGAGATCCACTGCTTGATCCAATCAAGGAGTTTGACATGTGTTAGTCTATCCGGATTAACAATGTCGGTCTTGTTAATCCTATGACTAGGATAATTTGATATCTTGACATAATTGCACATGATAGGAATCTCAGTAGTATGATCGCATCATAATTTCCTTCATGCTATGTCATATATCAGGGACTTCATTAATTTGATTAAAGATCATTATCAATTCATAATAAAATGAACATCAAATAAATGAAATATGCCTTGCTTTATTTATTCATAAAGTCATATATGACTATGAACAAAATGCGCTAAAGGGATTGCCTTTAGGCACTACTCTAACAATCTCCCACTTGACCTAAAGCCAATCGCCTTGGTATCTAATACCATAAGCGAGTACATGAGAATCAAAATTCTTCTGTGGTAATGGCTTTGTCAACGGATCAGCAATATTCTGCTCTGTGAGAATTCTCTCTATCAGGACATCACCCCGAGCAATGATCTCCCGAATCAAATGGTATCGGCGAAGTACGTGTTTGGACCGTTGATGAGACCTTGGCTCCTTTGCTTCAAGAATAGCCCCAAAGTGTTGTCACAATACAATCAGATGGGTCCATCACGATTAGGAACCACACCAAGTTGAAATGAACTTCGATCCAAACCGCTTCCTTTCTTTGCGTCGATGCGGCAATGTACTCTGCCTCGGTCGTTGAATCGTGATGCGTCCTATTTGGAACCCTTCCAACTGACTGCTCCGCCATTTAGTGTGAAAACATAACCTGATTGGGACTTGGAGTCGTCCTTATCAGATTGAAAACTGGCATCCGTATGCCCGCTCACTTGGAGACTTCCATCTCTATATATCAAGAAAAACATCCTTAGTTCTTCGCAAGTACTTTAGGATATTCTTGACAGCCACCCAGTGACCCTCACCAGGATCCGATTGGTATCTGCTTGTAACACTTAGAGCATATGATACATCGGATCTCGTACATAGCATTGCGTACATGATAGATCCTACTGTAGATGCATACGGGATCATATTCATGCGCATCCTCTCATCCTGTGTCTTAGGACACATGGACTTCGAGAGTGTTATCCCATGAACAATGGGAAGAAACCCTCTCTTGGATTGCTCCATGCTAAACCTCTTTAGCACCTTGTCTATGTCGTTGACCGTGAAAGACCAAGCAACCTCTTGATCTATCTCTATAAATCTTTACCCCAAGGATATAAGTTGCTTCTCCAAGGTCTTTCATGGCAAATTGTTTGACAACCAAATTTTACTAATTGCGGCATTGAGACATCGTTTCCTAGTAACAATATGTCATCTACATATAACACAAGGAATACGATTGCAGTTCCATTAACCTTCTTGTACACACGGTGTTCATCCGGATTTTGTGAGAAACCAAACTCTTTGATTGTCTCATCAAGCGGATATTCCAACTCTGGATGCTTGCTTCAATCCATAAATGGATTTACGAAGCTTGCATACCTCTTCGCCATCGCGAAATGAAGCCCTCGGGTTGTGTCATGTACACATCCTCGCCTAGATTTCCATTCGGAAAGTTTTTACATCCATTTGCCATATCTCATAATCATAATGGCGGCAATGGCTAGGAGTATCCTAATAGATTTAAGCATTGCTATCGATGAAGGTCTCGTCATAGTCAACTCCTTGTCTTTGACGAAAGCCTTTAACCACAAGCCTTGCTTTATAGGTAATCACATTACCATCCATGTCGAGTTTTCTTCTTGAAAACCCATTTGCACCCTATAGGTTTTATCCTTGGTGCATCAACCAAAGTCCATACCGGTTTTCATACATGGAATCCATTTGATTTCATGGCACGAAGCCATTTTTCGGACTCGAACTCTTGTAACCTCTTCATAGGTGGTAGGCTCATCATCCTCTATGAGCAATCGTCATTCTGTTCACTCACGAAATCCATATCTCTCGGGAACAGGCGTATCCTACTTGACCTACAATTTCGTGTGAAGTAGAAGGTTGAGCTATTACCTCATCCGTATGAGTTCAGGTTTGAGTTCGGCGATTGATCTGCGTCGTCCAAAGCATCTTGAACTTCTTCAAGCTCAATTTTGCTCCCACCGTCCTCTTTTAAAAGAAACTCTTTCTCAAAAAGACAGCATGCCTTGAAACAAACACCTTTTGTTCCTCAAGAAAGTAGAATTGATATCCCTTGTTTCGTTAGGATATCCTATTTAACAAACACTTGTCGATTTTGCTTCAAGCTTATCATTGATCGTCCGCTTACATAAGCGTGACAACCCCATACTTTCAAATGAGAAAGATAAGGTTTCTTGTTAGTCCACATCTCATATGGATTAACATCAACTGACTTTGATGGAACTCGTTTAACAAGTAAGCAAATTGTCTCGAGGCATACCCCAAAAGGATTTTGGCAATTGTAAAGCCATCATAGATCGAACCATGTCCAACAAGGTTCGATTTCTCCTTTCGCCACACCATTATCTTGTGGTGTGTAAGGAGGAGTCCATCGAGATAAAATCCCATTATCTACGAGATAATCCAAAACTCTTGGTCTAAGTATTCACCACCACGATCGGATCGTAATGTTTTAATACTTTTCTCAAGTTGGTTTTCTACTTCATTTCGAATTGTTTGAACTTTTCAAATGCTTGATTTGTATCTCATTAGATCTGAGATACCCATATCGAGAATAATCATCGATAAAGGTAATGAAGTAACGGCAACCACTTCGGCATGGATGGACATCGGACCACATACATCCGAATGTATTAGATCTAATAATCCGAAATATTCGTTCACCCTTTCCTTAAAAGGTAACTTAGTCATTTTGCCTAACAAACAAGATTCACATGTGTCATATGATTCATAATCAAATGACCATAAATTTCCACTCTTGTGGAGTTTAGCGATCGTCTCTCATTTATATGGGGCGACAATGCCATAAGTAAGTTGATTTTAAATTATCTCTTTTATGTCTTTTAGCGTCATTGACATTCATAACCGGATGTGACATATCTAATATGTAAATACCATTGCATAATGTACCAAGTACCATAAAGCATTCCATTTGAGCTAATAGAACAACCATTGTTACCAAAAGACAAATGGAAACTAGCTCTATTTAAACAAGAGCAGATAATATGTTCTTTGTTAAGCGGGTACAAAATAACAATCATCCAAGTTAAGTACAAGCCCACTGGGAGTGTCAAAACATAAGTCCCTACGGCTAATGCAACAACTCTTGCTCCATTGCCAACACGCAGTCCATTTCTCCCTTTATGAGTACGCCTCATCGTCCTCGAGGCCTCGTGATATCATTACATATGTGAGCCACAACGGTATCTAATACCCATATGTTATGATCGAAGCAATATAACCTCAATGACAAACATACACGAAGAAGTCGAGGCATCGATGCCTTCTTACGCTTCAGATTCTTCAGATAGACTTTGCGATTCGTCTCTAATGACCAGTCTTACTGCAATGGAAGCAGGTACCTTTTGGTGCAGTCTCTTTGGTCTTCTTCTTGCCTTTCGCTGCACTTCCTTTCGGCTTCTGAGCCTTTTTCTTCTTCTGTTTCCTTTTCTTGGAACCAGAGGAAGAAGAATCTACCAATAGCAACGCCTTGCTATCTTGTCGACACTTGTTACATTGCCTTCGGCGATTGATTAGCTCGGGAATTGTGGTGGATATTTTGTTCATTCGATAGTTCAACACAAACTGTGAGTAACTATCTGACAAACCAACAAGAATTAAGTCTATACTTAACTCAGAATCCATCACAAAACCTAAGACGGCCAACCTCTCAATATAGCCATTCATCTTCAATGCATATTGCACTGCAGATAAACCAGGAGTCATCTTCGTTGTAAAGAGCAACCTTGAGGTCTCGAACCGTTCGGACCGTGCTTGCTCATCAAACAACTCTTTAAGATGAAACACTATCGTGTGAGCATCCATAGACTCGTCGCTTCGCAGCTCAGTGACATCGATGCAAGCATAATGCGGTGGCTATGTCACATCTTTTAGATGCTTCGATATGCCTTCCGATCATCATCGAAGCTCCTTCAGAAGTGGATCCGAAGCGGAAAATCAAGGATATATCCTAGATCCTCGGATCGAGAACAATTCTCGATTCGCACCAATCAAGAAAATTTGGTCCGATTAATTTGTTTGAGTCCATTAGAGCGAAGATTCACCTTCGGTCGACATCTTCAACCAACCTAAACGTAGAGAGATAAAGAAAGTTAGAATAGAATTAAATGTATGACCATAAGGACTTAAATGACATACATATGGCTCCCACTAGTTTCAACAGAATCCATAACCCCCATCATGAATCCAAGAAACAAAATGGCACATTGACCTAGTGGGTCGATATCCGACATTACTAAGAATGACCTTGGGTTTGCCCAACAAGCCACCTTAGGTCAATCGGTAGGTATCGGACATACCAATTGCATCTCAAATGCAACTATCGCCCAGTGCTATCAACAGTTGATGTATGCACATACATTGGGTTATCAACACTTGATGCGTTTACATCTGATGTACACTACCCAATTTTGCCTCTGTCCACGTTGACCTTGAGTTTGCCCAACAAATCAACGCTTCTAGGAAAATCGACCCATTAATCCGAAAATCTCATTTTCATGGTTCGAACATATCCGTATAGGGCGAGCTTGAGTTTGCCCAACAACTCAACCCTATAAGAACTCTGGTTCTTACCATATTAATGGAAGGCATTAGTTTTCATATTTAAATTGAGGGATTTAGGTCTCATCTTTCTAATCTCATCCAAGGATCATAGTCACCATGACTATAAGGTCTGATTTAGGGCATTGCATCAATCACATTGAATTTATACCGAAAACCACCCATCATCCCACTCTGGCAAGTTTCCAGTCGATTAGCACTTGTGCGGTCGACTAGTCTTCTTCTTGCTTTTATTCGATCGATGAAGTTTGTCCCGGTCGAATGAAGTCTATCGATCGGTATCCGTGTTCAATGATTGGTAACAAACAAGATATAAGTCGATCGACTAGCCTCGGTGCGGTCGATTGGTGACAAGGAATTGCTCTTAAATCGGCTAATTCTCAATCCAGCAGTTCAATTCACAATACCCATATACCAAGTATATTATCCTTTATATTGATGTGCTAATGAATCATATTCATTGAAACGTGAATGCCTTATAGTCAAACTATATAGGAAAAACTTGAAACCGATTATTCCACCATTAATCACTAGATTTCCACATAATTCAAGGACACCAAATAATCATACTAAATAGCTCTAGATAGTCTACACATTATCAAGATTACTCCGCACTTGTCACAAAAATTGCGACGGCCAAAATAAGCAAGATAATGGAATAAGCTAATAAGGCGCTTCTGATGACCTATTCGACATCCAAAATTTATTGGAAACCCAATTTCAAGAATCTCATTTTGGGATGCATTCCACATCAATATAACACATTTTTAATCACTATAAAAATGATTCATGGCATTGGAGCAGAAAATAACACAAGAAATCATTTCAAACAAAACACCCCAGCATGTTTCTCAAAACTGCCAAGCTCTGCCTTTTGCTCAAAATGATCATTGAAAAAATTTCAATAAATACTGATAAAATTAAAGAGGTGAAAACATGTTCCCAACATGCTCCATGAATTTTTCCAGGATTTATTTCCCACAAAAACTCATTGAACCTCAGCAATCTATCCGAACCAGAATCTGTGTTCTCCAACACATACATTCCCATCAGCACACAAGAAATTCGGAAATAAATAGTAAATCACCTTGAAAACAATTTTCCATCCACAGAGACATTCACAAACATCTTAGGGACATGTCAGTGAAAACCAATCCGAAATAATATTTTTCTAGAATTTATTCTCGAATTTACAAGTATACCTGTTTCAGAAATGTTCAACAAGACAGCATCCGAAACTTAGGGAATTAAATTAGCAAAACCATATCAATCGACATCAATAAATTTTTTCCTTTTATAGACACATTCCGCAACATCTTATGAGCAAGTCTATGACAGAAAATTTCGAAAAACCTAAGTCTATACTGATTTCGAAATTCACAGAAGCAGCATGCTACACAGCTCAATTCACAATGGAATTCCGACCTAGTTATCATTTCGACTGAATATACAACACAAGCGGCTCTGATACCACTGTAGGAAAATCCCGGAGTGTCCATCACATGGACACAGTGCGGAATTTAAAATTTTGAGTCCCGGGACATTCCCGAAAGCCAGGATCCATGTGTATGTACAAACAATCAAACCATAACGACCAAAGGAGACCGTCTCTAACGGTATCCACGCAGAGGTCGAAAAACCTAACCGGGACAAACTCTTTTGACCCAGGAATAGCTAGACTAAGGAAAAGAGTGTTAGCTCTTACCTTAGCCTTGGAGAGCAAGTGAAGATGATCAATTGAAGCCTTGGAGAAGTAGAAACCAACTTGAGAGGAAGAGAGGAAGAAGATGAAAAACAATTTTTCAAAGGCTTAACTCTTAAGCAATTCGATTCTTCTCCTTCAACCACCGTGCAAGCCTCTTCTCTTTAACTTCTTATATGTATTTTAACTCATTAAAACACATATGAAAGCTTGGTGGAGAGGCTATCCACGTTGGTGGGTTAAAATACATTGAAATGTTAAATAATCATTAAGTTTGACTTTTCAAACCATTTAACTTCTCCATTTTCATGGTTCCACCGAAAATCCATATATATATATATATATAATTAATTAATTTTTAATTAATTAATATATATATATATATATATATTTGCTGAAAAGGTCCAGTCAAACTGGGGTCGGTCCTACCGGCCTACCGGGCCCCGCCGGCAAAAAATCGCCGGAGACCCTTTTCAGCAATGTCAATATCGTGATCTCATCGGGACATATCCCAATCTCATCGGGATCCATTTAATCCTATTGCTCTCCAGATATCGGATCTCGTCCAAACTATTTTCTGATTCTCAAGTCACTCTTATGCGTGTGACCCATTAGGTTCCGGTTATGTTGGCCACTTAGATTAACACTTAATCTGAGCAAGTCATGAGCGGTATCTAGCAACACATCATGACCCCAATTGACCGGAAAGTAATTGGTTTGACTAATGAAACCATATCACGAACTCTTCCATAGACAATTACGTGCAATTCGTCCTTTCACCATGCTATACCCCACTTGGTTTGAGTATGGGCAATGTGTCAACTCTTACTAGACCGATCGATCAAATCTAGTCCAAGTGTAATCAGTTCTCGCCCTAGGACTCATTACTTTATATGTCCATGAAGACCCTCTTCATGACATATGTATCTCCGGCCAGAGACTTCAAAGTAATGATCACGATAAGAGGTTATGGGTATCTCTTCGCTATCACGAAGTGGTGAATCCTTTATTGGCTACTCAATTACCTTGAATACCTCAAGTTGCACCCAATCACCACCCTATGGCGACCTCGAAAGGCAACAAGGAATGGAGTCAAAGTGCGTAATCAAGATGCAAGATATCCTTGAGTACCTCAAGTCTAAGGATACTTGCACCATTGCTATGATGAGATTATCAACGACATTTGTATAGGACATCCATGTGATGATCTCATAGCAGTCATCCAATGTACTTACTACCACTAGTAAGCATCCACATGTCAAATCTAAATATCTCAATATTTACAGTTTTACGAGATCCACCGCTTGATCCAATCAAGGAGTTTGACATGTCTTAGTCTATCCGGATTAACGATGTCCATCTCGTTAATCCTATGACTAAGGATAATTTAGATATCTTGACATAATTGCACATGATAGGAATCTCAGTAGTATGATCGCATCATAATTTCCTTCATGCTATGTCATATATCAGGGACTTCATTAATTTGATTAAAGATCATTATCAATTCATAATAAAATGAACATCAAATAAATGAAATATGCCTTGCTTTATTTATTCATAAAGTCTGTACATGACTATGAACAAAATGCGCTAAAGGGGATTGCCTTTAGGGCACTACTCTAACACACTTAAGTACCCACATAACACGAATTCATGCATCAAAATCTAGACTTTTCTTGTCCACTGGCTGATTTCTGAAAATGGATTTTTCATGCATCCAAATAGCTGATTCTTGAAAAAGGTATTTCATGCTCAACTCACATTTCATGATTTCACTAATATTCATGCTCTTTCAATTCATGTACTTGACAAGTAATATCAAGCAATATCATATACTAATCAAATTCTCACATAATGGCAATCATAATTCAATTTATACATAATTCAAAACTCAATCAATGCTCATCCAAAATAGTTGGAAAACATTAATTTCCTTAGTTAAGGTAGTATTTAGAACTTACTAGTATAAAGATAAAAATGAAACCCACCTTATAACTTGCTTAATCCTTGCTTAGGAGTGCTCTTCCACTTGCTCTCTTCCTCTCTCTTGCTCTAATTCAAGAGAAGCAAAAACCCAATTCAACATAACCTCAATTGAAATTCTACACAACCTCTTTCATGAAATTAACTTTAAAATCACTAAACCCACTTCCTTTCTAAGCTTTCTACACTAAAACCCAACTAAAATCTAACACTTGAAATTATAACTTACTTTGGTTCTTGACTCAACCAAAGAGTTTCTTGGCTCAAGATGTATCTTAGCTCTTCCTCCACACTTTTCCTTCTTGAACTTTCTTCAAACTCTTGCTTAATTTCTTGGAAAATCAAACCCTAACCAAGCTTTTCTTCTTTTCTCCTTCTCCCTTCCTTCTTCCATGATCTCCTCCTCTTCTCCCTCTAATTTTCGTAAATCCTCCTCTCCTCTTCTACTAACTTACTTCTTTCATTCTCTTTTTATACTACTTACATAATAACTTAAGCCCATAGGCCCTAAAGCCCAACTCTCTTCCTTCCTTCCTTCTTATTTCCTCTTTAACTACTTAAGCCCACTAATTCTTTAAGCCCATCATATTCTCCTTTCCTTCCCTACCTCATTAAGGCCCAACTAACACATTTAATCCCATTAACTCACCACCTAACTCTTTAATGCTATCACATATTAATTAATATCAACTCAATTTATGCTAACATAACTTACTCAATTAATCTAATCATGCTTAATTTTTAAAAAAAAATTGGGGCTAACAAGTAGAAATTCCAAGCACTTACCCTATGACTCTCCTCTGTCAATGTTGAATGCTCAATGTGAAATGGGAGACCAATTCAATCTGCCTGCACATCAAATAATTGAAATTTGGTTTAATCAATGAATTAACTGTTGATTTATACCAAATTTGAACATCAAACCAGAATATTATAAATATTCACGGTCAACTCGGTGTTCCATCTATGGAAGACATGAGATTCGGATATAAAAGAATGTCAAAGAAAAAACCTCTTCATGTGCTTGTATGTGTTGTAGCAGGATGATTACTTTAAAAATGAAACCTAAGTAAACATGCAAGGATTGAAAATTGAAAGTATACAAAAAGCAACAAACGTGCAATGCTCTCAGTCAATGATTATAAAATTGAACCACATCCACCTACAATTTTAATAGCTAAACTTCAATCACATTATGTAAAGAGAAATTATATCAAGCATTGTATAAAAGAATACTAGCTCATGAAGACAGAGAAATAGGTATTCAGTTATGCACAATTTACTAATACATATTACCTAGAATTAGTAAAAAGGGATAATAGTAGGATCAATAAAACAAAATAATGTTATCAGTATAATTGTGGCATCAACAATCAAACATCTACCGAGAATTTAACAAGATATGCATACACGAATGTTACTGATCAAAGGATAGGAAGAACAAAAGAAAAGCATGCTTATTTGTGTGATCGAGAGGAAACATTTCAAGTTAACTCTTAACCAAAAGAGTAAACTCTTTCTTATCAGTAAAAGTTATACAGTATGATCAATACTCCATCACCCTTGCTTCCTAAACCAATCCCAATCCTCATCTTTACTAATATGAACCGAATTAAATAGAAACCCATGATCAGTAACATACGGCATGATACAACCAAGAACGTACCAAAACCATCAGACACAAAATCACATAACAGATAATTGAATCCACGACTGAACAATCCCATGAAAGAAATCATAAAGGTAAACAAAGCATTAAAGAGAAAGAAAAACTCAATAGGTGAATTTATGTTGCGTACATTATTACATACAGGTGAATTTAGAAATGTTTAAAACATTACAATAAGGAATTCATCTAATAATAGAACTCTGTAATCTAAACACACATTTCCCTCTTCGTTATCGATGGCGAGTTTAGAACTCAAGGTTCCATCTTTTTTTCATTGACTGACTCTTTCCATCTCAGCATTTTAAGAAACTATTATTTCCCTAATCCTTGAGATAATACCCATTCACCTATATCAACATCATTGTAAGCTAAAAGAAATCCTTATAGGTATAATAGATTCCCATAGTTTACTTAAAACAGATTCACATTTCTCAAATTGCATATTGAAGATCTGTGTCAAGATTTTCAATAAGTTGCTGGAAATCAAAGAACAATAGTATCAGACACATAGAAACCATTACATTAATAACAAAATCAACATTAAGCTTGAAGAGATCACGCCAAAAAATCTACTTGTAGAAACATGCACCAAATAGATTCAAAGAGAACTGCGTTGAAGTAACTCAGTGGAATTGAACATTCAACAAGAGAATGCAGGTAATTAACATCAACTTTATATATAATCATTGAATAGTAACTTAGATGGTAGTACAGCAGAAAGAGATTGACCCACCAGAAACAGACTCGAAGACGATAGAAAAAAATAAACCCATAAAATTAAAATCCAGAATCACCTTCAGTGGCGGTTTTTTCAGCCTCGCTGACGATGCGTCCAGGACAAGAATAAATGATGGCCACCGAGTGAGACCGGAAGAAGAGGATGAAAGGAAGCTTAAGGCCTCCGGACTGCAAAGAAGCGGAGAAATCTATGGGTACCTTCGGCCCAAATTAAACACCAACTTCAACCTTTACCAAATCAAACACGAAGAAATAACAAAGATGGGCATCGAATGTGTACCTTAGGAATCAACACGCGTGGAGGAACAGCAGCGGTGACAACGACACGAGATTTGAAGGCGTCTGCTTTCGTTGAGAGAGCGCAGAGAGTGATCTGTGAGTGTGGGAGGGAAATTCTCAAAACCAGTTGAACCTAATGCATGTTAGTCGTATTAGTTAAACGACCAAGTTCTGATTTCTTTACTAACTCTTCCCCGATGTTTAGTTCACAATAAAGTCGTAATATGTATTTGGCCACATTTTAATTGTACAACGTCTCAATTGGTACATCCTTTCCACGTCGTTTTAATACAATATCGCAGAAACCTTAGCCTTTTACTGACATTTCAAAAACGTCACCATAAGGTTATACAATTTGCGACGTTTCCTCAGTCAAATGTCGCAAATTGTATTCTTTTTTGTAGTGTATGTAATAGTAAGTCGGTATGAATTTACCTGGTAATCAAACTCGTCCATTCGAAACTTTCGATGGGATCCCGATCTTGCTATACCTAGTAAATCAAAAGAAAATATCTCAGTTAGTGCAAATTAGGAATTATTGGGCTTAAATAACAATTTAGGTATCATTCTAATTACCTAAGCAGTCAATTTATGAAATTTGAAAATTTCTCCTATTCTCACCTAAACGTTGCTTTTTTAATTCACAAACTATTGAAAATCTCATTATGGTTCTTTAGAGAAAAATTATCAACATAATTTTAAAAAAAAATTTAAAAAAATCACAAAAGTGACCAAAATGGTTGTCGAAACAGTATCTCTAGCGACAGGAATGTTCCTCTGGTCACCTGAATATTCCCTCCAATCACTGAAAAATCTCTAGTCTTATAATTCAATGATTTTAATACTCAATGAAAGCTTTTGATGAGTAGAACAATTTTCTCCAAAGTATTATACTCAGATTCTCAACATAATTGAACAAATTGAAGAAAAATAAGTTGAAACTCTAACCTCTTTTTCTGTCAATCGACAACGATCTGGGTAATAGCTAGCGACAAGACCGTGGAGTTTTTTCCCCTAACGTTGAGACGAGTCAAATGGTGGTGGTACTGACTTGTAACAACCATTGGAATCGAAGGATCGACGATTGACATTTTTTGTCAATTTTTCTCCTCAATTTTTGTGACGGATTTGGCAATGATGGTGGCTAAAATGGGTATGGTTTTGATGGGCTTATTGAGAGGAAGATATTGATATATAACACTAACCAGTTTGAGTCACTAGTGGTGAAGAATGGTTAGAGAGAGGGAATTCGTGAATAGTAGCTTTTTGGAGGGTTAAAATGAAATTATGAGAAAATAGGGAAAAAAATTGTCTCTTATATATATAGCATACAGGATGTTAAATTCTCTCCCCCTTACAAAAAAAATTCTTCATCAAATTTTACATTAAGTTTTATTAAAGAAACAAGTATGGATACCATTCTCTCATCTCTTACTCTGTCTCCCAAGTAGCTTCTTCAATGTGACCATTTCTCCACATCACCTTAACCATGGCAATTTGTTTTGATCGAAGATCTGTCGCACCTGCTAATCCACGATTGCCACTATCTCCTCTTTATAGGTAAATTCTCGCTCACATCCACACTCTATATTTGGATTACATGCGAAGAGTCGCGAATGTACTTGCAATGCATAGAAATATGGAATACTGGATGGATTTGGGTCATGTATGAAGGTAATGCCAATTGATATGCCACATTTCCAACCCTCTCAGTTACCTCGTAAGGTCTAATATACCTTGGAGACAATTTCTCTCTCTTTCCAAGCCTCATGACACCCTTCATTAAAGATACTTTAAGGAACACAAAATCTACGAATTGAAACTCCACTTCCTTACGCTTCGAATCAGCGTAACTCTTTTGTCTACTGATAGTTGTCTTTAGCTTCTACTTGATCAATGAGATCTTCTCTAATGTGATCTTGATTAATTCTGGGCCCTCCAACTACCTCTCGCCTACGTCCTTCTAACACATCAGTGACTTGGATTTTCATCTAGTTTCATCCCAATATTACTTTGGTAGCTATTATTGTAAGCGAACTCAATCAAAGTCAAGTGCCAATCCTAACTACCACCAAAATCTATCACACAAATCCTCAATATATCCTCTAAAGTCTGAATTGTCCTTTTAGACTGTCCATCAGTTCAAGTATTTAATGTTGTACTAAAATTCAATCTAGTGTTCAATGCCTCCTGCAATTTTTTTTAGAATCGAGATGTTAACTATAATCCCCGTTTTGAAACTATTGATATAGGTACTCCATGGAGGCACACTATTTGATCCATTTAAACTTGAGTGAGTTTGGACACCTAAAGTAGTCTTTATGGGTAGAAAATATGTTAATTTTGTCACTCTATCTACAATCACCTAGATTAAATCACATCGAGTTCTTGTATATGATAGGACAACCACGAAATCCATCGTGATCCTCTCCCATTTCTATTCAAGAATTGGAAATAGTTGCAACTTACATGAGGGCTTCTAATTCTCAGCTTTTACTTGTTAATGCGTCAAGCATTTAGAAACATTTTGGTGGAACCTGGATGCACATTGTATGTAACACAGTGTGCTTCCTCTAGAATATCCTCTTTCAAGTTTCTATACGTAGAACACACAGGCCCTCATTCATTTTGAGGATGTCTTCTTTATCAATTTCAAAATTTGCACGTTGCCCTTCTTAAACGTCATAAATAAGTTGATGAAATTTAGGATCTTGACCTTAAGCGATCCTAATCCTATCCAACAATACTAACCGCACCCTGATGTTAGCTAGTAATATTCCTACATCTGAAATCTAAAACTGAGTACCTCGATCCATCAAATCATGCAACTCTTTGGTCAAAGCTCTCCTCTCTATTCCAATATGCGCCAAACTACCTAAGGATTTCCTACTTAAAACATCTACCACAACATTTACCTTCCTTGGATGATACTGGATTGTACAGTCGTAATCTTTTAGTAATTCCATCCATCTTTGCCTTAGATTTAGATCTTTCTGTTGAAATATATACTTTACTCTTGTAATATGTAAAAATCTCACATGTCTCACCATACAGGTAATATCATCAAATCTTTAAAGCAAAGATTACTACTGCCATCTCTAAATCATGCATAAGATAATTTTGTTCGTGTTTCTTTTGTTTCCTGGAAGCATAAGCAATCACCCTACCATTTTACATCAATACACATCTAAGGCCAACTCTCAAAGCGTCACAGTACAATTGAAATCCTCCACCTTCCATTGGTAAAGCTAATACTGGAGCTAAAGTTAAACAGTCCTTTAACTTTTGAAAACTCTCATCGCAAGGATTAGATCAAATAAATTGGACATTCTTTTACGTCAATCGGGTCAACGAGGCTGTTATTTGAGAAAAATTTTGAACAAATCTTCGATAATCTACTAACCTGAGAAAACTCCGTATCTTTGTCACAGTCCTTAGTTGTTCCCAATTCATCACAGCTTTTACCTTCTTCGGATCCACTTGTATTCTGCCTTGAAATATCACGTGTCCTAAGAATGCAACACTCTCAAGCCAGAATTCACATTTTAAGAACTTGGCATATAGTTGATATTCTCGAAATGTCTCCAATACCAATATTAAGTGTTTGGCATGCTCCTTATCTGATCACAAATACACCACAATGTCATCAATAAAACCAATCGCAAACCTATCCAACCACGACTTGAATACTTTATTCATCAGATCCATGAAAGCTGTTGGAGTATTTGTAAGGCCAAAAGACATTACTAAAAACTCATAACGGTCGTACCAAGTCCTGACGTAGTCTTAGATACATCATCTCCTCTGATCCTTAGCTGATGGTATCCCGATCTTAGATCAATCTTAGAAAACTTCTTAGCACTTTGAAGTTGGTTAAACAAATCATCAATTTGAGGTAGTAGATACTTGTTATAGATAGTCACTTTATTTCAATATCGATAATCAATACAAAATCAGAGAGAACCATCCTTCTTATTCAAAAATAGTACGGTGGCACTCTATGGCAAAGCGTTAGTTTTAATAAAACCTTTATCTAACATATCTTGTATATGCTTCCTGAATTCCTTTAATTCTACAGAAGCATTCTGTATGGTGGTATAGAAATCAGAGTTATACCAGGTACTACGTCAATACAAAATTCAACAACTCAAATAAATTGTGGGGGAGAATATTTGTAAGACCCTAATCTCCAAGGGTAATCCCTCACAACTATAAACCTTAAATGGATACGGGGACCAATGACCTAACCATGCTTCTATAATCATGTAGTAGTAAAGCTCTCTTAATCCAAAGGGGTTGCGGTTGAGCTAAACATCATTAATAGATTAGCCCTTGCTCAAAGTGTTCAAAGTCATAAGCATCATAAATAAGGGTCTGATCTGGAGCTAAGCATCAAATGGGATCGGCCCATAACATATCTCAATATCATAAACAAAACAACTCTCATAGTCATAACCAGTGCACATTTGGTCCTGATGCATACCTATCAGGTGGCATATCCTACAGATCTTTTCTTCCCCATAATCGAACATAGCAATACATATCAAATTATTAAGTATGCAATTTATCAAGTAAACATTTAGTTATGAAATAACCAATGCATGTATGCAATACCCAACCCAATGTATCCACTTAGTTAATTTGATATAAAATACTTATACTAAAGTGGATATGCATTACTATATATACGCGTTCGCTATATAAACATGTAAGTATCGATATATATATACACACACACATGCATATGAATGTGGTTATGCATTTCTACATGATGTCATATATACTAGCATTGAATAATATACATTTGCTGGTACAACTATGGTAACAGTAAGTTATATATGAACTTACCTGGTAACTGAACTCGTTTGTCTGAACCTTTCAATGGGGTTCTGCTTCTGCTATACCTAGTAAATCGAAAGAAATATCTCAATCAGTGCTAATTAGGAGTTATTGGGCCTAAATAACAATTTATGTATCATCTAAATTGCCTAAGCAATCCAGATATGAAATTCATAATTTTCTTCTATTTCTCACCTAAATGTTCAATTATTTTTAATTCGCAAACAATTGCAAATGTCACTATGGTTCCTTAAAGAAAAATTATCAGTATAATCTTTAGAAATTTTTTCACAAAATTGACTAAAATGATCTCCGAAACTGTACCTTTGGTGATGGAAATATTCCTCTGGTCATCAAAATATTCTCTCTAATCACCAAAAAATCTTCAATTCTAGAATTCAACCATTTTTATACCAAATGAAAACTCTTAATTAGTAGAACAAATTTCTTCAAAGTAACATACTCAAATTCTAAACAAATTTGAATGAATTGAAAAAAAAAACTAAAAAACTAACCTTTTTTTTCATTAATCGGCGACGACCTGGGCAACAGTTGGCGACGAGACCATGGGGCTTTTGTTCTTCATGTTGAGACATGTCGAATGGTGGTGGTGGTAACCAACAACAACCACCAAAATCAACGGATCGATGATTGGCCTTTTTTGTAAGCTTTCCCCTTAATTTTTGAGATGATTCTAATGACGATGACGACTAAAATGGGTATAGTTATGACGGGATCATTGAGAGAAAGAGATTGGTATATAACACTAACCAATTTTAGTCACTAGCGGTGAAGAATGGTTAGAGAGAGGGAATTCATGAATAGTAGCTTTTGGGGAGGGTTAAAATGAAATTAGGAGAAAATAGGGAAAAAAAAAAAGAAATTCTCTTTTATATATATAGTATACAGAATGTTACATTTCCTCAACTAATTGATGCTTTTGTCTATGGAGGACCATAGATGTTAACAAGAATATTGGACCTAACTTCTTGGATTATTTTCAAAGCTTGGGAATTATTCTCAAGAAAAAAAGAATTTGTATACAATTACACAAGAAATTAGTTCATATGCAATTGAAGAAGTTTGGGAGAGGTACAAACATCATATTGATGATGTTAAACAAGCTATATATGTGATGTTGACTAGTATATTTCCTAAGCTTTAGAGGCAATTTGAGAACATGGATTTATACATCTCAAGGAGTTGTTTGGTACACAAAGTAGGGTGGAAAGATATCATAAATCTAGAGCGTTATACCAATGCAAGATGGTATAAGGATCTTTAGTAAGGTTATACATACTGAATATGATTGAATATATTAAAAAATTAAGCTAATTAGGATTTGTTGTAGACCATAAATCAAGCATTCCTAGGTTTTATCAAGGACCATAAGTTAAACATACCTAGGTTTTGTCCTGGACAATGAGTTAAGCTTTGATTTGACACTATAGTCTCTTAATTTGACCTTTTCATAGTTCATTATAAACTTTTATATGAGTCAAAAGGATGTATTGTAACAGCCCACTCCTGCAAGACATGTAATCGACATCCTGAGGGACATCCGAGTCTGTGCCCCGCGAGGGTGGCATGCTAGAGCACTCAATCATTCAAAACTCAGTACAATTTTTTTTAAAACCACAAACATAAAGTGAGAAAATCGATAACCAAATCAGACCCAAATTATTTCACAAACATTTCCAATCATAGCAATACAATCATCAAAATATTCAATAACCATTTAGGCCCGTTACAAATACAAAATACTTGTCAAAAATTTCATTACATTGCAAAAACCATATACAAACATTTCCGATTTGGAAATTTATTTCAAAATAGAAATATTCGAATATAAAAGTTGCAATAATTACAGAAGACTTAATTTGATACAAAATAAATGAAATACTAATGCAGACGTCAACTGATCCTGACCTTTATCTTTTACTTGCATGTCGTAGGTATACTCCCTTTTTCTAACGGGGTACTCTTTAAGCCTGAAAAATAATTACAAATTTTGGGTGAGTTTTGCGAACTCAATGAGGTAACCATCATTGTTGATTCACTCAATTCATGCAACACGCCATTTCACATAACATGTAATTCCCAATTTTGCATAATAGATCATGTATAATACTTTTACTCCAACATAGAAAATTTTGGAATTTCAATCAATCAAACATACTTGATATAAATGCATATGAAATGCTCATGAGACACTTTTCAATTATTACATTGTTGTGACCGAGTTCCTAAATTGTCCCATATCTATTTTGGATGTCGGGATCATTAATAACTGTCTCTTATCCGCTTGGGGGATACAAGGCTCATTATACCTAGTGAGCCTTAGGCTCTTAATCACTATTTAGCTCGAGGCTCTTTTCACTTGTTGAGTTTTAAGCTATGGTCGGTGGCTACTATGGTCACAATTGCCAATATATGATTGTGCATTCATGAACGGAATGCATGTATTACAATCACTCACATTATAAAGCACTTAGGTCTTTACATTGATATTCAAATAGTACTTCAATATACATTCCACATTCACAATCATAGGACCTTCTGTTCTGAATCAACAATCAAACACATTCATTTCACATTTATTTATCATTCAAAGCATAATATAAGCAAACAATAATTGAGAGAAATTGTCTAGATTACTCACAAGTTGCTCCTGAAGATAATGCTTGGAAGTTTCGGCAATGTCTGGAGGTTGAAATTTCAGTTGCTCCTCTATTTCAAAAAACATCCCAGGTGTCTTTCCTTTAATTTCATTACAAAATCATTCCCACATCAAAACTCATCTAAGTACAATTTATACTTAGGTTTATGCCTCACTAAAACTATTAAAATCACATTTCATTCTCATTGAATCACTTCAGATTTTTCCATGATACATTTTCGAGTCTACTGTTCACGTTCAATCAGAAGGTAAAAATGATGTAATATAGTCATAATCTCTTCTAGAATAGTATTCCTCTATGTCTTATGTTTCTAGAGACACCAAAATCACTCAATTTGGTTCAGTGATTTGGAAGATATGCCACAAACATTTTTGGGCTGTTCATAATCAAAAATAATATACTATTTACAACTTCCATCTAAAAATTCAACATGTTAGAGACTGAATCACAATTTGACTTCTTCATAAGATTTGTAGAACTAGTTCTCTAGTTTAGTCCAAATTAAAAATAATCTCAATTGGAATCCTTCAGGTCAAGATATCATCAAAATACTAGAACATATTCAGTAAAACATCCAGTTCATGCTCTTCCAACTGATACCCTTACTTTTATTCGATCATTCTTTTTCGAGTCAATACCAAAAGTTATAAATTTCTATGGAGATATAGAAGAATGGGTTATGAATCCAATGCTTCAAAATTCAGGTCATTTAAAAATCAGAAGACAAAGTTATCAAAATAGTAGAATATGTTCAGGTTGGACCAGAAACGGCAGGTCACGATCGTGCATTGCGCGCGCCGTGAAATTGCGATCGTGACTCTTCATCCTCAGACCTGTTTGGGTAAAAAGGGCTTAACTTTCACTATAAATATCGGATTAAGGTTATTCAAAGACTATTTTGAATAGGACTTATAGACTTACAATTTCCATGAAGATCTAGAAAACAAATTTTGTCTCTATAAAGGTCAAAATTTCAAAATAATGTAACGGTCTCGAATGTCCATCTCGTGCATCATCACAAACTTCTAAAGGTCATATCTCTCAACTCCAATGTCCAAAAATTCCACACTTTATATCAATGAAAAGATTTAAAAAAATCTAATATTTCATGTAGACAACTTTGTCTAAATATCTCTATATCAGTATAAAAAAATTCATGGAAGTTTCAGATCGAAAATTCAACTCTCTAACCATCTATTCTTAGAAAAATTCCAGATGACTTCCATTTTCCAAAATCCAACACTTCAAATTTTTATTTCAAGTCTTTCCACTACATTTCATTAAACTCATTCACCATAAATTCATACAACTCCAAAATATATAAGTTTAATCCAAAACCATCAAAAGTCAAAAATTCATATTCACCTATTCATACTCTGTTACTTTTCTACATTTTCAACTTTCATTCTCAATCACTTTTCTTCTTCTCAACTTCCATTTAAACACTCATTCCCATCTCAAACCATCATTTCACAATTGCTCTTCAACTCAAAAACCATTTCCTTGATCATCTCTAATTTTTCAACAACTCACGTACAACACATATATATATAAACTTGCATAGTGAAGAACAGAGCACATACCACCTTTCCATATCTAATTTTCTACACTAATCCTATACACCATTTTATTGCTATTTCAACTCCAAAAAACTATTTCCACAACATCAGATTATTAAAAATCCATCAAAAACTAAATAACACTATAACCAAATTTTTCATCTCATCCACAGTGTTCATGAATATATATATATATATATATATATATATATGTAAATACCATTATCCATGCAACTAACAATAATTCATCAAATTATTTCATGAATCTGTAACTCTAAAGGGTTTATTCATTACTTACTTGTTGAAAAATCCAAAAGCTTCAACTATCTTCAACCCCTAATTCATTGAAAAAAATCATGTATTTATTGTGCAGAAAGACCAACTTCTGGTTTTTCTTAGGGTGGAAGAATAAATAGCAGTGATGGTAGAGTTGTGGGATGAGGAAAAACAAAGAAATCCCTTTAAAGGATTTTGATGAAAAACTTTGTGTGTGGAAAGGAAATTCGAAGAAAGTGGCTGGAAAAAGTCACTTAGACTTAGCACTTGTCTTTTTAACTCTCAGATACATATAACTTACTCTAACAAGGTTATAAAAGCAACTTTCTAAATTAGTGACACTTGTCCCTTTTCTTAAGCCTAAGCCTAAAGTAAATTTCTTCTTGACTAATTCCTTTAGTCTCATCTTTACAATCTAACTATCTCTAATCATCATTAATTCCTATTCTTTTTTCCATAATTTTCCATAATTCTCTATAATTTTGAAAATAAATCCTAAAATCACCACAATTCAAAAATATTACAATTTGACTAACCCATAAAATTTTCAATGTAAAAATACTTATAATTCTCATAAATACACAAATCAATCCAATTATACCCGTAATTATTCACGAATACATGTACAATTATTTTTATGTGTAGAAAAATTCACTATTCATGTTTATGTGTATGGCATATTATGCATGAGCATGAAAATACATTTCTATGCCTCTCATAAATCACTCACATTTACCATTTTAACCTCCCCACAAATAATGGGATGTTACATGTATCATTTCCTAAACTAATATGCTCAAGATGCATTAAGAAAGAGCCAATTTCTATTCACAGATTCTTTTAAAAGCAAGAAAAATGTTCTAATAAGAATAAATTTAAGAAATAGAAGCCTTTTACTAACATAGCATAGTCAAATGGTGCTTTCAAAAAGAAGAAGAATGACAAGGGAACATGTTTTTATTATGGAGTCGATGGACACTAGAAGAGGAACTAAAAGCTTATCTTGTTAGCCTGGTAGATAAGAAGTTTAAGTTAGTTCCATCTTCAAGTATGTTTATGATTTAGAACAATCCTTCTACTTTTTCTCCATATTGTTGGGTGTTGGATATTAGATATTAGATATTAGATATTAGATATTTTCTCATATTTATAATAAATTATAAATGTTAAATAGGAGTAGAATGTTGAGGAAAGGCAAAATAGACCTACACGTTGGCATTGGAGAAATAAGTATTACATCATCTGTAAAAATTTAGTTTTATTATTAAGAATAAAAGTTGTCTTTTTATAAAATATAATGGTTAATATAGATTTGAAATTACTTAAAATAGTTTGTATGAATTAGATCTTGAAAAGCTAGTCCTTAACATACATAGTAAGAAAAGAAAGGTAAGTGATCAAAATCCTTCTTATTTATAGCATTTTAGGTTAAGACATATCAATATAACTAGAATCATAAAGTTACATAAAGAAGGATATATGGTTCCTTTTGATTATAAATCGTATAGAACTTGTCAATATTTTTGTTAGGAAAGATGACCAAACTAATGTTTACTAGAAAGGGAGACCGCTCCAATAAGTTACTAAAGTTTATATATTTAGATGTATATAGCCTTGCAGTAGAGATGGGTACTTATAGTTCATTATGTTTATAGATGGTAATTCTAGATATGGTTATATATACATAATAAAATAAAATTCTAAATCATTTAAAATTAAAAAATTTAAAGTTTATGTTGAGAAATAAATAGGTAAGAATATTAAGGCACTTAAATCAAATCAAGGTGGTGAGTACTTAGACCATAAGTTTCTTAATTACTTAAAAGAGAATAGGATTCTCTCATAATGGACTTCACTTGGAACTCTGTAATATAATGGAGTATTTAAGAGGAGAAATCTTACTCTATTAGATATGGTCGCTTTAATAATGAGTCATGCAGTCCTTCCCATCTCCTTTTGGGGTTATGCTCTTGAAACTGATGCTCCCCTTTTGAATAAAATTCCATCCAAATTAGTTGACAAGATTCTATATGAAATATGGAATAGTAGTAGGCCAAAATTTTCCCACCTAAAGACTTGGGGATATGATGCTTATATGAAACATATAACATTTGAAAAGATTTAAGTTAGGTAAGATGTATATAAATTTGAGGGGTATTTAAAAGAGAGTATCATATATCAATTTTATCTTTGATCTTGATCAAAAAAGTATTTATCTCAAGACATGCTAGATTCCTAGAAATAAAATGTATTCTTAAGAAAAGTAGGAAAAGTGAGGTAGAAATTAAAGAAGTTTAAGAACCATAAATTGACATCCATATGGAATAGGAACCTTAAGCTTATACAAATGATATATAGCCAACGGTTTAAAAGACACATAATCGGTAACATATTACTAGGATATGTCACCCTCCACTAGATTAGATCTACATATTAAAAAGGGGAGAGATAATATATCATTCATGCATAATGAGTTTAATAATTTTAAGGAAGCAACGTCTGACATCAATTTTATAAAATGACATGAAGTCTTGAGATCTAAAGTATAGTGGAAAAAGATAAGATTTACTTGTAAAACTTAATAAAATGTCTAAATTGACCCTTTTCAATATCTATAATACAAATTTATCCCCTAACATTTACTAAATAAAACAATTAGCATTCTAACACATCCCTCCATCGAGTTTCCATTAGTTAAAGGTGATGGCCTTATTACAAAAGGACACATGGACTGCCATATTAGCCAATATGTCATTTGGTAGTTAATATGTCCTATATTTTTATATAATTTTTTAATTTTTGAAAATAAAAAATATGTATTTTTTAAAATACTAAAAATTTTGAATAGACCAAATAAACCCAATCTTTGGATCGTCCTTTTTTCCCCCAATCTTTGATTTCATTAGACCCTGATTAACCTCCAATCTTGTTTGCAATGCTCTTCACACTACTCTTTTTGTCATCTTTCCTTCCATTTACACTATCATGGCATAATGGGTTTCATCATATGAAAGATCAAGATTAGTTTCTCCTACAAGATTAGGAATGTACCTAGTTGCAATAATGAGGATGCTTATCCTTTCAACCCTTGTGAATTTTAAGGGTTTTAAATATGTATTTCTTGTTAAAGCAAGAATAGGTGTTTTATCGTCTTTGTTTTTAGTATAAATATACAAGTGATCCTCCTTACCTTGAGTAGCCAAAAGTAAATGCTACTAAGTTTGGAGAATCTTTACTTCCAATGAAGGCTATTCAGAAGATAAAAGTAGAAAATGGAGGGATTGCTAGTACAAAAGTTACTAATATTTTATAGAAAAGGAATACAATGAGCTTGCCGACATAGGCAATTAATTGAAATAACTTTGCATTATATTATGGTTTATATGTGATAGATGCATATTTGACTATATTTATAACTCATATTTGATACATTTTTTTATATTTTATACTTTTATTTTATATTTGGTACTTAATTCGCTCTAAGTGCATTTATAGGTTATAATTGCCTTAATGGAAAAAAAAAAGGAGAACAATTCAGATGAAAATAAACATAAAACAAAGTTTTGAAACAAATAAGAGATGCATGGCTATGTCTATGGGCTGTAAGTCTCTAGTACACACCTATGTATTAAATCATGTATCTCCTAAACATCCTAAAAATTATTATAAAAAGATGTGAATAGAGATAAAATAGGAGAGAAAACTTACAGAGGAAATCCTATGTATAATAGATCTACTATAATTGAAAGGAGTTGATTGCAAACCTAGAGATAGGTCAATAAAAATCCTCTAGATTAGCATCAATCCTAGTAATGGAATTCATAAATTAGTAAAGCAATCTTATAACCTTTAACTTAAGTACTTTGGTTAATAAACCTAAGATTAGTTGTTAGCAATCTTTAGTGAGTTATTAACATACGATTGGTATTTTTACGCTCAAATAGTCAATAAAATAATTGTATAATAAAAGGTTAATTTCTAATGATTTTATGGGATTCATTACTTAGGCACTAATTCTCAATATTGATTGCTTTCTAAATAATTTTCTTTGTTCTCTGCTCATTATTGTTTTCTGTTTATTTAAATTGTTTAAGTTTTATTTTATTAAAACCAAAATTAAATTTGTAGACTAGATAATAGGATAATGATTATTATTAGTATTCATTGTCTTCAAGGGATTCGACCCCTATTTGCCTGTGTTAAGTAGAGGTACGTCGTGCACTTACAGTTAATTCATACATTGGCCCTAAGTTTAAGTCAATCAAGTTTTTCACATCGTTATCTGGGGTAGTGATATTAGGAACTGATAAGTCAAATTATTTATATATGATTTTTGGATGAATTAGAACTAATTTGACTTAACTCTATGTGAATTTTGAGCTTTATTTAGTTAATTCTCACACATTTCAACTTTATTACTTAATAGGTACAAATGGATAGATTTTGGGTTAAGAGGCATAACTTTTTTTGTAAATATCGAATTAAGGTCATTAAAGTAATCTTTCGAATAGGACTCTGAGTTCTACAATTTTTGTGAAGACTTTGAGGAGATTTTTTCCGTCTAAAGGGTCAAAATTGCACATTTTTGTACATGCCTAGTGTATGTCAACCCAGCGAACACTATGTCCCTTTAAACAGACATAAGCGGAGTTGGAAATCTAGAAAACCCGAGAAGGTCTACCTAGTGGATAGTATATCCACCTAACAAACATTTACTGGCCAAAATTGCTTTCGAAACTCGAGAAGGTCCGCCCAGCAGACATAAAGTCTGCCTAACGGACTTTCATGGTGCTGTTACAATCCATCTTCCCCTGTTTAGCAAAAATTAGGTTTCTTTGAGCCCAAGACACTATAGATACTCATTTTTTAGACCAAAAGAGGGCCTAGACACTAAAAACAAGGCTGTACAAAAAGAGGCACCAAAAGAGGCAAAGAAGAAGATCAAAGAGGATTAAATCAAGCATTGGAAGTAATCTTGTTTTGTGTTCTCTCTACCATCTCTCTCTACTCTTTCTTGGATGTTGATTGTCTTTATTTGTTTAGATTTTTTATCATGTTCTGTAACTAAACCCCATTTAGGGTGAGGGATGTATGAAGGATTTATATTTTATAGATTGATTGGTGTTGAATGAAAGTTTTTAGGTTATGTTTATCTTTCTTGAACTTCATTATTGTTTCTGTGTTTGAGCACCAAAGATGCAACTTTAGGAAACATATGATGAACTAAGAGGTGAAGTACGATTTAAGCACTAGGAAGATAGACACATTAGATTTAGAGACAGAGATAGAGATAGAGATATCCTAAACTAGTGTGATAACTTATCGTTGCTTGTTCTTAATGAATTTGACTTGTTAGGTTTCGCATTGCGAGATGCTAATCAACTAGTTAGGTATTCTTATATGTCTTAAGAGAGAATATAAGTAAATTTGTGCAATTATTATTATAACATGTCATTCAATCAATTCCGTAATCTATTGGTCAATCTTTTAAATTGGTGAACCCCAAAGCCCTAAGTCTAAATCATCATATTTCTTTTGTTTGTTTATTTATAGTCTTTACAATTTATTGTCTTTTCTAATCCAATCATCTTTTAAGTTTCTTGTTATTTTAGTTCAAGTAACTAGGATTAATGTAGTAGTGAGTATCTTAGTCCTTGTAAGAGACGACCTTGGAATACTTGATTTATAGGTACTAGGAACGACTTTGTGCACTTATAGATTTTGTCAACCAGGAACATCTAAATGTTATTACTCTAGTCATTATATTTATATTTATTTTAAATATAAATATAAAGATAGGGCCTAGAGAGGCTAAGAAAGCAGATAAAGAATACTTTGTGAAAGAGACTTGAAGAGGCTCTACAAGTGTAGAAAGAATACTTGTAAAGTTGAAGAGTATAGTGAAATCTCAGACAAACTCTAAGAACTAGACATAGTCCAGGGTTAAGGGTGAACTAGTATAAAATCACGGCATCTATTCTTTAACCATTATCTTTTAATTTTTTTGTTATTAGAAGAATAGATAATAATTCTTGCGATTGCATTACTTATCGACTTTAGTAAAGTGTTTTTATGATCATCTGAATTTTGTAAAGAAATTCAAGAAATTCCTAAAGATTAATATCTTTGAAAATTTTACACAATTCAACCCCCTTTCTTGTGCATTTTACATATTATACGTTGTTGGGCCCGGGCTCCGGATCCCTATTCCTGAGGTGGCCCCTCGGACTGTGCCAGCGACGAGCGCCCCAAACTTCGGACCCGATCCCAACATCCAAACATAACTTCGATTCACACATGCATTTTCGTACACATTATAACATACACGCAGTCATTCTAGCAATGAATTAAACACCCCATAAACTAAGGGCTTCATGCCATTACAATCCGAAGGAAATTTAAACCAGTATTCTCAAAATAGCATAATACAAAATAAAGTTTAAATCCAAAATACATGAATATCCTCCATGACGATATGCTCGGAGGGCCAACCAAAATACTAACTTAATACAAAGCTCCTAACTAACTTGGAGTTTCCGATGCCTTGCAAGATCAACGATCGTCTCGTTCTGCACCTGAAGAGGGGGAACATAATGGGGTGAGCTGCGAAGCTCGGTGGCATATACATTTATAGCCATTGGCAACGAGCCACACATTCAAGCATATGTATATATATATAAGTATAGCAAGTCAACACTTAACAATTGATTCACATTCATATAGCCATCAAAGGCTATGTCATGCAATTCCTGCTTCACAACATAACTATTCTTATTCATCATTTCTAACAAATTGATCATGCAATGCACAACAAATGGTTCGAGAGTTCCGTAAAATGATCCGGATAAACCGAAGTTTATACCGTAAACTATCCGAGTCCGATTTCTCAAGGATCTCGTGGCCTCAAGCGGGCAGCCGGGAGAAGGCTATACATCGACGTGCACGTGACTATCCATCCCTTACTCTCTCACCCAAACAAAGCACATAACAATTCAATTCATGCTCGAAGCATTTTATCAAAGCTTTCATCCTTTTTGTTCTTTTCATTCTTACACAATGCCATAGTGCCTATCAAGGCAGTACATAATCATGCTCACAATGCATTTTCAATATTTCTTATTATTCAACACAAACAGTGTCACACACATGCAAGCAAGCATACACATATTGCCCATACACACAACAACCATAAATATATTACGTACCTAATATCGCTCGAGAATCCAACTCACTATTGTCCTTCCTCTTGCGATTGGGTCAGATCGACTTGGTTTCCTATAACAACCAAGTTCTCATTCAATTAACATTCAAAAGAAATATTCAAGAAGATCAAAAAGTAAAAGCACTAGCATTAAAAATCTACATTCGACTTCCATCTAAATTCTCGATTCTTTAGAGACTAATTCCGAACTTCCTTTCTTCATATAACTTGTAGTCCTTAATCTCTAGATCACAACAAATCCAAATCACCTCAATTGGATATCCGTAGTAAAAGATACGCCCAAAAATCTCTCTCAGAAAAACTGGAGGCTCGCCTCGGTGAAACCCCACTCGTCGCGACGAACATAATTTCGCACGTCGTGATGAACTCGCACGTCGCGGCAAACATAAGTTCGCATGTCGCGACGAACCTTTCCTCGCACGTCGCAACGAACGCAAACTCGCACGTCACGACGAACACAAATTCGCAGGTCGCGAAGTGCGGGTCTGGAGAACGTCTCCGAACCCGATTTTTGAGCATTTTCCCACTCCAATCCTTCCCCAAACACAAATGCAACACACCTAAACCTTGATTCAAGTCTTAGAATACATTTCTAACCCATTTACAACTGAAAACAAACACAAAATCATCAACCCAAAGAAATCTATCCATTTTTTCCTTAAAACCCTAAACCACCGATTCACACACATTCAACCTATCTTTAGGTTTAATCTCACCACAACAAGATTACAAGAGGCTAAACTTACCTGAAAATAGGTCCAATCTGTCGAAAATCTCAAGAATCACAAAGCCCTATTTCTCTTCTCTTCTTCTTCACCCACGACACTCTCCTTCCCTTTCTTCTTCTTTTTCTTTCTTTCTTTTCTTTTTCTTCTAACTCTTTCACTTATATGTAAAGGAGATGGGTAAAGACCATTTTACCCCTCCTTCAAAGCCTTAACTTAATCCAACCTAAACAATCTTCCCAAAATACCCTCATACACTCTTACCCTTCCATTCCTATTTAAACCACATTAAACTCAAATAAACCTCAATTATCCATTAACACTCCCAATTTCATCCAACTAAGCCTTAATCACATAATTAACACAATTCATGCTTAACAACATCATACAAAAAAATTCAGGGTCCAACATTTCTCCCCCTCTTAAAAGATTACCTAAATTATCGAAAAGATACGGATACTTTTCCTTCATAGCTTCCAAGGGCTCCCATGTAGCCTCCTTTACCCATTGATTCCTCCACAAGACTTTGACTAACTGAACCGTCTTGTTCCTGAGGACTTTTTCTTTGGTATCCAGAATCTCCACTGGTTGCTCCTCATAACTCAGATCATCTCGCAACTGAACCTCACTAGGCTGAATGATATGAGAAGGATCCGATCTATACCTCCTCAACATGAAAACATGAAACACATTATGAATCTGAGACAATTCTGGAGGTAACGTCAACCTGTAGGTGAGTGGTCCAATCCTCTCAAGGATCTCATAAGGACCCACATACCTCGAACTCAACTTGCCCTTCTTGCCAAACCTCATTACTCCTTTCCAAGGAGACGTCTTAAGGAACACTTTCTCACCGACTTCGAACTCCATCTCCTTTCGGTGTGTATCAATTTAGCTCTTCATCCTATCTTGTGCTGCCTTAAGTCGCTGCTTAATCAGATTGACTTTCTCAACTGTCGTCTGAATCAATTCTGGTCCTACCAGTTTCCTCTCTAAGGCTTCATCCCAACAGATCGGAGTCCTACATCTCCTCCCATACAAAGCCTCATACGGAGCCATCTGAATACTCGAATGGTGCGAATTGTTATAAGCAAATTCGACCAATGACAAATGCTCATCCCAAGCTCCTCGAAAGTCCATCACACAAGCCCGAAGCATTCCCTTAAGAGTCCGAACGGTCCTCTCAGATTGACCATCCGTCTGAGGGTGAAAAGTCGTACTAAAATTCAACTTAGTACCCAAAGCTTCCTACAAACTTCCCCAAAATCTTGAAGTAAACCGAGGGTCTCTATCAGAAACAATCGAATCCAGGATCCCATGCAATCTCACTATCTCATCGATGTACTTCTTTTCTAGCAAATGCAAAGAATCAGTCTGCTTAATCGCCAAAAAGTGAGCTGACTTCGTCAACCGATCCACAATAACCCAAATTGCATCGTGCTTCCTATTGGTCCTAGGCAAACCTATCAGAAAATCCATAGTCACCCTTTGCCACTTCCATTCCGGAATAGGCAACGGCTTCAACTTGCCTGAAGGTGCCTGGTGTTCAGCTTTAATTTGCTGAAACACTAGATACTTACTCACAAAGTCTGCTATATCCCTCTTCATGCCTTTCCACTAAAAATGCTCTCTCAAATCCCTGTATATCCTGGTGCTACCCAGATGCATGGCATAAGGCGCATTATGTGTCTCATCCAAAAACTCAACCTTAACCTCCTGCACATCTGGGATACACAACCTGTCCCCCACTGTCATAAGTCCATCGTCTCTCACTACTACTTCAAAAATCTTACCATTCTGAATTTCCTCTCTAAGCTTGCTCAAAACTGCATCTTATGCCTGCAATTCTCTAGCTTTCTCCCTTAGTATCGCTCTCACTCAGAAGTTAGCTAGAAGACAATCTGGCTCCTCCTGCTTCAAGCTTATCTTAAGCTTGCCCATCTCTTCCAATAGAGGAAGATAAACCGATCGAACATGAGCAATCGAAGACTTCCTGCTCAAGGCATCCGCCACTACGTTGGCCTTGCCCGGATGATACTCAATCAGCAAATCATAATCCTTAAGCAACTCTATCCACCGTCGTTGTCTCATATTCAGTTCCTTCTGGCTCAACAAGTACTTGAGACTCTTATGATCGGTAAAGATCCTCGTTTGAACGTCATACAGATAATGCCTCCAAATTTTTAAGGCAAAAATCACTACTGCCAACTCCAAATCATGCGTCGGATAGCTCAACTCATATGGCTTCAACTGCCTTGAAGCATAAGCAATCACCATATCTCCCTGCATCAATACAGAACCGAGACCCTTCCTCGAAGCATCACTATACACGATATAACCATCATCACTCGATAGCAAAATCAGAATCGGAGCACTCGTCAGTCTGTGCTTGAGCTCCTCAAAGCTCTTCTGACACTCATCACTCCAGATAAACTTCTGATTCTTCCTCAACAACTTAGTCATCGGAGCAGCTAACATGGAGAATCCCTCCACGAATCTCCTATAGTAACCTGCCAAACCCAGAAAACTCCTCACCTCTGTTACATTCTTCGAGGCTTCCCAATTCACCACAGCTTCTATTTTCTTTGGATCCACATGCACTCCTTGCTCTGAGATCACATGTCCAAGAAATGAAACTTCTCTCAGCCAAAATTCGCATTTATCGAATTTGACATACAATTCGTTTCTCCTCAAAGTCTCCAAAGCAATCCTCAAATGCTCTTCATGCTGCTCATCACTCTTGGAATAAACCAATACATCATCGATAAGGACAATGATAAACTGGTCCAAGAAAGGCTTGAAGACCCGATTCATCAAATCCATAAATACTGCAAGGGCATTTGTCAATCCGAAAGGCATAACCAAAAACTCAAAATGCCCATACCGAGTCCTGAAAGCGGTCTTTGGCACATCCAACTCCTTAATCCTCAACTGATGATAGTCCAATCTCAAGTCTATCTTCGAGAAGACTTTCACTCCTTGCAATTGATCAAACAGATCATCTATGCAAGGAAGCGGATATATGTTCTTCACTGTGACCTGATTCAGCTTCCGATAGTCTACACACATCCTCAATGATCCATCTTTCTTCTTCACAAAAAGGACCGGAGCTCTCCAAGGTGAAGAGCTCGGCCTTATGTACCCTTTCTCCATCAACTCCTCCAACTGCTCCTTAAGCTCTTTCAATTCCTCCGGAGCCATTCGATAAGGCGGAATTGAAATCGGCACAGTACCTGCAAAGAGCTCAAAGGGAAACTCAATTTTTCTAACTGGTTGTAGTCCTGGTAATTTCTCGGGAAAGACATCCGAGAATTCCCTGACTACTGGAATATCCTCCAACTTCCCTCTATCTATCCTGGTGTCTAACACATAGGACAAAAATGCCTCACACCCCTTCCTCATCATCTTTTCTGCTGTCAAAGCAGAAACAAGTCTGGGCGGGCTCGCTTTTCTGTCCCCTACAAACACCACTCTCCTGCCGTTATCCAATTCAAATTCCATTGTCTTCTGCTTACAATCCAGATGAGCGTTGCACCTCTCCAACGTGTCCATACCCAAAATCACATCTAATCCTCCCATCTTCAGTGGCATTAAATCCACCACAAGAAGTTCTCCTCCAATACAAATCTCACACTCTCCAAACACTTGACTGATAACAATATACTGGCCGATTGGAGTACTCACCATCAATGGAGTATCCAAAGGGCTCACATTTCTATCATACACAGGTCTACTCGAGGAAACAAATGAATGAGTAGAACCCAGATCAATCAAAGCAAGCACATCATCAGAAAATAACTTAACCGTACCAGTCACAACATCTGGAGCGGTCTCTGTATCCTCCCGATTCATTACAAACACCCTAGCTGGTGCCTGCCCCCTGGACCTACCTGGAAGATTCACCCTCTTGGCTGCATCTGAACTGCCCACTTCTGTCGAAGTCTTATGTCCCACGGTCTCTGTTCTCCTAGAGGCTTGCATCTGACTTCTCTCTTGTCGTGGAGGCTGAGGGCACTCTCTAGTAATGTGCCCCTTCTCCCCACAGTTAAAGCAAGCTCCTATCAATTTGTAGCACTCTCCTCTATAGGGTCTCCCGCAATGCTCACACTTCAGAATAAATGGCCTATCTCCATCTCCCCTTCTACTGCCGCCCACCGTTGAGGCTTGGTGAGAAACAGTAGAAGTCCTCACCGGTCGAGATCGACTCGCACCACTGCTCCTCTCCTTAGACTGAAATGGGAAACTCCTAGCACTCCTATCAGGCATAGGAGTACTAGTACTACCTCCCCTCTTGAACTACTCTCTCCCTTTTCTCTTTCTGTTCACTGCACTCTTGATATTCTCAATATTCTCAACCCTCAATGCTGCCTCAACCAACTGCTGAAAATCATAGAAGTTCTGCACTATCACTTTATCTCTGATGGCCAAGTGCAGTCCCGACTCAAACCGGCGACATCTAGCAGCCTCACTCAGCATTAGATCTGAAGCATACCTCGCCAACTGAGTGAACCGACGCTCATACTCACTGAATGTCATCGCCTCGAGTCGATCGAGGAACTCCCTCGCCGTCATTGAATGTATACCTCAGACAGGTATTTCTTCCTGAAAGCAGCAAGGAAGTGCGGCCATGCCAACCCTACTGGTCTCATCTGACTCCCTGGCACAGTCTCCCACCAATGAAGAGCATCTCCCTGAAGCAAGCTGGCAACATACACAACCCTCTCATCATCCTCACATTCCATCTGATCTAGCACTCTCTCTGTCTTTTTCAGCCAGGTCTCAGCTTCCTCAGGATCAGTGGTCTCATACAAATCCACTGCTTCATACTTCCTCAATCTGTCGAACCGTCTGCCCTTCTTAGCTGGAGCTGAAGCAGAAGGCTGTGGCATCTGACCCATAGCTTGAACAAATGCCTAGGTGAACGCCTGGAACAACCTCGGATCTAGCGGAGGCACTTGCACCTGCGAAATCGGAGACTCCTGTGTCTGTGATGGCAGGGGCTCACTACCTAGCCCTATAGAAGCCTCAGCATGCCTTGGAGCTACTGACTCATCAGTCCTCTCCTCTCTGGTCGGAGAGTCAGGTGTAATAAATCCTTACAAAGCTCCTCGTGTACTTCTACGAGGTAGCATCGTACTCCTTCAATGGTAAACACTAAGGATTAGCTACATGTAAATCTGAATTCCTACATGTTTGCATGATATGCATGTCACTTAATCAATGCAACAAATAATCATATAGCAAACAATTCATCCTACTATGCATTCTAAGCCGAGGACACTAAACCTAGGGCTCTGATACAAAACATGTTGGGCCCGGGCCCCGGATCCCTATTCCCGAGGTGGCCCCTCAGGTTGCGCCAGCGACGAACGCCCTAAAATTTCGAACCCGATCTCAACATCCATACATAACTTCGATTCACACATGCATTCTCGCACACATTATAACATACACGCAGTCATTCTAGTAATGAATTAAACACCCCATAAACTAAGGGCTTCATGCCATTACAATCCGAAGGAAATTTAAACCAGTATTCTCAAAATAGCATAATACAAAATAAAGTTTAAATCCAAAATACATGAATATGCTCCATGACGATATGCTCAGAGGGCCAACCAAAATACTAACTTAATACAAAGCTCCTAACTAGCTTGGAGTTTCCAATGCCTTGCAAGATCAACGATCGTCTCATTCTGCACCTGATGAGGGGGAAGATAATGGGGTAAGCTGCGAAGCTCAGCGGCATATACATTTATATCCATTGGCAATGAGCCACACATTCAAGCATATGTATATATATACAAGCATAGCAAGTCAACACTTAACAATTGATTCACATTCATATAGCCATCAAAGGTCATGTCATGCAATTCCTACTTCATAACATAACTATTCTTATGCATCATTTCTAACAAATCGATCATACAACGCACAACAAATGGTTCGAGAGTTCCGTAAAACGATCTGGATAAACCAATGTTTATACCGTAAACTATCCGAGTCCGATTTCTCAAGGATCTCGTGGCCTCAAGCGGACAGCCGGGAGAAGGCTATACGTCGACGTGCACATGACTATCCATCCGTTACTCTCTCACCCAAACAAAGCACATAACAATTCAATTCATGCTTGAACCATTTTATCAAAGCTTTCATACTTTTTGTTCTTTTCATTCTTACACAATGCCATAGTGCCTATCAAGGCAGTACATAATCATGCTCACAATGCATTTTCAATATTTCTTATCATTCAACACAAACAGTGTCATACACATGCAAGCAAGCATACACATATTGCCCATACACACAACAACCATAAATATATTACCCACCTAATATCGCTCTAGAATCCAACTCACTATTTTCCTTCCTCTTACGATTGGGTTAGGTCGGCTTAGTTTCCTATAACAACCAAGTTTCCATTCAATTAACATTCAAAAGAAATATTCAAGAAGCTCAAAAAGTAAAAGCACTAGCGTTAAAAATCTACATTCGACTTCCATCTAAATTCTCAAATCTTTAGAGACTAATTCCGAACTTCCTTTCTTCATATAACTTGTAGTCCTTAATCTCTAGATCACAACGAATCCGAAATCACCACAATTGGATATCCGTAGTAAAAGATATGCTCAAAAATCTCTCTCGGAAAAACTGGAGGCTCGCCGCGGCGAAACCCCGCTCGTCGCGACGAACTCGCACGTCGCGGCAAACATAAGTTCGCACGTCGCAACGAACGCAAACTCGCACGTCGCGACGAACACAAATTTGCAGGTCACGACTTGCGGGTCTGGAGAACGTCTCCGAACTCGATTTTCTGGCATTTTCCCACACCAATCCTTCCCCAAACACAAATGCAACACACCTAAACCTTGATTCAAGTCTTAGAATACATTTCTAACCCATTTACAACTGAAAACAAACACAAAATCATCAACCCAAAGAAATCTATCCATTTTTCCCTTAAAACCCTAAACCACCGATTCACACACATTCAACCTATCTTTAGGTTTAATCTCACCACAACAAGATTACAAGGGGCTAAACTTACCTGAAAATAGCTCCAATCTGTCGAAAATATCAAGAATCACAAAGCCCTATTTCTCTTCTCTTCTTCTTCACCCACGACACTCTCCTTCCCTTTCTTCTTCTTTTTCTTTCTTTCTTTTCTCTTTCTTCTAACTCTTTCACTTATATATAAAGGAGATGGGTAAAGACCATTTTACCCCTCCTTCAAAGCCTTAACTTAATCCAACCTAAACAATCTTCCCAAAATACCCTCATATACTCTTACCCTTCCATTCCTATTTAAACTACATTAAACTCAAATAAACCTCAATTATCCACTAACACTCCCAATTTCATCCAACTAAGCCTTAATCACATAATTAACACAATTCATGCTTAACAACATCATACAAAAAAATTCGGGGTCCAACATACGTGATTTCTATATTAAAAAGTGATTTACTTCAGTTATCTATAGTCACATATCATGATTATAAAATATGATAAATAAATGTTGAAATAACATTTCTCAATAGAAATTTGTTTAAGGATGTATATATAACACAATCTGAAGTTTTTGACTGTAAAGAGGTTTCTTAACCAAGTATGTAAGTTGTAAAATTTTATTTATAGACTTAAGCAAGCATCATGTGTTGGAACATCCATTTTGATGAGACAGCAAAGAGTTTAATTTTATCAAAAATATGGATGAATTATGTGTCTATAAGAGAGTTAGTGGGAGTGCAATTTTCTTCTTAGTACTAAATGTTGATTAAATTTTACTAATTGGAAATAACATACCTTTCCCCCAATCTGTAAAGATTTGGCTATTTAAAAACTTCTATATGAAGGATATAAGAGAAGTGGCCTATTTATAGAGATAGAACAAAGACATTGTGTCACTTATCTTAATCCATAGACAAAGATAAAGTCTTAAAAAGGTATAGCATGAAAAATTCCAAGCGAAGATTCTTATTCATTGTCATATGGGATTTCTCTCTCACAAAGGATGCTCCAAAGATACAAGGAGGGAGATAAAAAGGATTATGCCATATATTTTTTTCATTAGATCAATCATGTATATAATGTTATTTACTAAACTAGATATCTCTTATACTTTGAGCGTGATGTACAAATTTCAAGCTAATCCTACTGATGGCCAATGGATGATAGTGAAATATATATTAAAGTAGTTAAGAAGAGCCAAAGATGTTTTCTTAGTATATAAGGGAGCTGAAATAGGAGTTTAAAGGTATTCAAATGCTAGTTTCTAATTTGATCCTAATGATAGCATATCACAGTTAAGGTACATCTTTACTTTGAATGGTGGCGTGGTAAGTTGGAAATTTTCCAAACAATCAACCATTTTTTATTTTATAACTGAGGCAAATTAAATTTTAGTGTCAAAGGTGACAAAAAAAGCAGCTTGGATCAAGAAGTTCATCATTGAACTTAAGAGTAATTCCTAGTATTATTAAGCCAATAGTATTGTTGCATAGGCAAAGAAACATAAGTCTCATGATCGGTCTAAAAATGTACAAAGAAGTTTCAATTAATCATAGAGATAGTGGAGCCAAAAGAAATTATATTAGAGTGAGTGTCTAATGAAGAGAAGTTTGTATATCTTCTCACTAAGTTATTATCTCAAAAAAGTGATCAATATATGAATGATACAGTATTAAATATATAACCTTTTGATTATAGTTCAAGTTAGAGATTGTTAATTTATGCCCTTGTAATCAATCAATTAGTTGTAATTAAATATATGACATTATTATTTTTAATTAATGAAACACTCTTTATCTTCATATATTTTGTTAATTATATTTAATGCTTAATAAAAAATATAATCCCCAAAATAACTACTATGTAATTGAATTTATAATGAGATCATAATTATAAGATTCAGTTTGCATATATGTATTATTTTAAATCATTCCTAGTTATAGTTTCATCAAAATAGGATATTAATAAAAAATTTAGCACACATTATATTTTTCTTATGAAGAAAGTAATTGATATTATAAATTAAAAGTATGAAGATACTTAAACAAATGTGATGATGCTTATTAGAGATTAAATTTACTAAAATGGGTCGATTATGAGAATTTCATATATTACTTGTGTGCCTAGAGATTTTTTTCATTATGATGGTTGTATAATTGATTATTAAAATTGATATTACCAAAATATCTCATGTGAGAATCAGCATGTTTTGATACTACTTATAACATATTATATTTAGGATAATTCACTATAATATTTAGATATAGTATGAATTAAATTGAGATGGTTGAATAAGTCAACAAAAGATTCATTACTCTAAAATAAGGAGAATATATTGAATCATTCTTAATTAGTAGTAATTTAAGGAATCCTCGGTTAGAGTAAATTAAGATTTAAAAGGTATTTTTAAATATCAATTATAAATTAATTATTAATTAACAAAAATGAACATTCTGGATTTAAATAATGTATACACTAATTCTATACTATATGTTAAATTGGAACATTGAATGACCAAAATATTAAATTGTACGTTATAATAATGCATCATCAAGTTGATCAAATTACTAACATTCCTAATATTTGGGTGATCATAATATATTGCTAGACTTCAATCTTGTTCAATGATTGTTCATTACTTAATTAAAATTATAGATAAATTAAAATGAGTATCAATTTATATAATTTTAATTATAAGTTAGAATTGTATTTTATAATCATTGCAACATATTAGAACCATAAGGGTCACTTATAAGAGTAGTTAAAGAGACAAATTTTAATTTAAATTAAGTTGAACTTAATTTTAATGTTTGAGAAAATTTAAGAATAAATTATGAGATATTTAATTTATTAAAATTAAACTGTAATCGTAGACTATAACTACAATTAGAAATTCAATTTTAATTGAAAAAACCCTAAAGTCTGTTTCCATAAATAGGAAAGACCTTAGGAGGTAGCACTTTGTATTTTCTCTTAAAACATTTGAATTCTTTTCTCTAGTCAATAAATACAGTTGGAGATTAAACACATGGACAGCTTGTAATTAATACTTGAATAAGGTATATTTCCTTAATTTTTTAGTCTTCTTTTCAAGTTATTCAATGAAAAGATAAAATTTTAAATATTATTTTATACTTCAACCATAGTTAATCTTTCAACGTGGATCACTATAATAAAATAGTAATTAATGAACAAATTATATTTATATAATCAGTTTATCATTAATCATATTCACGAATCACCACGTCCGAGTGATAGGGAACCTAAAACTACAACTGAATGCAGTATTCAGCTGTGAACAAACTCAATCCACTTAATGAGAATAATTATTAATTTTCCAGATGCTGCAATCTAAAATTTAAGGCAGAAAGTGTTTACAATTGAAAATTCCAAAAACCTGAATGGGATATTCCAGTGAAATTACGGTTATGATTTAAGCCTATTTCCAAAAGGGTTAATGTTGTAAGGAACAACCTTATATTTCAAAGACCAGAAACAGAGACAGAGATAAGAAAGGCTAAGCATATATTACGTTCTGTACCAGGTTGTTAGAAAACACACTATGTACCCCTCAGGTCATATTCGAGTTAATATCGACATATAAGTGTCAACTTTGTGAAGTCCAGACTCTTTTGAATCAAATATGGGCGGGATTGCTTATCTCTTGCGCTTCGACTTCAAAGATGTTACAGATTGGGAGTTGCTGTGCCAGTTTCTCTTCCTTTGATTGATGAACCAGTTGTTAATCTGTTTTAGTTGCAATCCTGTCTCTTCCACTAGTTTTGCCTTGTCATCTTCCTGCAAATACTCTTTTTGTTAGACCTCATGCTTAGACAACTACTTGTAGTGATGAAACTTGTAGACTCTGTTTCACGTACCGTTCACAAAGGGGAGGCAAATAACAGAGGACAATATCACTTCTTCGTTTATAAACATGTTATATTATATAGTTGCCAAGTATAGATTGATCAAACTAAAACAAAACAAAAAATTGCGTTCTAGTTTGATCAGGTAAGATGCAATTTATGTTGTCCAACGAGGATACACGCATGGCCACCGGGTGCCATTATGTAAAAGAACTTTACACTCTACATATAAAATTTACGGGTTAAGCGTTAATGCAAGATTATTATCTTGGAAGCTTCAATGGACTCTTAATTGAAAGCAGAGAAGAAATTAACCCATTTGTTTATTGTGATCAGTAAATATTGCAAGCGCAGACATTTGAATTCCGAAAGTGAGAATAAGGCTCTTACGGTGGGGTAAGGCCATTTGGAGTGTTGCTGCCACCAGTTTTTGAGTACTGTGGTAGTGTCACCAGGTAGTTTTCCAGCCCTTCTTTTTCTCAATATTTCCTCCCTCACATCTTCAATTCTTGATTTGAAACCCTGCCCAAGTAATCCATATGTAACCATGTTACCTCCGATAAGTATAAATAAAGAAAAGAAAGAAAAAAAACACTAGCATGCAGTTGATCATAAAGTAACACACCTGCTTTAGTTCTATCTTCAGTTCCTGTCTAACTCTCTCCATGAGAGACCTTTCAGATTCTGTAGGGAGAAGAGGACCAAATCCCATCAAGTCATGACCATCACCACTCGATTGGTCCAAAGAGAAATCCATTTGCAGGTCATCCTCGTCATCTGACATAGTTGCACCTGTTCCTTCGCCTAGTGTTACACCTGAAAGAAACCTTTACGCCTTATTTCATTTTCTTTTTGTATAAATTATGCGTTGAGACTCCAGAGTTCTGTACTATTAGAAAATGAAGATTACTCATCAGTTTTCCTTGGTATCTATATTTAGACTTGTTCAAAACAAATTATGAAGTATCACTTCCAAGTGAGCATTAAACGATAAATAATTTCGAGCAATCAGTTAATAAAATTTAAACTAATCAAGTTGCTCATGGATGAAATTGAATAACTCCTGTATGGCACCTTGGGATTTCATAAACACGTAGAATAAATTATACCAACTCCTTGAACAGGTACGTAATATCTAACTCTAAAACATAAGTTTAGCAAATATATTTTCCATTGTCTAACCACCTAATAAAATTTTCAAACATCAAGTTGCTCATGGATGAATGATTCTTCAACAATATATGCTTGTTGTGGTTATAACATTATAGTTCGTAGAATGATACTTTTAGTTGAGAAATGGAAGGTGGGTATGGGAAGCAACGCATCTCCTCCAATTTATAATGTGATAAATGAAGAAAATACGCTTTTAAATACCTAAATTAATCCAATAGATTATATTAGGTATGAAGTATAGATGACAATTGCATCGTAAGACACAGAAGAACTTAAGTTTGTTGGACATGGATCGTATAGACAAAGCAACAAAAACAGAAGGAAAGTGCCGACTTTCTAGGAACAAATTACCCAACTTAGGCAGAACCGGGACCAGACTTGCGAGGCCTCTATTAACTAGTGCAGTTGTCACGATTAACTAAGATGTGTTGAAATTACATGGTTGTAAGTTAAAAGAAAACCAAATCAACAAACAGCTGGTAAGGTTCATGCCTATCAACCTTCACAAACCAGTTAACAATTTCCATATAATATAATATAATATATCCGAGAATATCCGTATGATCTTATGACCTTCCTTCACCGGACTAACACCTCTCCAACCATAAACTACTTAAGATTTCTGTATTAGTAGGACCTACAGCGCAAGCCTTCTATGTAGGAATATTATTCTCAAACTTAAAAGAAAACCCACAGACAGCTTGCTGGCTAATTCTTATCCTTCTTCTGCCTACCAGACTCATCAATCAAACATCAAGGAAGGAGAGAATAAAATATCTTAATCGTCACCAAATGGTAACTGGTTGGCATATAAATATATACTTTGTGATAAGTGTTGGACACGAAACATTCTTCCTTTATTGCACTTGGTAATTTCCAAAACCAAGTATGTTCAGATTACAGAAATTAATAAGCTAGCTACTTAATTGTTTTTAGTTAATAAACATACATGTGAATATATGTTTCACTGCAAAGTACAAACAAAGTAATATATCTGAGAAGGTTTTCTTGGGAATTGAGATCATGTAATTCTTGATTAAAGTAAACTATGATGATAGTGAAAGATCATGAAAGTAACATCAACGATTACCAGAGCTAGAGAGATAAGAAGAAGAAGAGAGAGAATGCAAACCAGTGAGAGCTTGCAAGGTATTTTCGATTTCACGGCAGGCCATGACAGCTTCAACGGCGTGTACTCTCACGTGTTGTTGAAGCTGATCTTTGAAGGTACACAACACCAGCAAGTATTGTGCCTGTAACACACGCATAGATCGAAAACAGTCAAGAAAGAAAGGAAACTTTCTCCAAGACCAAGTCTAAAACAAATAAACTAAACTAAACCAAGGGTCATTTACTCACCAAAAAGTTGTCAAGCTCTTGCCTTTCATGCGGAGATAGCGAGTGTCCATGATGATTATGCTGAGAAGCATAAGACCTCAGAAGCTGATGTGACTGTGAGAGCTGAGCATCTATAAGCGGTAACTGGTCAATTGGAGTAGCCACTCGGAGACAGGAGACATGAGCTGCTAGTAGCTGTTCGTAAAGTGGGTGGGTGGCTATCTCCGCCTTAAGTTGGCGGCTCTGGTCACCGGAGACTTCTCCACTGCTTAAACCGCCAAGTGCAGTACCACTACTGCCGCTGCCCATCATGCCCAAGCTTGGTTCTTGCATATTTCTATATTATTGTTATGTATTATGCCTTGTATGTATATTGAGTTGGACGCTCAAAGTAAAGGTGGAGAGGTGTACAGAAGAAAAAGGAGGGATCTAAATAAACCAAAGCGAGTTATCTGTTTGAGGGTTTTTTAGGACCACAAAGAGAGAGACCGTTGTGTCTGAGACAGGTACAGTGTTCAATATTGGGTCTTTATAGACAGAGAGAGGGATAGGGTTAAAGAACAGTGTTTTCTTGTTAATGGTGTAAGGTAGAAAGAGACATGGAGAGAGGAAGTGGCCTATTGGGATCTGAGACACAAACTTTCTGCACCACTTCTGAGTTATTGCAGAAGTTTATAAGAAGACATCCATCTAAATGATTAAAAAAGAAAAGGACCAAAAACATGAAACATATAGTGTATGTGAGAGAGGGCTTGGAGAGAAAAAGAGTTAAGATAGAAGTTGAGGAATCATTAGCATGAAAGGGGTTGGAGAAGGGAGATCAGATAAAGCTGCTTCTGGTGGCCTGACAATTTTTAATTGCTTTTTGTTTCCTTTTATTCTGCTTCTTGTAAAGTTCTTGGGTCATAAATTATAATTTATCATTTTCTAAAAAAAAAAAAAAAAAGTGGGTCTTAGGTAGGCATGTTAATCAGAAGAATACTGTACACTAAGACTATTCAGCGTTTTCTGTGTATCAAAAAAGAATGAAATTTTCTTCAAAACTAACGGAAAATATCACAATTTTCAATTTGGATGAGTAATGTAATGGTGTAGACAATTCACTTTTTGGGTAATAGGTCCCCATCCATGGATGTTCAGTATCTTTCCAATCTCAAGGACAAAATGGCTCTATCCTTTCATTTCTAAAGTGACTCACATCAGTCTTGATAACCAACGTATGATGTATCCACATATTAACAGGTACAGCAGGACAACAATTTCTTGTTCCACCAAAAAATTATACGTGGATGAGATGTTGTAATTCAGAGTAAGAACTAAGTTACAGGAACACAGAAGATCTCATTTCGATCAGAATAGATATTGCAGAAGCCTTTCAAAACAGCTCAAACAATCAATTCACATCATCTTATTCTTACGTTAAATCCAAAGTTAGTTTCTTAGCTAGCTCATTGTTGTATTTCTAAATATTGAGAGGATATATGAGAATCAGAAACCAACAAAATGCAGAGGGAGAGGATATATATATGAATAGGATGGGGCTCCATCCACTAAAGAAGAAAAATAGAAGCAAGCCCTAGGCTTTAATCACCAAACCAATAGGTAATAGGCATCCAGTTATATCTAAATTATTGTTATTTAAGAAAGTCGGCTGGGAGAGGGTTGAGCTGTCCCCCCGAAATTTTAAGACACATTAGTTGAATAGGAAGAAGACACCCATTGGTTGAGTGACCAACCACCAAAGATCTGCGTTGGGTTGTTGTGGCAATTGCAGGTATAGGTGTTTGTTGGGCACCACTGTAGCTAACAAACATGACCCCGTGATGGGATAATTTCAACCGTTTGATCAGTCACGTTCACATTCACATTTATGTTTCTTTTGCATCATCAATACATACATTATTCATTTTCAGTCACATTCACAGCTAGCAATACAAGACACGTATATAAATGTATTGCATAGGATTTTTTTCATCACAAAATGCGGCCATTTATTACTTTCTTATTACTCCATCACGCAATTTTTCCTACAGAATTGTCAATGAGGCATTACATGCTGGTGTTTCCAGGACAATATTGGAAATGTGGGTCCAACATAATATGTACACTTGGAGTTTAACTTAAGCAATAAAAAACACACCATTTTTTATTTTTATATATCATTAGTAATTGTTTTAGGTGGCAATTAATGATTGCGTTGAAAACAAGGCAAGCTGGCTATTGAGGTGTTTTATCTAACCATATGTTATTCTAGTTCGTCAAGAAATGTATCATTTCTAGAAACCAGGCATTTCTGAAATGGCTTATACACAGAAATAAACCCCAAAAATAAAAATAAAAATAAAACAAGTGTACTGTACGTTTCTCTCGGATCTAAATTTCTCTTTCCTCATTTTTTAGAGTTGAAATTCACCACGTAATGCCCATATATGGATAAACAGATCATCAAGGGCCTCAACGTTTTCCAATAATTTATGTGCAAAAGAATCATCAAGATGGTTACTTTTTTTCTTGCGTCCATTCTTTTCAAACATGCATCCAAAAGTAATTTAAGGGGATGATAAATTAAGAGTTATAATTTGGAAGTTGCCTTTGTTAGAAAAAATGCATCTTCAATGGAAGTACTACCGGTGAATTGTACATTATAATTAATATGGATACGGCCTGCAGTCTGAATTAATGCAACTATTAGAATTTGTTGAATTATGAATTATTGTTATATTAATGAGAGATTGAAAAATGAAGAACTCAATTATTTTTGGTTAATATTTTCAACTGTATAAATTCACGTGCCTGGAAAATGAAGACAATGCCTTGTGAGTGTCTAATAAACATCTATGGTGCTGTCTTTTTCCGTGTCGTGGGAAGTACTGAATCATGGACTATGCGTCAGTACAATCTAACGTTGTCCTTGGTGTCACTACGACTGGAAATTTAAACCTTCACAGTGTACATGCTTTTATTATCACTATTGGTTATGTCTAAATACCCAACTGTAATTTACGTTGCAGGCCACAGATTAAAGGCTTGGCTACATTAGCAACGCACTGTTGATGTGTTAATAAATTGGGATCTAGTTTTCTGATTAAAAGAACCCCAAATTAGTATAAAACAAAAAACGTATGATGCTTTCACCAATATTGCGACTTTGGTGGTAGTGATAATAATAATTATATCACACGACGAAGATGATTTTTCTGGCTTTAATGGTAACCCTTTTATTAATTAGATACCAACAAGGGAGAAATCAAAGACCGAACACTAGATTGATTTATAACTACAGATTGTCTAAAACAAGGCAGTTAGATTAAACAAAAGTAGATTATTAATTAGTATTTATATTAATCCGATCATATACAAGAGAATAGTTATAATCGAAGCCAGTTATGCAGTCTTGTACAAATTGTGGGATAATTTTGGCCTTTTTTTTTCTAGATTTATTACATTAGTAATAAATTAAAGTTTTATTCCAGAAAAAAGAATTAAGGTATTCTGAATCCGACTACGAGTGAATTTTCATGCTCCGGATATCACATGAGGAAGATACTTCAAGTTTTTGTGTCTTGAATCTTATGTTCAATGTTCAGGAAGTCGATCGAAAAGGAATTAAGACATTATGAACTATTTTTTAATGAATTTTTGTGCAACGAACTTGCTATAAGGGAGATACATGAGGTTCTCGTGTCTCAGGTGGTCGGTTCAGTATCCAGTGACGCACGATAGTCACTCTATTGAGATTTTTCTTTTACAAAGTCCCAAATGAAGTTTTCAGAGAATGTTTTCAAGACGAGTGTGTGACAATGAGACTGTACATTCAGATTTTTGCATTTATTGATGTAACATTGTCACATAATATATGTCCATAAAGAATGTGAGGATAACATAAAGATGTATCCCTTGTATTTGTAGACTTTTTGAGTGTTAATAAGGATGTAGTCACCAAAGTGACCTTTCAAGTCAGTATTTTGAATTGTTCTGCTTGTATGTTGGAGGATATCTCTGATTTTATGTTTGGTTATTCTACTCAAAGGTGTTGGCCTTACATAACATTTGAGATGTACATAAAGGCATTAAATGGAGGAAAGTTGTTGTTCAAGTGATCTATTTGCCCAAAGGTGGTAGTGTTATAAGAGTTGATAGTTTGTACTTTGATCGCTTTTATGTGGAAGTCTAATTGCATATATTATGCATTCAGCCCAAAGGTATTTCATAATAGATGTGATCGGATTTTTAGTAAAGATACTATTCAATAGCTTTGAGTGTCCTTCATTTGTGTTAATTTAAAGATTATCATTTTAAAGTCACCTTTTCAATTAACAAAATCAGTGTCACCATTAAAACCCTGACTAGTTTCAATACAAAGAAGTGGACAGAGGATGTATTGAATGCTATGGAGATAGTTGAGGTTGATATGATCATACGGATGGATAGGCCATCTCTAGCTACATCCATGAGCTCGAGAGTTCATAAAACAACTTATGAAGCATGGGATCGGTCTAATAGATTATATCTAATAACATTAAGAGATCCATTCCTAACCATCTACTAAATAGACTTCTGGACACAGACATAGCAAAGGAGTTTATTAATAATGTCTCCAAGAGGTACACAGTTTCACCTAATATTAAAACAATTGCTTGACGAAAGAATTATTCTCCATAAAGTATATATAACAGAAAGGGGAGTAACGGAGTGCATATTGAGAATGATTTATCTTCACAATAGATTGAAAGTGTCAGGATTTCAATGCTTTGATAGCCCATTGCGTTGTTGAGGAGGAGAAACTTAAGTTTGTTATTCTTACAACACTCGAAGCAACTTAAGGGAAGACAAAGATGAAGCTCACTGAGTTCAAAGGTAGAAAGTTCAAATCTTCTCAGCATGTTGATGTTGGTCAAACCAGTGTTAGTAAAGGTCCTAAGGACATAAAGAAACCAGAAGTATGAGATTTAAAAGGAAAGACTAAGACCATCAGGTAACTCCTTAGCTTATCAATTTATGAATCTAATTTGTGATAGTCACATTAAATACACGGTGGGTATTTAGTAGAGAATCCAATCAAGGTACTTCCACAATATCCATGATAAAGCTAAATAAAAGAAAGGCGAAACGAATGGTTGACATCAATCAAGAAGTGGAAGTAATATCTATAGGGGATGTATGTACTGAACTTTGTTGTAAGTCATTTTGAGTTTTACACGACATATTTTATATATGATCTTTTGATCAATTTTGGATAAAGAGGGTTAATGTTTTGTATTTAGTTCTTCTGTTGTATAGTTGCTGCTTAATGCAAAACATAAAGGTACAACTTTCTTATCATATGGTTTATATAGAATGTGTCTTATCACAAATTAGATAAATGCTTCTTCGTATCTTACTAAACAAGTTATGAAATGAAGGAACCTGATGAATAAGAAGTCATACATGGTGTGACGTAAAAGTTTAAACCACATTTTTAGAGTTAGAGTTGAGAGATTGATCAAGGAAAGCATTTCTCAATTCTAGATTACGATGATCTGGGAACATGTACTGACTATTACAGGGGTAAGTTGAATAATAAGGATATTGAGGTGGACTTATGCTTTTGACCTATTGAGTCTAATATATAAAGATATTGGTAGACCTTATATAGTTGCATTGTGCAATTCTAAATTTATTCTGACATTTGCTGATGACTATTCCCATTACAGTTATGCGCTTTTATTTAAAGACTGAAGGTTGAGAACCTATTGAGAAAGTTCATCAAGATAGTCAGATTTGACTGTAAAGGAGAATATCATGGCAAACATGGTATTTTAGGACTTTAAAGGTCCGTTTGTCATATATATGGAATTAGTTAGAATAGTGACTTAATTCACTATGTCGAGTAGTTTTGAGCAAAATGGTGTATTGTCAAAAGGCATAATTGCACCCTAAAAGACTTGACATCAATGTAGAACAGGACTATTCTACCTAATTATCTAAAAGCTTAAAAACTCAGCCTTGCACACATTCGTGTATAGGGTTACCCTACTGAAGTAGTATAATCCTTACAAAGATAAATTGCAAGCGCGTTCTGCTCATTGTTATTTAGTAAGATATCTCGACCTGTTTAAGGCTACAACTTATACTGTAGAGGAGGGATCAGAATAGTGGACTCACAAACAGTTAAGTTTTTAGAATACGATGTCTATGATGACATATATGCTATTAGACATGTTACGGATCCAGTTACTTTTACATAAGCTATTTCTGGACCCAATTTGAATGTGTGGTGTGATGTGATGAATGATGAGATGCAAGCAATGAAGTATAGTAAAGTTTGGGAGCTAGTTGATTTGCATTGGAACTACAAACTCGTCAGTTATAAATGAAGTTTAAAGACCTAAAGGATTTTAGGATAAAGTTTAGCAGTTTATGGGCTCGCTAGGTTACCTAATAGTTCACTCAGAGAGAAAGGTTGACTTTATGTTACCTTTTCTCCCATATCCTCGTAGGATATATTTTGAGTGATTAAGGTAATTGTAGTTCATGATGATATAGAGTTATATCAGATGGCTGTCAAAATTGTTGTCTTGAATAAAGATCTTTATAAAGAGGTTTGTATGGTACAACCTAAAGGATTTCAGGATCTAGATGGAACTGACATGATTTGCACATTGTCCAGTTCAATATATGGTTTACATCAAACCTTCCTAAATGTGATACAAGGTCAATCTGTATATATGCCCAATGATACCTTTGAATGCTTAAGATCGACATAAATCTTAAGACTTTTATACGTATTATGACAATGTATGATAACACGTATTACTGAGGATAAATGATGATCATCTCTATTGATGAACCATCATACTGTCATCATACATCAAAATGCACAAATGTACATGGAACAAACATAACGATCCTTTAATTAACAGTGTCTAAGGACTTCAAAACACTCATACTGTATACTTTTATCACAAATACAAATGGGTGAAGTCCTTTAGTTAAAGGATCAACTTACATTTCCTCAGTCCTTAAATGCTCCAAATTTTAATGTCACCTTTTTGTATCAACTCTTTTATGGCCAAATAATTGACCTTTAAATACTAAGACCTTATTGATATTCTTTGTTGTTATTAAATAACAAAGACAAGACGATTATCACAGTACAACCAAATAGGTCTAACTATTGAATCAACCACATATAACTCAGAAATCTTCATAATATGCACTCTGTATGCATAGTCGAGGAAGTTACCGTATCTACTTGACACATTTCCACGACATTTTACCATCTGTAAACTTAAATTGTAACCTTAAGTGAACTTTCAATCATTCAGACACATGGCTAAAATCTGAATCTGAATTTCCTACAAGGTTTAGTCTATTAACTTTTCTATATGTCAACATATAATCCTTAATTCATTTTAGTATCTCAACACTCGCTAGATTGCATTATAATGGACTACACCTAGATTAACCAGATATTGATCAAATAGTCAAATGGTGAATGCAATCTCCTGCCTAGTATATAGCCGAGCATACTTTAGTCTATTAACCGTACTAGAATACAAAACATTCCTCATAACCTCTCTCTTTATTTTATTCTTTGGATACTATGTTAAAGATTATCTCTCGCTATGAGAGATAGGTGCTACGAAAGATTTACTATTAATCGTATTAAACGATTATAACACATACTCAATGTATGAATTCTAGGAGAGGTCTGATGAGTGTTGAGATTTGCCTTGGTGAATCTGAATACTTAGGATAGAGGATGTTGCACTAAGGTCCTTCGTATCAAAGTTCATGACCAAAAGTTTCTTAACCGCATCCGGTATGGTCAAATAATTTGATGTGAGCAATATATCATCTACATGCAGTAATAGGAAGATAACTTTTCTCTCCTTACTTCATAGTACAAGAATCTTTCTAATTTTATTTTTCATGAAGTCAAAAGAGGTCAAACCTTATCAATTGTAAGGTATCACTTTTAGGCGGTTTGATATAAACTATATATTGATCTACTTAACGTGCAAACCATGTCGGTTCTATCTGGATCGTGAAATCCTTTAGGTTATACCATATAAACCACTTCATAAAGGTCTTTATTAAGGAAAGCAATTTTGACATCCATCTGATATAACTCTATATCATCATGAGCTATAATTACCTTAATCACTCAAAATGTATCATATGAGGATACGGGAGAAAGAGTAACATTAAAGTCAACCTTTCTCCCTGAGTGAGCCATTAGGCAACTGAACGAGCCCATAAACTGCTAAATTTTATCTTGAAATCTTTTAGGTCTTAAAACTTTATTTACAATTGACGGGTTTGCAGTTTCACTGTAAATTAATTGGCTCTCAAACCTTACTATGCTTCATGGATTACTTCTAGTCATTCATTGCATTCCCACCACTCATCCGCATTGGATCCAAAAAAAAATTCTGTAAAAGTAACTGGATCTGTAACATGTCTAATATCATAGTTTTGTAAACCTAATAGACTATGAAATCAGATGAGATAGCAGGTCGTCTTACTCTAGTGGATTTACTTAATTGCATTAGATCTCCCCCATGAACCACTGTGTGTACAGGTATGGGTTCCTGTTCCTTTACAGGCACGGTACAAAGACCTATATACACCGAATCTAACTATATAAGTAGCAGATACATAATAACTGAAGTATCCGCCTTGTTATCATTTGAAGGGTCAAAAAGCCTAACATCATCATAGACATTGTATTCCATAAACTTAGTTGTTTGTGATTCTACTATTCTGGTCCCTCTTTCTCTATAGTAAAATATGTAGCCTTAAAATAGAGGAGATATCTTATTAAATAGCAATGAGCACAACAAGCATGCAATTTATCTTTATAAGGATTATACTACCTCAGTAGGGTAGGCCCATCACGAATGTGTGAAAGGCTAAGTTTTCAAACTTTTAAATAATTAGATAGAATAACCCTACTCTGCATTTACTTTTTCAAGTCCTTTAGAGTGCGGTTATGCCTTTTTGTAATACACCATTTTGTTTAGAAATACTCGATATAATGAATTAAGTCACTATTCCAAATGGTTTCAAATATATGTGAAACGAACCTTTTAAATTCCTGAAACACTATGTTTGTCATGATATTCTCCTCCATAGTCAAATCTAACTATCTTGATGAATTTTTCCAATTGGTTCTCAACCTTTAGTTTTTAAATAAGAACACATAACTATAAAGGGAATAATCATCAACAAATCTCAAAATACATTTAAAATTGCACAATGCAATTGTATAAGGTATACTGATATCTTTATGTATCAGACTCAATAAGTCAAAAGCATAAGTTGACCTAAATATTTTTATTAGTTAACTTACCCCTGCAACAGTCATCATATGTTTCCAGATCATCATAATCTAGAATTGAGAAATGTTTTCCTTGATCAATCTCTCAATCCCAACTTTAAAAATGTGAATTAAACTTTTATGCCACATCATGTATGACTTCTCCTTCATCAGGGTCCTTCATTTCGTAACTCTGAAAATGTGACTTAAACTTTTATGCCACATCATGTATGACTTCTCCTTCATCAGGGTCCTTCATTTCGTAACTTGTTTAGCAAGATACAACGAAGCATCTATATAATTCAGGGTAAGACACATTCTATACAAACCATATGACAAGAAAGTTGTACCATTATATTTTGCATAAACAACAACTGTACAACAGAAGCATTAAATACAAAACATTAACCCTTTTTTTCCAAAATTGATCAAAAGATCACATATAAAATATGTTGTGTAAAAACCAAAATGAACCTTACTACAAGGTTCAATACATACATTCCCCATATATATTACTTTTATTTCTTCATTGCTATCAACCATTAGTTCCTCTTTTCCTTTATTTGACTTTATCTTGGATATGAATCTTTGCATTGTAGAAGCACCTTGATTAGATGTTATAGCCACCAAGTACTTAATGTGACTATCACAAATTAGATTCATAAATTGATAAACCAATGAGTTACCTGGTGGTCACAGTCTTTCCTTCTAGGCCTTATACTGCTGGTTTCTTTATGTCATGTGGACCTTTACCAACACTGGTTTGACCAACATCAGTAAGTGGAGAAGATTTTAACTTTCTACCTTTGAACTAAGTGGACTTCATCCTTGCCTTCCCTTTAGTTGCTTTGAGGGTTGTAGGAGTGGCAAACTTGAGTTTCTCCTCTTCAACAATGCAATGGGCGATCAAAGTGTTGAAGTCCCATTTCTCATCCAATGAGCAATATGTCATCAGCAGATTACTAAACTTTGGGGGAATGTGTTCAGAGTCTGGTGAATAATGAAGACATCAGGAAGAGGAATGTTTAGCATCTTCAGTCTACTATGAAGATGAATCATTCTCGATATGTACTTCATTATTCCCCCCTTCTCCTGTATATCTCATGGAGAATAATTATTTCATCAAGGCACTTGTCTCAACATTAGGTGAGACTATGTACCTCTAAGAGACATTATCAAAAAACTTCTTCACTGTGTCTGTGTCTGGAAGTCCATTTAGCAGATGGTCAGGTATATATCTCTTAACGGTTATTAGACTTAATCTGCTAGACCGATCCCAAGTTTTATAGGTTACTTTATGAACTCTCGAGCTTATGGATGTAGGTGGAGATGGCCTATTCGTCCGTATGGCCATCTCAACCTCAACTATCTCCCTAACATTCAATACATTCTCTGTCAACTTATTTGTATTGATACCAGTCAGGATTTAAATGGTGATGTTGATTTTGTTGACTGAAAAAGTGACTTCAAAATGATAATGTTTAAATCAACACAAATATAGAACAACAGTAATACTCAAAGCCATTAATAATGATCAGAGTACAAACCATCAACTCTCATGACACTATCACCTGCGGGTGAATAGATCATTCAAGCAACGACTTTTTGCTATCCAATTCCTTTATACACATCTCAAAATCTCACGTAAAGCCAACACCTGTGGACAGAATAACCAAACATGATACCAAAGACATCTCCTAACATGTAAGCAAAATAATTCAAAATATTGACTCGAAAGGCCACTATGGTGACTACTTCCTTATTAGCACTTAAAAAGTCACAAACTTAAGGGATATATCTTTATGTTATTCTCACATTCTTTATGGACATATTGTATGTGACAATTTAACATCAATAAGTACAAAAATCTGAATGCATATTCCCATTTTCATACACTCGTGTGGAAGACATTCTCTAATAATTTCATTTAAGACTTTCGTAAAAGAAAAATCTCAATAGAGTGACTATCATGCATCACCGGATACTGAACCGATCACCTGAGACACAAGAATCTCATCTATCTCCCTTATGACAAGTATGAAAATTCACTAAAAATGGTTTCACAATGTCTCAATTCCTTTTTTGAGTAACTATCATACGATCTTGAACACTAAACATGAGACCCGAGACATGAGAACCTCATGTATCTCCCTCATATAATGTCTAAAGCATAAAAATTCACTTGAAATTGGATTCAGAATATCTTACTTCTTTTTTTGGCATAAAGATTTAATTTATTACTAATGTGATAAATCCAGAAAAATGAAAAAACTTACTTTATGAATTTTTCAGACTCGAAAACTGACCCAAAATACCCCGAGGCACCTTTTCCAAAAATCCAAAATTTTTGTGTATTTTTTAAAACACTGTAGAAAAATACTTACGACAAATTCCCAGTTGATTTTTCGCACTCCCAGGCTCATTTTCACCCCGTTTCTCAAGGCTATACACATGTATATTACTTTCATCCAATAAAAAGAAAAAAAAAACTGAGAAACATAAGTTTAATATCCAAAAATCTTATGAAAAGAAAATCGAAAAATTTTCGTTTTTAACCACCCGATCATGTCACCGTTCTAATACTACGCGTAATACGTAACGATACCTTTGTTACACATCCCGGATCGAACATAAAAGGGCAAGAAACGAAGAAATGTGAAAATACCTGATTTCGATCTTCTAAACTTCAAACGAGCTTTTCGAAGCTGAAACGAGTGCAAATCTACCGCTCCCTTCACGGGAACTGCTCTCTGGGACACCGGTAAGGTCTTTCTACAATTTTATGAAATCGTAAGGTCTTTTAACGGGTCATAGAATCCTTATACTTACTATTGATTATATGTGTAACTGCAGAAGACCTTAACCTTTATATATAGGATCCCTATCAGACTTTCCAATCACATGATCGATATGGGTCCGACAAGCCTAATATAGATCCGACTACACTGATTGAGATTCATTTTTCATCTAGACTTCAACCCATTGATTTAAATCATTTATTGGATCATTTTATTATTTTTATCTGAATTAAATTACGTAACTTAATCGATAAGTTATTAAAAAATGAAAAAAATGCAATTAATAGTTGTCCAATTTTATGAGAAATGACAAAATTGTCCAACATAGTAGACTCCATGTTGTAAAAATTTACTTTGCATCCGTTTTATTGTATAAATTTGTCACCTGTGCACCATTTTAATTTTCGTTTAGAGTAATGACTGAAGAATTATTACAACTATCATTTGCGAAAATTATTTCCTTTTCTCCCTTATGTAAATTGAAAAGGATCCGCCTCCAAATTAACAACATTTATAAGGAAACTTACTTTCATAATCCTATAACTGTTTAAACTTAAGCATATAAAATAACAGGCCCTCAAGGGATGTAGCTCGATGGTTGAGAGCGAGACTTGACTTTGGTTAGGTCCCAGGTTCGATTTCATGCTAGTCCCTCTTGTAAGAGCCTGGGGTAGCCGGAGTTTTACCTGTAGATGGAGAACTAGTTGGGTCCTCAATGATGAGGTGCGTCCGTTTGGTCCGCCTGTGAGGTGGTGTGTCAGTTGGACCCTCAGGATTTCCTCGAATCAAAAAAAGAAAAAAATGACACGAAGGAGAAAACAACATCAAATGTGGAGAAGGTGTAAAAGGATGAGTGGATATTTGTTCAAGGTACTTGTCCATTAATCAAGTCCAAATTTTGATGGGCGTAGGAAGTAGGAACTGATATTTACGTTTCAGGCAGTATCAAACAAACGTGAATTGAAAATATAGATTTGGATCGATCCAAACTAATCTTCCATCTCTGGCTTTAATTTAGTTTAACCTTTTTAATTATGATGTCCTTTTTTAAAAAATGTAAATAACTGTTGAATTTTGCCTTAGTCCACAAAAGATCTTATATCTTATAATTAATAATCTTATCCCAACATCGATTTAATAATTCCATCAGGTTTTATATTATCTTAGATTTGTGAACAGCGATCATATATTCTAAAGTTCCTAAATTTTTAATTCAGTGTTTAAACTTTTAAAATTTTTAATTAGGTGACCAAATTTTATAGCATTAACAACTCAGTTCAAAACATTAATTTTATTTAGTATTCTATGATTTAGCTAACATAATTTTTTGTCCATGATATATAAATATATATGAGAAAATTTAATTACTAAAATATCTAAACCTACTTGCAAAAGAGGTTAGAGGTCGATTGTTTTAATCTGATTAGATAGCAATTAATTTTTCACGAAAATGACTATATATTGTGGACAAAAAATCATTACTCAAATCAGCAAAATATTAACTAATGTTTTAAAATGAGCCGTTAAGAATATAAAATATTGATCGCTTAATTGAAAATTTTAAAATTTAGATACTGAATTAAAAAAATCATAAGATTAACAAAACAAACATTTTGAAGTTAGTTAATAAAGATATGAAATGTTAATAATTTAACTGAAAATTTTAAAATTTCAAAACTTATAAGGTTAGACAATTTAAAGTTTATTATTCCTTTATAAAAATTATAAATTTCATCCATTTTTATACAACCGAAAGGGTTTGTTAGTTCTGAAAAGGGCATTGTATGAACATATACAAAAAATGGAAAAATAAAAATTTAATGCTCAGATAACATTTTCCATTTTGAAAAATTAGACCTCAATTTTTAGTTTATAAATTTAGTAGACGTAGAGACAGAGTTGTGAAAAAGATTATAACTTTAAAATAAATATAATTTTAATTTTGTATCAAATATTTTTATTTTAAAACTAGAAACAGAAAATCTAATTTGATGTTAATTTTAATCATCATACTTATTTTAAAAACAAGTTTTTGAAAAAGATTTTTTGTCTTCCTTGATCGCATGAAAAGGAAGATGAATAAATAAGAATAAAAACGGAAAATATTTTAATTTTAAAATATTTTTATATAAAATTTATTTTAAAACACGTTTTTTATAAATATAATCGTTATTTTGTATTCGATCTTCTTCTAGTCTTGCCTCCTATTTTGTTTATTTTCCATCATTTATCTAATTTAATTTCTATGAACTTCAAATTATTATTTATCTTTATGAATTGTTAAAAACAAGTACACTACAGCATGCATTAAACGTGATCATTTTCATTTCCAATTTGTACGAGAACTTGAACTTTGGGGATTGGGATCTATAATATACTAATATTATACAGGTCTTGTCTCTATTCTATTGTTTTCTTAAAAGAAAAAGGAGCCGGAAGAAGCTCAAGAGTGAGTCCCTTGCAGAGTAACAAGAAAGTCATAAGAAACCAACTGGCAGCGGCTATGTTTAGGAGGGGTCCACTTCTTTGAAACAGCTGTAGCTTTGTCGTGTCCTCCCCTATTTAACAAGACGTGAGATTCACACAAGCTTTCAGTGTGGTCCCCCGTTCTAAAATTGTCTTTAATACATATATATATATATATATATATATATATATATATATATTCTGTTTTTAAATATTTTTTATATATTACATTTTCTCATAAGGGGGCAAAAAAAAAAGAAAAGAAAAAAAGAGACGTAGAGCGGTTATAAATAAGAAAAAGAGGAGATGACAAGGTGTAGTCGCTTTCATGAACCCCGCGATAGCATCTCATCTCTCTCTTTCTCAACTTCTCTCCTCCCTCCTCCCTCCTCCCTCCTCCTACAATCTTTTCCAAAGGGAGGTCTGCAGTACATTACGTTCTCAAAACAACTCACTCAACCGCTCATCTTAGTTTAAAATAAAGCTTTAAGATGATCCCACCCAAGTGCTCCGCACTTGTCGGTGCTGACTCAGATCCCTCTTTCCTGGATTGTGGGTCCGCAAGTTAAGAGCATTAGGCCCATTTCCTTGTCATATATGAGAATAGAAGCCTAGGAATGCCATGTGGCCCAGATCACAGCTATTACATACACATTCACGAACTCTCTTTCTTTCTCAACTTCACTTGCAGTCAGTCCTCGTACTTGATGTCTCATTGTTTGACACGTTCTGCCTCGGTGCTTTCACTTTTTCTTGCATCCAGTTCCCAAATCCTTAAAAACTTTTTTATGGTTACCCTAAACCTTTTTAGCATGTAGATGATTGATCGTTCACAAAACTTAATTAGTTAGCTGCTTTGGCGTCGAAAACCCAATTTTTCATGCATTAAAAAAAAAGAAACAGATAATTGTGGGATTAGCTTTATCATGTGCATAACAAATCGACAAAAGGTGTGGGCTTTGGAGCACGGCACTAGATAAAAAGGATGAGCTGACACTACAATAAACCCCGGGGTTCATTTGCTTTGGTGGTGTCGAATATGAAAAGAGAATTGACATGGGAGTTGGGACTCTTCCAATCCGATATTAATGAATCCCAACTGCTATTCCCAAACTTCTATGCTACATCAACATCTGGCCTACAGTTTGAAAATAACATCACTCTCTTTACTACTTTTCCAGCATGCTCTATGCTTTTGACTGCGACCCAAACTTTGCATGGGACCACTAAAGTAGTACCTAGTTTTCGACGATGCCACTACTTCCAAAACCCTCATTTCTCATTGGACTTGAACCTAGCAGAGCAATGATAATCTTTTAAAAATATTTTGACGACGCCTGCAAGATGAACAATCTCAGATATGGGCGGATCACGTTGAGGTTAAGTGTGGGCAATGGCCCTCACTGTTTTCAAAAAGGTTATATAAAAATTATTATTTTAAATTTTAATTTTATCCTTATTAAAAATAAAATTTTACCTCCATTTAAAGAACTTTCTGGATCTGACCACTGCTGTAATTGCTACCAAAAAAACTCTTATTATTTTTTTTTATCTCTTTCAAAAAATAAAATATTATATAATTATTTGTAGTGTTGATGAAGAATTATATATCAGTTAACTATTTTTTGAAAATATATTAATTAACTTAAAGTCACTGAAAATTAGAATACAAAAATCAATATACTTTTAATAACATAATAAAATATGTATGATAAAAAGATTGTTGAAAAATCGGTGATCCGATTGTTAGCAGAGTATTACTGAAACCTTTTCATATTTTGATTTCTCAAAATTAAGATCACTTTAATTCGTAAAATGATTAACAATTTAATCATACTAAAGTATGAATCTTAATTCGCACTTTATTATAAAGCTTGATCATATTCTTATCGTATTCTTCGAACCAATTTTAAAAATATCGATTGGTCTCAACTATTATAATTGCACAAGTGTCTAATTTTTAATAGTATCCATATAATATGTTGAGAGAACTCTGTAATTTTTATAAAGTTGGTTAAACAAGAAGTTCTAGTTTCGTTAGAGCTTAAGGCTATTTATAATAAAATTTAAACATTGTAGTAATTTAATTAAAATTAAACTACAATTTTAATTAAAATTTAATTAGAAATACAAATAATTATAACTAAATACCAATTAAGCCCAAATAAGATTCAATAACTTATATTGATCCTTATTTATTAAATATCTCATATTTAATCATAAAGTTTCTCCAATTTTATGATTACATAAATTAAACATCTTTTTAATTATCTAATTAAACAATTTATATCTCAGAGATCAAGATTGATGTCAAGCAACATATCATCACTAAGAAAATATTTAGAAATGTCAATATGATTTCAATTAACCTTTCTGTGAACAATTTTTTTTATAATTAAATCATTTCATTATACAATATTCCAATTAGACAGAGCATAAAATTAATATTTATTTTATTTTGAGTCCAATCATATTAGTTCCGCAGTTTTCAATCCCTCTGCTGCTAATGCTTTTGATGATGATCGAAGCGCATATAGGAAGCATCTTGATGATAGCGAGATGACTGGTTGTATTATGCTAGTCACTATGTCACCGGAACTACAAAAGCAGCATGAGGTTATGGATGCTCGTACCATAGTTTATCATCTTTGGGAACTCTTTGATGAGCAAGCAAAGTTCGAAAGGTTTGAGACTTCACGATTGCTCTCATACTCCAAGATGGTTGTGGAGACATCTCCAATATAGTACGCACTGAAGATGAATGGCTATATGAAGCGATTGGCCTCCTTGGGTTTTCTTTTGGATCATGAACAATAGACAACTCAACAAAGGAGAGTCAAACCTAACAGTGGACAATGGAGCAAGAGTTGTTGCATTATATGTAGGCACATATGTATTGACGCTTCCTAGTGTGCTTGTATTCTAATTAGACAATTTTTTATGTACCTACTTTGACTAAAAATGTAATGTCTACTTCTAGTCTCAATAAACCAAGATTCCATTTAAATTTCAGTAACAATGATTGTTCAATTTATTTGAATGGAATGTTATATGCTTTGGGTACATTATGCAATGGTATATACATATTAGATATGTCTAATCCTGTTGTAAATATCAATAATAACAAAAGGATAAAACGAGATAATGTGAAATCATCTTACTTATGACATTGTTGCCTTGGCCATATAAGTGAGAGACGCATGAATAAACTACACAAGTGTGGTAGTTTAGGTCATTTGATTATGAATCATATGACAAATGCGAATCTTGCTTACTAAGGAAGATGACTAAGTTATCCTTTAAGGGAAAGGGTAAACGGGTTAGTGGTCTTTTAGACCTATTATATATTGATGTATGTGATTCGATGTCCACACATGCCAAAGGTGGTTTCATATATTTCATTACCTTTATCGATGATCGTTCTCGACATTGGTATGTTTATCTTATGACATACAAGTTTGAAGCCTTTGAAAGGTTCAAAGAATTCAAAAACGAAGTTGAAAAATAACTCGGGAGAAGTATTAAATCACTTCGATTAGATCGAGGTGGTAAATACTTAAACCAAGTATTTTTGGATTATCTCAAGGATAATATAATATTGTCTTAGTAGACTCTACCTTACATGCCACAATGCAATGATGTGGCTGAGAGGAGAAACCGAACCTTGTTAGATGTGGTGAGGTTGTGACGGGTTTAGCAGATTTACCAAAATCCTTTTGGGGGTATGCACTCAAAACTTATGTTTATGTATTAAATATAGTCTCATCTAATTTAGTTGATGTTGCTCCATATGAGATATGGACTAACAAGAAATCCTATTTTTCTTATATGAAAGTTTATGGTTGTCCTGCTTATGTGAAGCGGATTCAGCCAAATAAGCTTTAAGCTAAATATGACAAGTGTCTGTTTATAGGATATCCTAAGGAAACTATAGGACATAAGTTCTACCATGTTTCAAAAATTATCAAGATCCTAAGGGAATTACTCCAAATTTGCTTATTTTGTATTTTGAGTTGGATTTAGGAAAGCACAATGTTTTAGTCGCATTTCAAGTTTATTTGTTCAAGAATCTTTTGTAATTTGAGATTTTGAGACAATGATTTGTGGCTTAAATTGCCATTGAAGATTTGTAAAAATTTGTTAATGTTAATGAAATATGAATGGTATATGGATGATGTGAGTTGGAATTAGATATAAGTGAAAAAGTTATCAACTTGAGTTGATGATTTTGAAACATGATGTGTTGATACACACACACACACACACACACACACACACACACATAAGTGAGATGTTATGGAAAAGAAAGATAGGAATTATGACTGATCAGATTTAGTTGAATGTGAAAAGTCAAATGAGTTGATATTTGAGAGTTTAATGAAGTCAATTTGGTAATTGAATGGTTATGCTCAGGACATTCCAAGTTTGCACATTGCAAAATTTCAAGTCTTTCATAGAGGTAAATTTTGTGTTCTGATTTTAGTAGAAAAACTGTATTAATCTAGGATAAATTAGGCAAAGTTTCTTCTAGATAGTTGTAGCTTATCTTTCTAGCTTTTCAACAATATATAGTATGAAATTTTTGGATATCAGAGTTGAAAGTTATGATCTTTATAAGTGGAGATGCTCAGAAGTGTAGACTTAATCTTCTTATGCACTATAGATTGAAACATCTTCTTATGCACTGTAGACCAAAATATTTTCTTATGCACTGTAGACGGAAACATCTTCTTATGCACTGTAGACTGAAGCATCTTCTTATGCAATGTAGACGGAAACATCTTCTTATGCACTGTAGACTGAATCATCTTACATCGTCCAGTCCAATTTTGACCCTCTAGATGACAAAATCTATCTTCAAGGTCTTCATGAAATTATAGATCTATAATTCCTCTTTTAAACCATCTAAGAATGACCTTGATTCGATATCTCTAGAGAAAGTTATGCCAATTGTCCCAAATCGTTTGATCTTTGTCTGGTTTTGTCTAACCCTTTGTCTAGTTTCATCTGACCCTATTGTCTGGTCCTCTAAATGACACAACATATCTTGAAAGTATTATAAAAGTTGTAGATCTATAAGTTCTCTTTCAAATCATTCAATAATGACAATGATTTGATATCTCTAGAGAAAGATATGTTAATTGTTCCAAAATAAGTCCCTTTCGTCTGACCTTCGGTCTGGGATCATCTTACCCTATTTTTTGGTTCAATTTTGACCCTCTAGATGATAGAATCTATCTTCAATACCTTCATGAAAGTTTTATATCTATAAGTCCTCTTTCAAAATGGCTAAGAATGACCTTGATTCGACATCTATAGAGAAAGTTATGCTAATTGCCCCGAAATAGGTTCAATATGATTGAGGACAAAACTTTGTTTGATTCCTTCGTCCATAACATCATCATCCAACCTCTAAATGGGATGATTCTTATTTCTAAATAAACTAGAGACATAGAGCTACAAATGATCTGAAGGAATCAAATTTTAATTTAGTCCTTAAGACTTTCAATTTTTGGATGAAAATTGAGCACATAATATTTTCTTCAGTATAAAAATAATTCAAAAATGGGGCCCGACACTTATGGTATTAGAGAATGAAGATGAACCGAGGATGAATAATGAGGATTAATTAGAATAACCATGCATGGAAACAAACATAAACACATGTTTTTATGACTTTGAATGTTGGGTTTCGAAAGCGGGGCCCAGTATTGTTTGGTATCAGAGCAAGAAGATGAATCGATGATGGTTAAAGAGATTTCATTAGAATACGCTCACGTTTTTTATGGTTCCGATGTTGGGCTCCGAAATCGGGGTCCAATACTTCTTTCCTTTGAGATTAACCGAAATTGTGAGGGTGTAAGAAATGGTTCTTGCATTTTTATCACTCTCTCTCCTATCTTCCATGAAAGTGCCAAAATTTACATAAGAGAAGTCTCATTGTTTCCTTCTCTAAGAAAAATCTCCTCCAAACATTTCTTATCTTTTCCTACCAAAGGATCTTGTTAACCAAGTTGTGAAGAATAAGTGGTAGATCAAATTGGTTGAGAATACAACAATAAGGAGAGGATAGCTTGACAAAGGCAAGCACTCATAAGCTAGGCTATAGCAAGGAGAGGATAGCACAGCGAAGAGTTACTGTAACATCCCGTCCCTAAATGAAGGGTGAGGACTCGAAATATTGTACAAGTTTGCTCAAGGAGAGACAAAGGAAATGCATTGGTTTTGCTTATGCATCTTATCAGCATACATGCATTTACATAATGATTACTGGCTCATAAAGTGGTACATACATTTATTGACAATTGCCGGGTATAAAAGATAGGAAATGTGAATTTCTAAAATTTATGGGTAGAAGGTGTTGAAAGAGTGAAAGTAGTATGTTTGTGTTGCTAAATAGACATTGTATGAGATTATGTATGGCTTTGCAAAAAGGAACGTGTATGTGTATAAATCTTCACTGTTGAGTTATTGCTTGGGAAGAACATGTTGGAGTTTTAAATTTTAAGTTTGTGATGAATTAGATGAAGAGTATGTGGTATAGGGTGAAGGGTTGAAGTTGATATATTGATAAGCCATCCTAAGTGTAGGAATGGTGTTCAGGAACTTTAATGGAAAAACTATACTGATCTAGATGAAATTAGTCAAAGGGGTCTTAATGAAAGCTGTAGCTTGTGTTTCCAACTTTCTAACGCCATAAAGTATGCAATTTTTCAATATCGGGGCAAGAAGTTATGATAATTTGAAGTTTGGATATTGCTTAGGTGATTGCTAACAGGGCAGAAACTTTGATTGAAAACTTGACTTAGCTAGATGTTGAATTTGCTTTGGAGTTCTTTATGAACATTGTAGAGCGTGTTTTTATCTTTCCATTGATATAAGGCACCAAAATTTTGGACAAGGGAGTAGAAAGTTATGATTTTTAGCAGTTCTGATGGTGTTTAGTGTGAAGCTGATCGACCAGTCACTTTGTGTGGAGTTTTTAACCCATTTAGAGGTTGATCTGATTTTTAAGACCTTCATAAAAGTTGTAGAGGGTTCTTTTACCTTTCCGTAAACACCAAGTTTGTCAAATTTGGAGTTCTGGGTCGAAAGTTATGATGTTTACAAGTTGAGGTGTTGTTTTAAAGTTTTGAGGAGATTATCGATCGGTCATCTTTGAGTGCATTTTTGACCCCTGTAGAGACCTTAATTGATTTTGAGTCCTTCTTGAAAATTGTAGAACTCTCTTTTATCTATGAAATAGACACAAAGTTTGTCCAATTCGAAGTTCGAAGTCAAAAGTTATAAGCGTTAGAAGTTGGAAGGTCGGTCAGGCTGGCCGATCGGCTAACAAGTAAGCGCCGACCAGCCCAAGACTCGGCAGTCGAAGCGCCAGCCCTCACAAGACTTCAAGATTCTGTAAGGCACCGCTCGACAATTGGCCGAGCGACATTTCTGTCGATTTTTCAGCCGACCGACCTCCCTTCACTCTTTTGAGCATAACTTCTTCGTCCGACCTCCGATCGACCCGATTTTTAAAGCGTTGGATTCCTAAGACTTTTTTTCTATTTTTCCATACCAAATCGATTAGTTTTGACATTAAATGGAGAAGGATCGACCAGATTAAAGTGAGTTGACCGGTGGAAAAAGTCTGAACAGACTTTAGTATTTTAGAGATAGTTTGAGTTATAGAGCTCGAATAGATCGGATTCTTGTTTCAAATGAAACTAGAGACATAGATCCACAAGTTCTATGAAGCAGCCGATCGACAATTTAGCCTTTAAGATTTTCAATTTCTGGATTGAAGTTAGGGTAGTGTTCAGTCTCAGCTTTGTAATGGTCTGAATAGACTTCAGTATTTTGGAGATATTTTGAGCTATAGAGCTCCAATAGATCGAATTATATTTTCAAATGAAACTAGAGACATAGATCTACAAGTTATATGAAGGAGCCAATCGACAATTTAGCCTCTAAGACTTTCAATTTCTGGATTGAAGTTAGGGTAGTGTTCAGTCTCAGCTTTGTAATGGTCTGAACAGACTTCAGTATTTTGGAGATATTTTGAGCTATAGAGCTCCAATAGATCGGATTCTTGTTTCAAATGAAACTAGAGACATAAATATACAAGTTATATGAAGGAGTCAATCGGCAATTTAGCCTCTAAGATGTTCAACTTCTGGAGTGAAGTTACTTGTAGTGTTCACTCTTGATTTAGTTTTGGTCCAAACGAAATATCTAACAGACTTCAGTATTTTTGAGATATTTTGAGATATAGAGCTCCGATCGATCTGATTTTTGAAGCGATAGATTCGTAAGCCATAGAGGAACATCTCTCTAGAAGAAAGTTTTATCAAATTGTTTTATTTACCTGATCGAAATAAGGGGCCAAGATGTCAGTTTTAAGGAAAAAAGGAAGGGCATTTTTGGAGCATCACTTAAAGGGTTAAGTTATAAGGCTTATATGTAAGGGCATAAGGGTCTTCTCTCAATCATTAATGGCAAGTTGGTAAATAAGGAGAATGGGCTTTAGTATAAGAAGGGCAGTGATGCACGAAATTGACAGAAACAAAAAGGAGAGAAATAGAAGAAAAGAGAAGAGTCGAGAGCCTTCAGATGGGAGAAGAGGAAAGAAGAAAGAGTAAACTAGGGTTCGATTTTTTATGGGTCTTTAAGCGAGCTCTTTAGGTTGATCCAAGGAGGAAAAAAATGGAAGAAGAAGAGAGCTCCATGAGGAGCCAATAAAAATTCCGAAATTGTTGAAGATGGAGGTAAAAATTGAGATTTTGATTTGCTAAGTTGTGAAAGGTTTTGATTCATATAACTTATGATTGGTATGGATTTGTGTTTCCTAAGCTCAATTTTAGTGTTTATACAGTAAGTGATGTTGAATTTGGGTGATTATGGCTTAGGAAATTTTAACATGGATGAAGGAAAGAAATAATGAAGAAATTGATGCTTTGGATAAGATTCAAGCATGGATATGAGGTGAGTGACTTAGACGGTTCCTCAATTATTATGTGCTTAGAATTTCGTCTTTATAAAACTGTGTAAATAATGGTGGGTTAGTGAATTGCGTTTGATTATGGATTCCGGACAGAAGGTCCGATGAAATGGGAGATTATGACATAGAAGTGCAAATTGTCTATGAATTTGGACCCTCCATGTTTTGAAATGTGCATAAATAGGATTGTGATTAAAATGTGATTGTGAACTATTTGTGTGATTGTGAACTATTTGGGATTGATTGTGATTGAAATACTGCATTTGTTTTTTTTGACATATGCATTCCATACATGAGTGCAAAATTAGATAATAGTAGTTGTGACTGGTGTAGCCATCGAGAGCTAAAAGCTCACCGTACTTGGGGCTTGAGCTCACAGTGATTTCAGAGCCTTATGCTCAACAATTAATGCGCCCATATTGGGACAGTTTGAGCGCTCGGTCACAACATTGAAATAGATGGAAAAGTGTCACATGCATTCCATATGCATTTGAGTGAATAATTTGATTTGGTGAAAGGCAAAAAAATGCCTTATACTTATTTGATTGACAAATGTGTATTTAGATATGAACGAAACTGTGAAATGCTCCACTTCAAGGGTAGAATGTCGGACTAAAGTCCGATGATATGAGAAGTGATTGAAAGGGATAGATAATGGTGGGTGATACATTGTGACATATGCATTACATATATGAATGCATGATCAGATAATGGCCGTTGTGACTAGAGTAGTCACCAATCAGAGCTACAAGCTCAACAATTAATGAGCCCTATATGGAACAACTATCAATGAGCCCTACATGGGACAGTGACCAATGAGCCCTACATGGGACAGTTATCAATGAGCCCTACATGGGACAGTTATCAATGAGCCCTATATGGGACGATTCGGGCACTCACCATCAACAACAGTAATAATTAGAAAGTGAGTCTCATATACACTGAGTATGCATGACATAAATGATTAAATGATATTGAATGTGAAATAACTTAACGAGTTTATATGATTCTGTTGGACCCCGATTTTTGAGTAAAAATAAGAAATATTCAAAAGTGGATGAGTTGGTTGAAATTGAGTTGAAAATCAAGAAATAAAGAGAGAAAGTGTAAAAAAAAATGAAAATTTGTGAAAAGTTTGACTTTTTGGCCTTTAAGGGTTGACTTTTGATTTAGGCAAAATTTGAAAAAAAGATCTACATGAAACTTGTAGATTATGTTAAGAGTTTTCTGTGGCCATAAAGTTTTCTATTTTCGATGTCGGGATTGAGAGATATGATTTTCCGAAGATATGCTTTGTTTTGAAAATGTTATTAAGTATAGATTTGTGTGTTCTATGCTTCGAGGCCACTCTTCGTATGGATTTAGTCTGAATTGGAATAAGTAGTCTTCATGAAAATTTTAGATGATATTTTTTTTATCTTTCCATTGATATAAATTTTGCAATTTTTTGATATCGGAGCTGGGAGTTATGAGCGATTGAAAATTGGAAGTCGTTTAGGAAAAGTTGTTTTGGACAGAATCTTTGATTGAGTTTTTGACCTCTTTCGAGGCCTAATTTGATTTTGAGTACTTCATAGAAGTTGTAGAGATTCCTTTGATCTTTTTATTGACACATAATTTGTCAAATTCCGAGTTCGGGATCGAGAGATATGATTTTTGAAAAGTTTGGTTTTGAAGTTCCGTTACTTTGTTTTTAATCCGATCCCTTTTGTAATCTTTTGCTTATAATTCCTTCGTTCGACATCCGATTGATTTGATTCTCGAAGAGTTGGATTTATAAGACAATTAATTTAATTTTATGAAGAATTATGATTTTTAGGAGATTAAGTGGAAAGAGATTGATTGAACAAAAGTAAGAGATTTGGTTATAGGTTATAAGTTGGATAATTTTCTGAACATGGTTCAGTATTTTACAAAATTCGGGAGCTGTACAACTCCGATTGAGTTGATTCTTAAGGGAAAATAAAATTAAGATATAGGGCTACAACTCTTGTTAAGGGATCGAAATTTAATTTCATCCCTATGATTGTCAATTTCTGGAATTAAATTAGCGTAATGTTCAGTCTCGGATTTTTCGCAGGTCCGATAGTATTTTGGCTATAACTTCTTCGTTTCTGATCCGAATTGAGCGCGGTCAGTGGCGTTGGATTCTTATGATTGAGAGGAACATTTATCTAGAAGGAAGTTTAGACAAATTTCTTCAAATTCATAGTGCGAATCAGATCCGAAAGTAAACAGAAAATAAAGGGAAGTGTAGGGGCAAACTTGGAATTAGGCTAAAATGGAGGGGCAACTTGGTCATTTCTCCCTCATTTAAAATGACATGGCAGAAAACACATGGGGTTGTCGTTTTATACATCTGAAACTCACGAAAACAAGACAAAAATAAAGGAAAGAAAAGATGAAGAAGAGAGAAGATCGAAGAAGAAGGAGAAAGGGTCAGCCATGGAAGGAAAGAAAAAGAAGGATGAAGCAAGTCGATTTTTGGGGGATTTTCTAAGGGATTTTCGTTGCTTTTCAAAGGGGAAGGAAGCAAGAAGAAGATAGTTACTTTAAAGCTTAAAAATGTCGAAAATGGTAAGAGAGAGAAAGCTTTGAGTTTTGAATTTTCTTGAGAGATGTTGGTTGGTTTAGCTTTAGATTGTTATGAATTTAAGTTTTCTAAGGTTTATTGAAGAGATTAGGCTATGATTATGTTGATTTTATGAATTTGGGGTTTATGTCAAAGTTTGAAATTTGGGTACTTTTGGAATTGTTGCTTTAGATAGCTTAGATTAATGATGAATTTGAGATTTCTTAAGTCAATTTTGATGCATATGTTTTAGGTTATGTTTAATTTTAGATGGAAATTAATTAAGGTTTAGGCTTAATTTTGTGTTTGGGGATTTTGTGAATTATTGGTGTAGAATCATGGAAAATATTATGGATGGGTGGAATATGAAATCCATTTTGAAGAAATTGTAAGTTATGATATTGAAATTGTATAAATTGGTTTAGGCCAATTTTGAGATTTGGGGATTTTAGAAATTCTTGTTTTAGAAAGCTTGGAAAAGTGATGAATTGGGTTTCCTATAGTTAATTTTGAAGATTATGATTTTTATGATGTTGAATTTGGATATGTATGGCTTAGGTTATTTTAAATTGGAAGGAAGAAAGAAGAAGCGGTCAAATTGGAGCTTGAAATCAAGTTTCGGGCATTAATTCGAGGTGGGTAGCATATTTATATTTTGATTTGTAAGCAATTTTGAAAAATTTAAAGAAGGCAAAAATTGGATTTTTGATAAATTATTGTTTTTGTAAATGGTTGAAAACAATGTTGATTAATGTTTGAAAATATGATTTCCAAATGATTTCTGAGAAATGAGTAAAGGTTTAAATGCATTGTTTTCAAATGATTTAATGAATTCGGTAGAAATTTCTGAAAAATTCATTTGTTGTGTATGCATTGATAAATTATGCAAAATTGTTGAACTGATTGAATTAATTGAATGGATTGTAGTGATTGAATTGTATGCATTATGTGAATGTGCAAAAATGAAGTTTCAAAATGTGCCTTCAGGCAGTTAGATTAGTATGTTTGAAAAGTAAGATTTTCGAAAAATGCCTTCGGGCAATCCGACCTTTCGTTTTCGCTTATGTGTTAAGTGGGTTTTTGGTCAGGTCCTTGTTGTTGGATCGCGTACGGTCCGAGTATTCATAATACATTGCGGAAAAAGACCATACAACAACATGAGTATAATCGAGAATACCAAAGATGTACGAAAATACCTTATTTTTGTGGATAGATTGTTTCTTTTCGGATTCCAAGACACTGCAAAATGCGAATGCCCTCTACCGGTATCCACACGAGTATGCACGATCCGGGCTGCGGCTGTGGTGTGCTAGCACGTTCACGATTATTCTCTCGGATGGCGGCTAGGGTTTCGTCTTTTTCTTCCCTAAACCTAATGAGACCTAAGTTTCTCTATTTATAGAGAAACCCTAATCTCATTTAGACCTTATTAAGTTTCGGCCCATTATATCATATATAATAAAAGCCCGACAACTTAATTAAATCTAGCCCAATAAATATATCTAAATATATTTATTCAACACCTAATAAATTAGGCCCAAGAGAATAAGCCGGATCACATTACTCTTTGTATGCGACCACAGCAGGCTCATTTGATGTTGGCAATGGGCTTGATCACATTTCAAGGCCCATAAGTCATAAGCGGCCTCTAGCAAGACATTATGACTACCCAAATCAAATGAGGATCAATAGTCCGACTTAACCTGTAACTATGGTTATAGGCTCAGTCCTTTTGTAACACGATATCAAGATTAATCACAAGGCATGGTATATGTCAACCTTTGATTAATCATAGTGTCTTGATCTCCAAGTTGACTGATTATAACAAATGACATTGATGACTCTTCATCAATTCATTTGAGCACGGCCATGCATTTTTTCAGTCACACTTGTCAAGAGGCCCAAATGATATCTCTCTCATTTAAGAGAGGTACAAATCCCATCTACGTCATTCACATCCCTCCGCATAATTCATTTAGTATCCAACATAAGACTATATGTTATTCGGTTAAAAATAACTTAGTCTAATATCAAAACACTAAATTCCTCATATAGGGAACCATGATGACTTCAGGTCAAAGGACTAAAGTCAAACCGTATAAAGAATCACTAATGACATGAAACCATGTAGTATTCTTTATGTGGGTCGGTCCAATATATGTTCTCTAACATATATCTATGTTTCTGATTTGATATCTCATATCCATGATCAAGAAACGTGATCATCAATCGTAACACATACTAGTCTTAATTCATTATTGTTCCACCAATAATGATCGACGAGACGATCTAGAATAGTGTTATAACACTTATGGTTTTACTATCAAGTCACATACTTGATGACATAAGTCTAATACTATTCATGGAATGTAAATCACATTACATAAACGAAATACATGCATATATGAAACGGAATACCTCATAATATATTATTAACAAATCATAATGTTAATACATGAATCACAAATGTTCATTGGCCTAGGCACACTACTAACAATCTCCCACTTGACTAGCCCAATCGACCGATATCTAATACCCATAGACCTCAGATGACTCTCATGTTTAGGTGTGGAAGAGGCTTAGTAAGTGGATCGGCAATGTTGTCATCTGTGCCCACTTTGCATATCCTTACGTCTCCTCTCCCAATGATCTCTAATCAAATGGAAACGTCGAGTATGTGTTTGGATCTATGATGCGAATTTGGTTCCTTAGCTTTGTCTTATAGCCCCATTATTATCACAATAAAGGTCTATAGGACTTGCAATGCTAGGAACAATTCCAAGCTCTGTGATGAACTTTGTGATCCATACTGCCTTCTTAGCGACATTCGAGGCAAAGAATGTACTCGGCTTCGGTTGTAAAATCAGCAATGTTGTCTTGCTTTGAACTTTTCCAAATTTCATGCATCTCCATTCAAAGCAGAACACAAAACCCGATTGCGATCTGAAATCATCTATGTCGATCAAGACCAAAGATCAATGTAACCATTTACAACTAGCTCTCCTTCAAGTCCTCCATGACTAGGAACATATCCTTAGTTCTTCTCAAGTACTTAAGGATGTTCTTAATCGCTATCCAAAGGACTCTCACCATAATTAGATTGGTATCTACTTGTTATGCTCAAAGCATATGAGACATCCGTCGAGTACATAACATGGCATACATGATAGATCCAATTGCAGATGCATATGGAATCTTACTCATGCGCCAAGCTCCTTATCCAAGTAGGACAATCCTTCTTAGAAAGCTTGATTCCATGTGACATAGGTAAGAATCCTCTCTTGGAATCTTGCATACTGAACCTTTTTAGTATTTTATCTATGTATGTACTCTGACTTAGACCTATAAGCTTTCTTGATCTATCTCTATAGATCTTAATGCCTAAAACATAGGCAGCCTCACCTAAGTCTTTCATTGAGAAACGTTTCCTTAACCAAATATTGACACTCTGTAAGGTTGGAATATCGTTTCCAATGAGCAATATGTCATCAACATATAAAGCTAAAAAGACAACAGCACTCCCACTAACCTTTTTGTAAACACAAGGTTCATCTTTATTCTTGATGAATCCAAACTCTTTGACAACTTCATCAAAATGAAGATTCCAGGTTCTTGATGCTTGCTTCAATCCATAAATGGATCTTTGAAGCTTGCACACCTTTTTCGAATTCTTAGGATGGACAAAACCCTCAGGCTGTATCATATATACATCCTCAAGTAAGTTTCTATTAAGGAAAGCCATTTTGACATCCATTTGCCATATCTCATAATCGTAGTATGCAGCTATGGCAATAAGAATTCTAATGGATTTGATCATGACCACTGGAGAAAATGTCTCATCATAATCAATTCCATGAACTTGTCGATAACCTTTAGCAACAAGTCTTGCTTTATAAGTGTGCACCTTTCCATCCATGTCGAGTTTCTTTTTGAACACCCATTTGCATCCAATGGTTTTCAAGCCATCAGACGGATCAATCAAAGTCCAAACTTGGTTGTCATACATGGATTGCATCTCTGCTTTCATGGCCTCCAACCATTTAGCAGATTCTGGACTTTTCATAGCTTCTTGATAGGTTGTGGGCTCATTATGATCCATGAGCATCACATTGTCATCATCAGTAACGAGAAATCCATATCTCTCGGGCTCATGACGAATCTTATCAGATCTACGTAGGCCTTGTGTTGTTGAAGGCTGCTCATCAACAGCTTGTGAGCTCGCTTCAATCTCCTTTTCAGGCTCAATGTCATTTTGTGAAACTTGAATTTCTTCAAGTTGTACTTTACTCCCACTGTTTCCTTTGGAAACAAATTCCTTCTCTAAGAAGAAACCATTTCAAGCAACCAACACTTTGTTCTCTGATGGGATGTAAAAGTAATATCCTTTAGTTTCCTTAGGATATCCCACAAAATAACATTTTTCATATTTGGGTGCCAACTTGTCGGCAATTAGACGCTTCACATAGGCCTCACGACCCCAAATCTTTAGAAAAGATAAATTGGGACGCTTCCCAGTCCATATCTCATAAGGTGTCTTTTCTACAGCCTTTGAAGGAATACGGTTCAATATGAATGCTGCGGTTTCTAAAGCATAGCCCCAGAAGTATTTTGGAAGATCAGTTTGACTCATGATAGATCGAACCATATCTAATAGAGTTCGATTTCTCCTTTTCAGAAACACCATTCCATTGAGGAGTTCCTGGAGGAGTTAATTGTGAAACGATTCCACAATCCTTAAGATAACCATCAAACTCTTGACTTAAATATTCACCTCCCCGATCAGATCGAAGGATTTTAATATTCTTGCCAAGCTGATTTTGTACTTCATTCTTATACTCTTTGAACTTTTCAAAAGATTCAGATTTGTACTTCATTAAATAGACATACCCATATCTACTGAAGTCATCTGTAAAAGTAATGAAATACAAATAACCTCCTCTCGCTGATATGCTAAAAGGACCACATACATCGATATGTATAAGGCCCAATAGCTCATTGGCCTTTCTCCTTTACCTGTGAAGGGGGCCTTTGTCATCTTACCCAGTAAACAAGAATCACATGTGTCAAAAGAATCAATGAATCCATCTTGATGGAGTTTTGAAATGAGTTTTTCGTTTACATGGCCTAAACGACAATGCTAGAGATAGGTTGGGTTCAAATCGTTAGATTTAAACTTCTTGGTATTTATGTTATAGATGGGCTCATTTGTTAGAGACTCGGTGTCTAGAGTATAGATGCCATTTAATTGACGTGCAATACCATATAAAACGTCATTCTTATAAATGGAAATACTTCTATTCTCAATAGAAAATTTAAATTCATCATTCTCTAAACAAGCAAAATAAATAATGTTCCTACTCATAGTAGGTACATAATAACAATTCTTGAGTTCCAAAATGAGCCCAAGAGGCAAAATAAGATCATACGTCCCCACGGATAAGCAAAGCAACTCTTGCTCCATTTCCCACGCTGAGTCGATCTCACCGGACATCAATCTTCTAGTCCTTCTTAGACTCGCACATTAGTACAAATGTGAGTTGCAGCTCCGTTATCTAATACCCAAGATGCGAAGGAGTAAAATTGATTTCTATAACAAACATACCGAAGAAGTAGTCGACTATTCTTCTTCTCTCTTCTTTCTTCCAAATAGAGTTTGCAGTTCCTTTTCCAATGACCAGTTCATTGCGGTGGAAGCAAACTCCTCCTTGGGTGCCTTAGTCTTAGCTTTAGGCTTGGGCTTGGACTTGGACTTGGGTACTTTACCTTTGTCCTTTGCCGTGCCCTTCTTCTTGAAACCTTTTCCCTTTAAGTTCTCTTCAGAAGTTTTTCAGCATCCCATGCAATTCATCATTGGACTTCTCCATATTATGCATGTTGTAGTTAAGAATGAACTGATCATATTCATCAGTCAAAGATGATAGAATAAGATCCGTTGCCAATTCTTGACTAACAGGTGCACCTAATTTCTCAAGATGATGAATGTAACTCTTCATCTTAAGAACATGAGCACTCACGGGTGTGCCAGGAGTCATCTTGCATGAATTCAATGCCTTAGTGGTTCTAAACCTCTCTTGGCGTGCTTGCTCTTGAAACATAGCTTTCAGTTGAGCAAGCATGTCATAGGCTTCCATTTCCTCTAAATCCTTCTGAAGGTCAGAGATCATGGCGCCTAACATAAGGCATGACACATCCGTGGAGTCATTGATATGCTTCGTAAGCATCCTTTTGAGCCTTAAAGTGCGTTTCTTGGTGGTTCTTCGAGGATGGGTTCTTCTAAGACATAAAGTTTTCTTTCTTGCTGAGAACAATTCTCAAGTTCCTATACCAATATAGGAAATTTGTTCCACTAAGCTTTTCTTTCTCTAAGATAGATCGCATAGAAAGGTTTGTGGATGGAGTAGCCATAATCTACAAGAATTATGCAATAAGGGTCAACATTAATATATTATGAGGTATTAGCTCCCACTCAAATAAATAACCCTCAATTGACGAATGGGAGAAGCAAGATCCATATTTCACTAAGTCCTAAGAAAGCTTTGGCTTAACACTCAAGACTTAGTTATTTAGGTAGAAAACTCTTTCAATTACATCACATGTAACTCTTGATGGGCTTATGTTAAAATACATCTTATGTACTGCATGTATGTATAAACCCAATCTTATGCCCTAAGCCCAAAACCGCTTTTGATAGCTTAGTCAAGTTTAACCATACTTTACCTATGAATAGCACCATTATTCAAATTTCTTCCTAGATGATCCCTACATGCCTTGCTTTGGCAAAACCCACATAAGGATAAGCTAGAGATAAACATTGGTAAAGATTTATGGAAGGCATATAAACTTGAAATTATGAAGAGGGTCGTTTTAGTACATTATGAAGGCTACTAATCCTATTAGTAAGGGTGTTTGTACTATGCTATTTCTAATCCTATACTACAACATACTTGAGTATATATATATTAGAAGTATAGAATAGTAACTTACACGTGAATATAAATATTCAAAAAATATAAATAAACACATGTAACATCACCCAGAATATATAACACATAACAAATAAACAAGCGTAGTCGACTGGAAAGGATTATAGTCGACTGGAAAGGATTATAGTCGACTGGTCGACTTGTGCGATCGATCGAACCAATTCGGTCAATGATCGAACAAACGTTTTCACCAAAACTCATCTCCGCCTCCAACCAATCATTGGAACACTTCTAGTCGACTGGAAGAGATGCTAGTCGACTGGTCGACTTGTATTAGTCGACTGGAACCATTTTCAGTCGACTGGAACGAACGTTTTTCGCTAAAACGCTCATCTCCGCTCTCCAACCAGTCGACTGGAACACTTCTAGTCGATTGGAAGAGATGCTAGTCGATCGAATATCCTTGTCCAACATGAATACTGCGGTTTCCATTCCGGATCCATGTCTCACATGGTGGAAACCTAGCGACCACCACCTTCGGTCAAACCCTTCATGCTTATCATATATTCTCATCAGTACTAAGATAATCAGCAGATCTGAAAAGAACATGCATGAAATAAAAAACACTTTCATATCACGCAACCAAATCCGTGAACACATGTAATCAAAACATGCATATTGTTATCTCTACAGAATCCAAATCCATAAAATACATGTAATCAAAACATGTATATATTTTCGATTATACAGAAGCCAAAATCGTGAACACATGTAATCAAAACACGTATATTAACGATTATACAGAAGAACCTGTCTCTGATACCACTGTTGGATCGCGTACGGTCCGAGTATTCATAATACACTGCGGAAAAAGACCATACAACAACATGAGTATAATCGAGAATACCAAAGATGTACGAAAATACCTTATTTTTGTGGATAGATTGCTTCTTTTCGGATTCCAAGACACTGCAAAATGCGAATGCCCTCTACCGGTATCCACACGAGTATGCACGATCCGGGCTGCGGCTGTGGTGTGCTAGCACGTTCAGAAACTCTTCCGAACGTCGCACGATTATTCTCTCGGATGGCGGCTAGGGTTTCGTCTTTTTCTTCCCTAAACCTAATGAGACCTAAGTTTCTCTATTTATAGAGAAACCCTAATTTCATTTAGACCCTATTAAGTTTCGGCCTATTATATCATATAATAAAAGCCCGACAACTTAATTAAATCTAGCCCAATAAATATATCTAAATATATTTATTCAACACCTAATAAATTAGGCCCAAGAGAATAAGCCCAGATCACATTACTCTTTGTGTGCGACCCTGGAGGCTCATTTGATGTTGGCAATGGGCTTGATCACATTTCAAGGCCCATAAGTCATAAGCGGCCTCTAGCAAGACATTATGACTACCCAAATCAAATGAGGATCGATAGTCCGATTTAACCTGCAACTATGGTTATAGGCTCAGTCCTTTTGTAACACGATATCAAGATTAATCACAAGGCATGGTACATGTCAACCTTTGATTAATCATAGTTTCTTGATCCCCAAGTTGACTGATTATAACAAATGACATTGATGACTCTTCATCAATTCATTTGAGCACGCCATGCATTTCTTCACCACACTTGTCAAGAGGCCCAAATGATATCTCTCTCATTTAAGAGAGGTACAAATCCCATCTACGTCATTCACATCCCTCCGCATGATTCATTTAGTATCCAACATAAGACTATATGTTGTTCGGTTAAAAATAACTTAGTCTAATATCAAAACACTAAATTCCTCATATAGGAACCATGATAACTTCAGTCAAAGGACTAAAGTCAAACCATATAAAGAATCACTAATGACATGAAACCATGTAGTATTCTTTATGTGGGTCGGTCCAATATATGTTCTCTAACATATATCTATGTTTCGATTTGATATCTCATATCCATGATCAAGAAACGTGATCATCAATCGAACACATACTAGTCTTAATTCATTATTGTTCCACCAATAATGATCGACCAGGGACAGTCTAGAATAGTGTTATAACACTTATGGTTTTACTATCAAGTCACATACTTGATGACATAAGTCTAATACTATTCATGGAATGTAAATCACATTACATAAACGAAATACATGCATATATGAAACGGAATACCTCATAATATATTATTAACAAATCATAATGTTAATACATGAATCACAAATGTTCATTGGCCTAGGCACACTACTAACAATCTCTCACTTGCACTAGGCCCAATCATCGGATATCTAATACCCATAGACCTCAGATAACTCTCATGTTTAGTCGTGGAAGAGGCTTAGTAAGTGGATCGACAATGTTGTCATCTGTGCCCACTTTGCATATCTTTACGTCTCCTCTCCCAATGATCTCTCTAATCAAATGGAAACGTCTGAGTATGTGTTTGGATCTATGATGCGAATTTGGTTCCTTAGCCTGTGCTATAGCCCCATTATTATCACAATAAAGGTCTATAGGACTTGCAATGCTAGGAACAATTCCAAGCTCTGTGATGAACTTTATGATCCATACAGCTTCCTTAGCAACATCCGAGGCAGCAATGTACTCAGCTTCAGTTGTAAAATCAGCAACAGTGTCTTGCTTTGAACTTTTCTAGCTCACTGCACCTCCATTCAAACAGAACACAAAACCTGTTTGCGATCTGAAATCATCTATGTCAGACTGAAAACCAGCATCAGTGTAACCATTTAACACTAGCTCTCCTTCAAGTCCTCCATAGACTAGGAACATATCCTTAGTTCTTCTCAAGTACTTAAGGATGTTCTTAACTGCTATCCAGTGACTCTCACCATAATTAGATTGGTATCTACTTGTTATGCTCAAAGCATATGAGACATCTGGTCGAGTACATAATATGGCATACATGATAGATCCAATTGCAGATGCATATGAAATCTTACTCATGCGCTCAAGCTCCTACTCTGAAGTAGGACAATCCTTCTTAGAAAGCTTGATTCCATGTGACATAGGTAAGAATCCTCTTTTGGAATCTTGCATACTGAACCTTTTCAGTACTTTATCTATGTATGTACTCTGACTTAGACCTATAAGCTTTCTTGATCTATCTCTATAGATCTTAATGCCTAAAACATAGGCAGCCTCACCTAAGTCTTTCATTGAGAAACGTTTCCTTAACCAAATATTGACACTCTGTAAGGTTGGAATATCGTTTCCAATGAGCAATATGTCATCAACATATAAAGCTAAAAAGACAACAGCACTCCCACTAACCTTTTTGTAAACACAAGGTTCATCTTCATTCTTGATGAATCCAAACTCTTTGACAACTTCATCAAAACGAAGATTCCAGCTTCTTGATGCTTGCTTCAATCCATAAATGGATCTTTGAAGCTTGCACACCTTTTCAATTCTTAGATGGACAAAACCCTCACCAGTATCATATATACATCCTCAAGTAAGTTTCTATTAAGGAAAGCCGTTTTGACATCCATTTGCCATATCTCATAATCGTAGTATGCAGCTATGGCAATAAGAATTCTAATGGATTTGATCATGACCACTGGAGAAAATGTCTCATCATAATCAATTCCATGAACTTGTCGATAACCTTTAGCAACAAGTCTTGCTTTATAAGTGTGCACCTTTCCATCCATGTCGAGTTTCTTTTTGAAAACCCATTTGCATCCAATGGTCTTCAAGCCATCAGACGGATCAATCAAAGTCCAAACTTGGTTGTCATACATGGATTGCATCTCTGCTTTCATGGCCTCCAACCATTTAGCAGATTCTGGACTTTTCATAGCTTCTTGATAGGTTGTGGGCTCATTATGATCCATGAGCATCACATTGTCATCATCAGTAACGAGAAATCCATATCTCTCGGGCTCATGACGAATCTTATCAGATCTACGTAGGCCTTGTGTTGTTGAAGGTCGCTCATCGACAACTTGTGAGCTCGCTTCAATCTCCTTTTCAGGCTCAATGTCATTTTGTGAAACTTGAATTTCTTGAGTTGTACTTTACTCCCATCGCTTCCTTTGGAAACAAATTCCTTCTCTAAGAAGAAACCATTTCAAGCAACCAACACTTTGTTCTCGATGGGATGTAAAAGTAATATCCTTTAGTTTCCTTAGGATATCCCACAAAATAACATTTTCATATTTGGGTGCCAACTTGTCGGCAATTAGACGCTTCACATAAGCCTCACGACCCCAAATCTTTAGAAAAGATAAATTGGGACGCTTCGGTCCATATCTCATAAGGTGTCTTTTCTGACCTTTGAAGGAATACGGTTCAATATGAATGCGGTTTCTAAAGCATAGCCCCGTAAGTATTTTGGAAGATCGGTTTGACTCATGATAGATCGAACCATATCTAATAGAGTTCGATTTCTCCTTTCGTAAATACCATTCCATCGAGGAGTTCTGGAGGAGTTAATTGTGAAACGATTCCACAATCCTTAAGATAACCATCAAACTCTTGACTTAAATATTCACCTCCTCGATCGGATCAAGGATTTTAATATTCTTGCAAGCTGATTTTGTACTTCATTCTTATACTGTTTGAACTTTTCAAAAGATTCAGATTTGTACTTCATTAAATAGACATACCCATATCTCATCAAGTCATCTGTAAAAGTAATGAAATACAAATAACCTCCTCTCACGATATGCTAAAAGGACCACATACATCGGTATGTATAAGGCCCAATAGCTCATTGGCCTTTCGCCTTTACCTGTGAAGGGGGCCTTTGTCATCTTACCCAGTAAACAAGAATCACATGTGTCAAAAGAATCAATGAATCCATCTTGATGGAGTTTTGAAATGCGTTTTTCGTTTACATGGCCTAAACGACAATGCCGAGAGATAGGTTGGGTTCAAATCGTTAGATTTAAACTTCTTGGTATTTATGTTATAGATGGGCTCATTTGTTAGAGACTGGGGTGTTCAGAGTATAGATGCCATTTAATTGACGTGCAATACCATATAAAACGTCATTCTTATAAATGGAAATACTTCTATTCTCAATAGAAAATTTAAATTCATCATTCTCTAAACAAGTTAAAGAAATAATGTTCCTACCATAGTAGGTACATAATAACAATTCTTGAGTTCCAAATGAGCCCAAGATGGGCAAAATAAGATCATCGTCCCTCACGGATAAAGCAAAGAACTCTTGCTCCATTTCCCACTGCAGTCGATCTCACGGACATCAATCTTCTAGTCCTTCTTAGACTCGCACATTAGTACAAATGTGAGTTGCAGCTCCGTATCTAATACCCAAGATGCGTAGGAGTAAAATTGATTTCTATAACAAACATACCAAGAAGTAGTCGACTATTCTTCTTCTCTTTCTTTCTTCCAAATAGAGTTTCGGTTCCTTTCCAATGACCAGTTCATTGCAGGAAGCAAACTCCTCCTCGGGTGCCTTAGTCTTAGCTTTAGGCTTGGGCTTGGACTTGGACTTGGGTACTTTACCTTGTCCTTTCTTTGCCCTTCTTCTTGAAACCTTTCCTTTAAGTTCTCTTCAGCAGCTTTTTAGCATCCCATGCAATTCATCATCGACTTCTCCATATTATGCATGTTGTAGTTAAGAATGAACTGATCATATTCATCACCAAAGATGATAGAATAAGATCCGCTGCCAATTCTTGACTAACAGGTGCACCTAATTTCTCAAGATGATGAATGTAACTCTTCATCTTAAGAACATGAGCACTCACGGGTGTGCCAGGAGTCATCTTGCATGAATTCAATGCCTTAGTGGTTCTAAACCTCTCTTGGCGTGCTTGCTCTTGAAACATAGCTTTCAGTTGAGCAAGCATGTCATAGGCTTCCATTTTCTAAATCCTTCAAGGTCGAGATCATGGCGCCTAACATAAGGCATGACACATCCGTGGAGTCATTGATATGCTTCGTGTAAGCATCCTTTCGAGCCTTAGGTGCGCTCTTTGGTGGTTCTTGAGGATGGGTTCTTCTAAGACATAAAGTTTTCTTTCTTGCTTGAGAACAATTCTCAAGTTCCTATACCAATATAGGAAATTTGTTCCACTAAGCTTTTCTTTTCTAAGATAGATCGCATAGAAAGGTTTGTGGATGGAGTAGCCATAATCTACAAGAATTATGCAATAAGGGTCAACATTAATATATTATGAGGTATTAGCTCCCACTCAAATAAATAACCCTCAATTGACGAATGGGAGAAGAAGATCCATATTTCACTAAGTCCTAAGAAAGCTTTGGCTTAACACTCAAGACTTAGTTATTTAGGTAGAAAACTCTTTCAATTACATCACATGTAACTCTTGATGGGCTTATGTTAAAATACATCTTATGTACTGCATGTATGTATAAACCCAATCTTATGCCCTAAGCCCAAAACCGTTTTGATAGCTTAGTCAAGTTTAACCATACTTTACCTATGAATAGCACCATTATTCAAATTTCTTCCCTAGATGATCCCTACATGCCTTGCTTTGGCAAAAACCCACATAAGGATAAGCTAGAGATAAACATTGGTAAAGATTTATGGAAGGCATATAAACTTGAAATTATGAAGAGGGTCGTTTTAGTACATTATGAAGGCTACTAATCCTATTAGTAAGTGGTGTTTGTACTATGCTATTTCTAATCCTATACTACAACATACTTGAGTATATATATATTAGAAGTATAGAATAGTAACTTACACGTGAATATAAATATTCAAAAATATAAATAAACACATGTAACATCACCCGTAATATATAACACATAACAAATAAAAAGTTTAGTGATCGAAAGGATTATAGTCGATCGAAAGGATTATAGTCGATTGGTCGATTTGTGCCATCGATCGAACCAATTCCAATGACCGAACAAACGCTTTTCACCAAAACTCATCTCCGCCTCCAACCAATGACTGGAACACTTCTAATGATCGAAGAGATGCTAGTGATTCGAATATCCTTGTCCAACATGAATACTCATGCGGTTTCCCATTCCGGATCCATGTCTCACATGGTGGAAACCCTAGCAGACCACCACCTTTCACCAAACCCTTCATGCTTATCATATATTCTCATCAAGATTAAGATAATCAGCAGATCCGAAAAGAACATGCATGAAATAAAAACACTTTCATATCACGCAACCAAATCCGTGAACACATGTAATCAAAACATGCATATTGTTATCTCTACAGTAATCCAAATCCATAAAATACATGTAATCAAAACACGATATATTTTCGATTATATGTAAGCCAAAATCGTGAACACATGTAATCAAAACACGATATTAACGATTATACAAAAGAACTCGCTCGATACCTTCGTTGATCGCAGACGGTCCGAGTATTCATAATACATCGCGGAAAAGACCATACAACAACATGAGTATAATCGAGAATACCAAAGATGTACGAAAATACCTTATTTTTGTGGATAGATTGCTTCTTTTCGATTCCAAGACACGCAAAATGCGAATGCCCTCACCGTATCCACACGAGTATGCACGATCCGGCCTGTATTGTGGTGCTAGCACGCTCGAAACTCTTCCAACGCCGCACGATTATTCTCTCTGATGGCGGCTAGGTTTCGCTCTTTTCTTCCCTAAACCTATCGAGACCTAAGTTTCTATTTATAGAGAAACCCTAATTTATTTAGACTTATTAAGTTTCTACTATTATATCATATAATAAAAGCCCGACAACTTAATTAAATCTAGCCCAATAAATATATCTAAATATATTTATTCAACACCTAATAAATTAGGCCCAAGAGAATAAGCCTGCATCACATTACTCTTTGTGTGCGATTTCGAGGCTCATTTGATGTTGGCAATGGGCTCGATCACATTTCAAGGCCCATAAGTCATAAGCGCCTCTAGCAAGACATTATGACTACCCAAATCAAATGAGGATCGATAGTCCGATTTAACTCTGCAACTATGGTTATAGGCTCATCCTTTGTAACACGATATCAAGATTAATCACAAGGCATGGTACATGTCAACCTTCGATTAATCATAGTTTCTTGATCCCCAAGTTGACTGATTATAACAAATGACATTGATGACTCTTCATCAATTCATTTGAGCACGCCATGCATTTCTTCACCACACTTGTCAAGAGGCCCAAATGATATCTCTCTCATTTAAGAGAGGTACAAATCTCATCTACGTCATTCACATCCCTCCGCATGATTCATTTAGTATCCAACATAAGACTATATGTTGTTCGGTTAAAAATAACTTAGTCTAATATCAAAACACTAAATTCCTCATATAGGGAACCATGATAACTTCAGGTGAAAGGACTAAAGTCAAACCGTATAAAGAATCACTAATGACATGAAACCATGTAGTATTCTTTATGTGGGTCGGTCCAATATATGTTCTCTAACATATATCTATGTTTCGATTTGATATCTCATATCCATGATCAAGAAACGTGATCATCAATCGTAACACATACTAGTCTTAATTCATTATTGTTCCACCAATAATGATCGACAGTGACGATCTAGAATAGTGTTATAACACTTATGGTTTTACTATCAAGTCACATACTTGATGACATAAGTCTAATACTATTCATGGAATGTAAATCATATTACATAAACGAAATACATGCATATATGAAACTAATACCTCATAATATATTATTAACAAATCATAATGTTAATACATGAATCACAAATGTTCATTGGCCTAGGCACACTACTAACAATCTTCCACTTGCACTAGGCCCAATCACCGATATCTAATACCCATAGACCTCAGATGACTCTCATGTTTAGGGTCGTGGAAGAGGCTTAGTAAGTGGATCGGCAATGTTGTCATCTGTGCCCACTTTGCATATCTTTACGCCTCCTCTCCCAATGATCTCTAATCAAATGGAAACGCTCGAGTATGTGTTTGGATCTATGATGCTAATTTGGTTCCTTAGCCTCGTGCTATAGCCCCATTATTATCACAATAAAGGTCTATAGGACTTGCAATGCTAGAACAATTCCAAGCTCTGTGATGAACTTTGTGATCCATACAGCCTTCCTTAGCAAAGATCTCGAGGCAAGAATGTACTCACTTCAGGTTGTAGAATCAGACAATGTTGTCTTGCTTTGAACTTTTCCACTCATCGCACCTCCATTCAAACAGTAACACAAAACCCGATTGCGATTTGAAATCATCTATGTCGATCGAAAACCAAAGATCGCGGTAACCATTTACAACTAGCTCTCCTTCAAGTCCTCCATAGACTAGGAACATATCCTTAGTTCTTCTCAAGTACTTAAGGATGTTCTTAATCGCTATCCAAAGGACTCTCACCATAATTAGATTGGTATCTACTTGTTATGCTCAAAGCATATGAGACATCCGGTCGAGTACATAACATGGCATACATGATAGATCCAATTGCGATGCATATGGAATCTTACTCATGCGCCAAGCTCCTTATCCAAGTAGGACAATCCTTCTTAGAAAGCTTGATTCCATGTGACATAGTAAGAATCCTCTTGAATCTTGCATACCGAACCTTTTCAAGATTTTATCTATGTATGTACTCGACTTAGACCTATAAGCTTTCTTGATCTATCTCTATAAGCTTTCTTGATCTATCTCAACCCCCTTCATCCCCATCTCCAGGTATTCGAGCAGGAGATCGGATGAAAGACTGTCAGGACACCAGTTCAATTTGTGTATATTTTCGTGTTTTGAATAATTTGGATTATGGCTCGGAAAAGCCATTAAGGATTTGTAAGAAATCAAATGATGACGTGTTTGGAATCATTGAATTTGTATATGAAATTGTGTATGAGTTTGGGAATGAGATTGATTTATGAGACTAGTAGATTGAATTACAATTATGAAAGTGTTTTAGAATCAGGTTTGCGTTCAGGTATGCCGAGATCCGTGACTGAGGGTCCGTGGATTTTGATGTTTGTATGTTTTGATTGGGAACTTTAGAAGTGTATTTCAACCTCAAGGTTTTGGTTAGGTCGAGGCGGCAGTTATCTTTCATTAAATTTGATAAAATTGGTATAAAGATGAATTTTTGGGATTTGATTGTATGTATAAGCAGTTTGTATGATTTGAGGATTTGATTGAAGATAATTTCCAAGAAAAAGGAAATTGTATGTTTTGATTGACTTCGAGGAAAAATGAATATAAGAAAAAGAAAAAAAAATTATACCGAATTTCGGATCGGTTAGTCTTAGGATTTTCAACGCGACGCTTCTTTAAGTTAATTTATGCACGGATGTCGGACATTTGTTATGCTATTTGATTTGCCTTCATTTGTATACTTTGATTTTAAGTTTGAATTCGATTCGTATCTGTTTTGCATGATTTTCATTTAATAATTCGATTCGTATTTCGCTTCGCTTTTGATTCGTTCGTCTTTCGTTTCTTTGCTTTGATTCGATTCATGTTCGTTCGTTTTTTTTCTTTGTTATGCTATTCGATTTGCCTTCATTTGTATACTTTGTTTCAGTTTAAATCGATCAGTTTGTTTGCTTTGCTTTCAATTCGTATTCGATTTGCTTCGATTCGTTTGCTTCCGCTTTTCGCTTTTATCCGATCTTCATTTTTGTTTTTATCCGGTTATTTATACCGTTTGCTTTTGAGATCCGTTATCCGATTCGGTTGGCTACTTTGCATTTCGCCTTCCGTTCCGTTCTTTCGCATTCGATTTCTTTCGAATTCGCTTTCTGCCACTTCGTTTTCCGTATTCGTTTACGTCTTTCGGTTGGGATCCGGTTCTCGGATCGGGTCCCAACATATTCAATATGGTTGTTAATGAAATGATATGAATATGGGAAATAATATGATATAGGAAATAAAGTGAGATTGATTCAGTGATTGCATATGAATTAATATGAACATGTGTGATATTGAAAAAAAAGTGTGTAATGAAATGTGACTTATGAAATATATGTCTTATGTGATATGTAATGAGTGAGCCATCGATGATGGTCACTCACTGAGTTCGCAAAACTCACCCAAAATTTGCAATTATTTTTCAGGATCAAAAGAATACCCCGTTAGGCCAACGGGAGTATATTTGCTGGATTCAAGTGAAGGATAGAAGTCGGGATCAGTTCGCGTCTGCATTGCATGTCTTTATTTATGTAATGAAGTGTATATTTGTATTTGGTAAATAGGCCCGAATGGCTATTGGAAATTGTGTATAATGGAATTGTATATGATTGAATGAGGACCCAAATTGAGGTTTGAATTGGATATCACCGTTGATGTCAGGTTCGGGTCGCGAGGGAGTGGGGTGCTACAGTTACAGCTGAACGAAGGAGTCGGTAATAATCTCTATCTTATTTATGTTTATTATTATCCTTATACTATATCATGGATGGATTGACATGATGATTTGGATATATTGCTTCCACTACAATTTAGATTTCTAAAAAGTTTTGAAATCTATCGTTTCTCCAAATATGGCATGCTTTCTTTTTTCGATCCAACAATTGATATCAGAGTCAATTTTCTTAAGCATGATTTTGGTTCCTATATGTGATGCATAGGTTGGCAACCATTTTTATATGCTACATATTTTTATGTGATATAGTATATATGGTGTATGTTTTGCTCTTTTAGTTTTCCATAGATTCTAAAGTTTCCTTGTAAGATTTCTTCATTTGGTTTGTAACAAGGAAGGTGGTCTATCATCTCCATGTTTCCTCCTTGGTTTATTTTTTACGTTTTCTTTGATTATGTAATGATAAAGATGAAGAAGCCATAGATTGAAGAAATGAAGAGGTAAAGTTTGGGTTTTGGTTATGGTGTCTTGGCTATTTTTTGGTTTTTAGAAAACAAAAGTACTGGAATTTTGTTCTAACAAATTTTCGGTTGTATGAACTTTTTTTGTAACAAAGTTTCGATTTTTACAAGTGCTAGAATTCGAAGTCAATCACACGTTAGTACAATGCTTACAATACGATAACAAATACACGAGAAGGAGGGGGTTGAATTGTGTATTCTCCTTTTTGAAAACTATTTCAAAGAACGTTTTGTTAAAAAACAAAGTTCTTTTACAGAAACTTCGGTAAGTTCGAATTAATCAAAACTTTGCAAACTTGTTTCGAAATCTAAGTAATAACAAATCTAATTCGATAAGTTCGAATTAATCAAAACTTGAATTGTGTATTATCTTCAAAAATCTTCTTCTTCCTTCTTTCTTTTTCTTCGACTCCTTCAGTCACACCCTTTGAGATTCTTTGTTTACTTCCTTCCATTCTCTTCTGCTGCTTTCCATTCTCTTCTCCCCCTATTTGTTATAATAAAAAATGATCAATGATGATGACTCTTCATCATTTCTATCATCATCTTCTTCATTTCATTCATCATCTCCTTTATCTTGTTGACTTCTCCGCGTAATTGGTTGATTTCATCTTGGGAGTCAAACGGAGAGGAGGATTGATCATCATCTGCTGAGGGTACTGTGAACGCAGTTGTTGTAGCATATGCATCTGAGGATGGAATGTAATCTTCTTTAATCACAAATGTGGGTGGATGAACGGATAGATTCGGATCCGGAAAATCTAAATCATAAGGAGCAGGTAGCATGAGCAACTGTCTTCCTTGCAAGGGTAAAGCTTTAGCTTCAATAGACAGTGTATCAGATAGTGGCCTAATACGCAAAACTGTCTGGACAAGGGATTCAATAAAAGTCCCTGTAATCAGCCTTCCACCTACTGGACAGTATTCATTCTTATCCGTAAAACTGCAACCAGCTCCGTCAGATTTCTCTTTTGAAGCGCATGCTACATCAATTTGACGCACTTCTTCTTCAATTTGATCTGCAGACAGATCATCACTAATTTCTTCAGGATATAGCTTCATCTTTCTCTTATTCAAATCCAAAGGATATCTAAGCTGAATATCCGATACAACCTTTATCACCGTCTTCTCTGTGATTAGATAAATAGTACATGGTTTGCTGGACTTTTTTGTAGGGTATGGCTTTGTAGCAGCATCCCTCAAGACATCATAGAAAATCTTTTTATCTTCACCCAGTAGATGCCATGTGTCACTATTTATCAAAATAAGTTGTACGACAACCATTACCTTCCTCCTTGGTTGATCACAAATGGCGATTGCAGTCCTCCTCTTGGTAACAACTTCAACCATTCTGATCTTCAACTTGTCTTTTCTCAAAAATTCAGAGTAGTTGTATATGACCAGACTAGGTTCATTAGATTTCTCCTGTGGTACCTGAACCAAGCTTAACTCTGCTGTTGTCTCTTGTTGATCAGTGAAGGGAATAGATTGAACCATGCTAAGCTCCACTGGTTCCTTCTGTTGGATAACAATGGGAGTTTCCTGAACTCTGCTTTGCTTCTTTTGACTAACTTCCTTAGCAGTAGACACACTCTTCTTACGACTAATTATTTTAGTCTTTCCTTCTGCTTCAGTCAGTCTTGGAGTTTTTTGAACTTGAGATTTCTCCTTCTCAGACTCCGACTTCCTCTTTTTCTCAGTCTCTTTAACCTGTTTGGCTGAGTCTTCTTGTAGGATTGAGACTAGAGATCTTGTCGCTTTTGGTACGCGAGATCCAGAAACATCTACCTCACTCTGCTCTCTGGTTCTCCTTTCTTCCTGTTGCCTCAGAGTACGAATCCTACGTGATCTCCTCGCCTTCTTAGAAATTTCACCCATAAGATTCTCCCCTGTTCTTTTCAGCGCACCTTCATCTGTCCTCCGAACTAGGCTAACTTCTCTTTGAGAACTCGCCTGTTTGATCAACGGTCTTCCAGATAGCTTTCTTCTTTCATCTATTGGCAATCTCATACTCAATTGAGATTTAGAACTTGTAGCGGGAGACTTCTTCAATAACCGCTCCCCCTCAGTTCTAGCTTTCATTGTAGACTCTGCTTCTTCTTTTACCACCACCTTCAAGCTCATTCTTCTTACTGTATCAGAGTTAATAGAACTCTTGACAGATACCATCCTTCTGATTCCTCTGTGAAGAAGGACTCCGGATTCCCTAAAAATCCTCGTGAGCAACATACCGTAAGGATAACTGTTGGTATCCTTCATTCCCTTAACCATATAATGAAAAATTAGATATGGTAAATCTATGGGACGACGATTTAGCAAATAGAACAAACATTGCTCATCTAGGGTGGTCACTAAATGTCTTGACCCTGCTCTAGGTAAAATGCAATTGAACAGAATTGCATGAAGAACCCTAGCCTTTGGGGCCAGACTCGAGGACTTCCTCTCCCATGGGTCATTCACTCCATATAGCTGTTTTCTCACATCTTCTTCCTTCATACTAACTTGGGACATCCATCTGGCCTTGGTTGATAGAATTTCTCCAACCGATGGACATTCAGTCACCTTCTTCACTATCTCCTTTGTTACAATAATAGATATTCCATCTATTGAGACAATAGTTTCATCTACCAGTTGCGCATTCTTCCAAAAGTCATATACCTCATCAGTATACACCAGTTCTCGTACTTGGAAGAATTTTCTCCATCCAGCTTCTACGATTTCTGGTTTAACATCTATGTTGTCTTTCCTCAGAGATTCGAAGTCCATATGTCTTCCATACATCATAGCTGACTCCATTGATTCTGAATAGAAACTGTCTCTGGTAAGCTATTCTTCAAAGGTAAAGGTGATTGTAAGGGTTTTTAGTGAGATGAAACGTCTGTGTTTGAGAGTAATCGTATGATTTTAGTTTCAGACTACTCGTAGGGGTCTTATCCGGTGTGTTCTAGAATCATTGGGATCCTCAAGACTATGAGATTTTCCCTCCACACTTCCTTGTGAGAGAAGTTACCAATTGACACCACTCGCTTCGACGCCGTTAACTTTGACGATCTCTTAGCTTGACTGGTCATTTAACATAACCATGTTAAGGTTCCGTCTGATTTCCTTGAACCGTTATTCACTCAATGGTTTAGTGAAGATATCTGCCCATTGATACTCTGTTTCAACGAACTTTAGTGTCACCACCTTCCTCTGAACGTAGTCTCTCAAGAAATGATGTTTAACTTCGATATGCTTTACCTTCGAATGCTGTATTCGGTTCTTTGATAGATTGATGGCGCTGGTGTTGTCACAATAGATTGGGATCTCTTCTTCTCGAACTGAATAATCCTCCAGTTGATATTTAATCCACAACGTTTGTGAACAACAGCTTGCGGCAGACATGTATTCGACTTCAGTAGTTGATAGAGCGATTGAGCTTTGTCTCTTACTTGACCAGGAAACTAGGTTTGAGCCAAGAAAGTGACATCCTCCACTGGGGCTCTTCCTTTCAATTCTATCTCCGGCATAGTCCGCATCGCAATATCCGATTAACCTGAAATCTTTACCTTTCTCAAACATTAAGCAAAGATCAGTAGTACCTGCGAGATATCTCATAATCCTTCTAACAACAATAAAATGAGACTCTCTAGGATCGGCCTGAAACCTTGCACACACACTCAAGTGTTTGCGGGTAAGGTGTTTCGCTCACATCTCACTCTATCATGTTGCACTACCATAGGCTTGCAGTTTTACCAATTCTCATTTATTCAAATCACATGGCCTAATAGATCATAAGGACTTTATCAAGGGTTGTAATGGGGCTAGGTTCACAGGTGAGGTAAAATATGGTAAAAGGGTTCGTCACAAGTTTTCACAAAACATCAAGTAAAGGGACAAACAATTAAATTATGAGATAAACATGAAAAGGAACTACATCTACTCATTCTAACTGAAGCCACTACACTTTATTCTTTCTTTTTTTTTGATGTTTCTCCTTTTGTTTTTCTTTTCCTTCTTTTTCTTTTTTTTTTCTTTTTTTTAACACGGGAAAATAATGACAATAATAAAAACATGAGCAGATGTACCTATGAAAGTATCTCAGAATAAAAAATATATAACAAAAATCCCAATTTAGTTAATGCTTCATTCAACTTGTGAGAAGGTAAGCTAATGGGGTTGTTGGGTTTCTAATGTGAGGTGATAACTCAATGAATAAGGTTAAGGCTCAAATTTGTTTTCAAAGGGGGAGTAGTAGGTGGGTCAATTTTTTTTAAAGCCAAAGGGTTTTAAAACAAAGGCGGCCTTAATCACTTCTAAGTCCCTTGTGATCAAACAATACTCAAACTGGTTGCATGCAAGTTCTAGAGGCAACACAACTAGAGGAGCATCACTCAATTGAAAGAGGCATCATGACATAAAAGTGATGTCGTTTAGGCTCAATTTCCTTACCGATTTTAATTCGATTAAGAATTCACTTTCATTTCACAATTTACCCTATCACTCCAATATCAAAATTTTGACCAAGTTTATGAGATTAATTAGAGCAACCAATCAATATATTGCATCTTAAACCTACTTAGCCCAAATCAACTTCATGTGTACCCCCAATCTCATCCAAACTACTATGATCAAATTTCATGGTTCAACATGCAATTCCATACACAAAAAGCAATAAAACCGCACATAACCAAGAATATTCACACAATAACCGAAACTTTTGCACATCAAAAATCCAATTCTCTCCCCCACACCTAAACTAACATTGTCCTCAATGTTAAAGAAGTATAAAATAATTAAAGAGAAAGAGTTAAGGAATGCTTCTCTGTTTAGAGGTGGTGGCATGGGCGCTTACCGAGAGGGTGTGGTGGATTATTGACATTATCAATGGCCGCATGGAAGAGGGAAGTCGTCGGGCATTATCCTTGGTCCTTGGCATTGTCCTAATCTGTGAAGAAAGACCTGCAAAATCAAAGAGCAATATTCACGAAAATACATAAAGAGTGAATAGAAATAGGGATGTGCGTGGGTGGGGAAAATTGTAATGCATCAGGGAATGAGTGTTGTGAAATCAATTGGGTAAGATGGAAGGGTTGTCGTGAATGGGTGTTAAACGTAGAAGAGGGGATCTTGAATGACAATAGGGAAGTGTATGGGTGAAAGAAAAATCGATAGAGGGAGAGAATGAAGGCTGGCGGTACGAAAATTTGAGTGACGTGAATGTGAGATGGAAATTGAAGAAATCGAAAGATAAGGGTGAATGAGTGGTAAAATCTAGGGTCTAGGCTGTGGGCATGGTGGGACATCGGTTGAAGGAGCAAGAATGAAGGGTCTGGGTGAAAAATAAATCAGAATGAAAATTAGGGATTTATGAGGTTGGGGTAGAAATCGATAGAGTGGAGGGAATGGGGGTATTGTCGTGAATGGGGGCCGGAGATCGATGGTGAAAATTTGAAGGAAAGACAACAATTTGGTGTGGAGAAGAGGGGGTGGAGTCAGCTGTGAAGGTTGAAAAAAAAAACAAAGGGAAGGTCGATGAACAACACAAAAGTGGGAAAGAAAAAACTTGTGAAAAAGTTGGGGAAAACTAAAGAGGGGGACGGTAACTTCAATTTTTTTTTGTTTAATTTTTGTTTTAAAGAAAATAAAAATAGGAATTTAAAATCTTAACAAAATTAAATAAAAAAATGAAGATAAAAGAAAATTGCTAACAAAACACATAAAAGAAAAGGATACGAATGGGGTGCCTCCTATTAAGCGCTTATCAAAGGTCATAAGCTGGACCCTTGGCATATGTACATCATCCATTATCGAATGGATGCTTGAGTCCAACAGGAAACATTCTCAAACTCCGTGAGGGGCCTGGAACAACTTCCTCTGAATGTGGCTCTTTGTCAGCACGATGCTCCATGTCTTTTGATGAATGGAACTTCATCGCTTCACCATCATACTCTAATGTCCACTCGTCTTTTCGGGCATCGCCTTTCTCACACCAGGATGATCTCTGTAAAAGTAAAGCCAATGGTTGTGGAGACTCAACATCCTGCTTGTTACCTTTGGTCTTTAGCTCATTCGCCCACGACTCTCATAAAAATTGTACTCCTTGCAGCTCTTCCTATTCTTCTTCTTCTTGTACCTGTAAATAACTAGGAAAAGGAAACGAAATTTGGTTAGCGATAACAAGAACTGCATCACTTACCGTAGGAGGTTGCACATCCTCCATCCTTTCTCGAACTACAATCTCTTCCTCTTCTAACTCTGCATGTTCTTCCTTCTTTGCCGTGAAAAGTCGACTTGGAAAAGGAGGCGGAAGCACCTTGTTTAGCACCAGCTTTGGCGTCAATTCAGGTCGGGCTGAAAAATTTTCAAAACTTTGTGCCTCTATTCGACTAACGGTAGATGCAATTTGACTTAGCTGGTTTCTGAAATTCCTTTGTTGATTTTCCAAATTTTGGATACTTGCTTCCATAGACCGAATACTTGCTTCTATAGTCCGCTGAAACGTCAAAGTGTTCGTGGTTAGAATTTGTAACATATCTTCTAAAGAAGACTTACCTTCAGCAGTTGACGTCATATTCGGATTTTGTAGAGGCACGTATGGTTGTCGAAACTACTGGGATTGAAGAGTCCTCGTCTCCAAAATCATCATGATCTCCTCCAAAGACATATCATTAGCTTGTGGTGGTGATGGTGGAGGTGGAGGCTTAAAGTAGGACTGCTCTTCATAGTAACTCGGTGGAGAACTAAATCTATACTTTGTATCCTGCAAAAAGGAACACGTACAAGAAGAATAACCCAAAAATGAGCAAACTTCACATACCTTAGCTTGTTGGTCATCTCTCGGTACTTGCATGGCTAAGGGTGTGAAATCCGCCACTTGATGTTCAAACCTAGAAGTTGCAACAGACGGAAACTCATTATCATAATAAGGATAATATGAATAATCATAATTAAAAGCATACTGATAGTGAGCCATGCCGCTAAAAGATCAAAAAATCAGAAAGAGCTGTGAAACTGAAACAAACAGAAGATAAGGTAACCAAGCGCAACGAAAACAAAAACAAAAACATCACTAACAAAAATCGTTAAAAAATTCCCCGGCAACAGCGCCAAAATTTGGTGATATTGTCGCCTGCAACCAAATATAAAAGAAATCACTTCCGTTAAAACAAATTAATGTAGTAGCGGTAAGCGGATATCGCTCCCACAAGGAATTTCTAACGGTAAAGGTTAGCGAGTTTAAACGGAACAAATAACAAAAAGGGGGGTTGGTTTTGATTCACGAAAATATAAGAAAATCAAAGGAAAAATCTCTAATCGAAACAATAATTAAATCTGAAAATTCAATAGGAAAAATACCTTGGTTTCGGTCACCAATATTACCATGCTATTATGGATCCTCGATATAAAATTGCAATTATTAATAAAATTCATTGGGGAAATCTCTTATGTAATGACTAGAAACATGTATTCTAGAAATCTTATTAAACAATAACCTAGATACGATCATAGGTAAATTGAATAATAGCATTAAGAACCAATGACAAGTGATGAACATGTACCATATGCAATCAATCAAGCGAATATTTTCTTAGAATTTTCCTACTCTAATGTAGAGAAGTTAATCCTAATTGCTACTTATGATTACCGAAACTGAACGTCATATTTCGTTAATCTAGCGTTTGAATCAATTAATCTCTAGTAGCGCTCCTAGAAACCAACAAATCCAATTAGAAAAAATAGATTTGAAAATATTCAAAGTTCATTAACAATCATGAAAAACATCCAAATAATCTCACCAAAATAACATGTAACATGGATCCCTAAACCAAGATAAGAGAATTAGCTACTCATACTTGAATTGAAATCAAAGAAAATAACAAAGTAAATAGTCTCCATCCCTGGTCTTTAATGAAAGAAACGAAAATCCTATCTAAAATTGTGAAGAAACGTGAACAAGAAAAACCAGAAAGTGCACCTACGAAAATCCTAACCTAAACCTAAGATAGCCTCCTAACGCAAGAATACTAAGACTTGATGATCCCCCTCTAACCCCTATACATGTATTTATATCCACTGCAAGCTCCCAATTTCCCTATTTGACGTGAATCTCCATATCTTGATTGGATTTTGTCTCAAGTAGATAGTCTTCTAATTTAGGTGAGAAACTTCTTGAAAAGGACCCCAGAAGATCTTTGGCGATTTTGTTCTAATTGGAGACAATCTTCTGAAAAATCTGCAGTATTAGGATCTTGACCTTAGGCGTGCCCACGCCCAATCTTTGAATTTCGACCAATCTGGAATTTTTGAACTTCTTGCCATATTTTTCCTCTTTTTGATCCTTTTTTGTCTTTACAGCATTGAAACCCATATGTGAATATTTAGCAAACAACTCCATCAATGTTTGAGTACCAATTTCACAAATCAATCAAAATTAAGTCCAAAACATATGCATTTAATGACTTATCACTTGCTGTAAGATACAGTAAAGAACCGATCATCCTTATATACAGGGTTTGATCCACCTTCTTACCAAGTTCATCTTTCGACAAAAGGTTCGAAGGATGCATCGGAGTTGCCATAGGCTTCACATTATTCATATCAAATTTAGACAACAATTCTTTCACATACTTTTGTTGATGAATAAAGATTTTCTCTTCGGTTTGCTTAACTTGCAACCCAAGAAAAAACTTTAACTCACCCATCATACTCATTTCAAATTCATTTTTCATCATACTCTCAAAACTCATACATAACTTCTTTGAAGTAGCACCAAATATAATATCATCAACATAGATTTGTATTAAGATAAAATCATTCTCATAAACCTTTCTGAAAAGCGTCTTATCAACTTGACCTCTAGTAAACCCACTCTCCAAGAGAAAATTACTTAGACAATCATACCAAGCTTTAGGAGCTTGCTTCAGGCCGTATAAAGCTTTATGAAGTCTATAGACATGTTCTGGATTCTTAACATCCTCAAAGCCGTGAGCTTGCTTCACATACACCTCTTCGCCTATAAAACCATTTAAAAGCGCCTTCACATCCATATGAAAAGCTTTATATCATGACAAACAAAGATATGCCAAAGAATATCCTAATAGCTTCAAGTCTTGCTATCGGAGCATATGTCTCATCAGTAGTCTATTCCTTCTTCACGATTATAGCCTTGTGCTACTAATCTAGCTTTATTCACTTACTTTACCCGATTCGTCTAACTTATTCTTAAAAACCCATCTGGTTCCTATAATGGATTTCTTCGAGGGTTTTGGAACTAAGGACCAAACATTATTCCTAGTAAACTGATTCAGCTCCTCTTGCATAGCTAAAACCCAAGCTTCGTCCTGAAGAGCTTCCTCAATCTTCTTAGGCTCTATTTTAGAGATGAAAGCCACATTAGCTTCTCTTCTGAATTTGGACCTTGTCCTAACTCCTTCTGAGGTCTCTCCGATAATTAGCTCTTCTGGATGGAAACTCCTATATTTCCAATCTCTTTCTAATCCTATCGTTTCTGGAATATCCTCAACCTTATCTACTCGAGTTCTTGATGATGGAGTTTCTGTTGTATCATCTAAATTCTTTGAAGGACCTTCACTCTCCATGTCATCTTCCTTATGGAATTGGAATCGATCATCAAACTTGACATGGATGGTTTCCTCAACTGTCTTTGAAATAGGGTTATATACCCAAAAAGCCTTAGATGATGAAGAGTAGCCTAGAAAGATTCCTGAATAGGTCTTTGAGTCGAACTTATCCAACAATTCCTTTGTGTTGAGAATAGAAAACTTGCAACCGAACGGATGAAAGTTAGATATGTTCGATCTCCTTCCATTCCATAACTCATAAGGAGTTTTCTTCAATAGAGGTCGCAACAGTATTATGTTCTGAATATAACATGCTTGATTCACAGCTTCTGCCCATAAGTACTTAGGAAGATTCATCTCACATAGCATAGTCCTCGCCATCTCTTGAATCGCCCCCGTTCTTCCTTTCAACAACTCCATTCGTGTGGAGTCCTAGAGCAGAAATTGTGAGAAATTCCATTCTCGCCACGTATAATCTAAACTTCTCATTCTTAAACTCTCCACCATGATCATTCCCGATGTGGCTATAGTAATTCCTTTTCAGCTTTGTAACTTTCGAAAGGGTCCTAAAACACTTAAAAGATTCGCTCTTTGTGTGACAAAACAATATCCAACAAAATCTAGTAAAGTCATCAACAATAACAAGTCCATATTTCTTTCCGCCAAGACTTATTGTCCTAGTTGGACCGAATAAATCCATATGTAACAACTCTAAAGGTCTAGAAGATGTTACAAAATTTTGAAGGAAACGATGTTTTAACTCGCTTTCCTTTCAAACAACTTTCATGTAAAAATTCTTTGTCAAAACTCATTTTGGTAAACCTCTTACCGAATCAAATTTTGCCAACTTTGAAATGTGTTTAAAAGAGACATGACCTAGCTTTTTATGCCGATTAGTCTTTCTTCTTCGTAAGATGTAAAACATGAAACATTTTGATCTTGAAAATCTTCTACATCAATTTTATAAAGATTATTTCTTTGGCGTAAAAGAATATAGACCCATCTTTGTTTCTGACTTCACAAAGATTTTGATTGAACGTGACTAAGAAACCAGAATCACACAATTGACTTACACTAATCAAATTGTGCTTCGCACCATCAACAAGCAAGACATTATCTATGCATGCAAAGGAATCTTTACCTATCTTATCGATTCCAATTATCTTCGCCTCACCGTTGTCTCCAAAGTTACCGATGCTCCCTTCTTATAATCAAGATCTAGGAACATAGACCTTCTTCCTCATTATATGTCGCGAGCAACCATCGCCTAAATACCAACGGTGTTTGTCGATCTTCCAAGGAAGGATATCTGCAGGAGAAACTATTTTACTCTTTGGTACCCATATTTTCTTGGGTCCTTTCTGGTTAGTAATATGCATATAATGAGTTCTTTGATGCTTTTTACTATATTGTTGATGAAAACGTGTTTGGTAATATCCTTTATTTTGAAAACGAGGCTTTATATGATAACGAGACTTATTACCCGTAAACCCTGGTTTTATCACTCGGATGTCTACATTTTCCTAGCATCTCATTCATTTTCTTTGTACTCTCAGTGAATGTAGCTAAATCAGAAGAAAGACTCTTAATTCTGAGCTTCAACTGATTGATCTCTTCAAATCGATCTACGACTTTCTTTTTCTCCACTATCTGTTTCTTCAGAAAAATATTTTCTCTCTCTAAATCTTATGTATGTTTAAGATTTTCTACATACTTCTTCTTTAACAGTTTGTACTGTTTCAGAATAGCATGCGAATCCTCTAATAGTTCTGAATAAGCATCATGCAAGTTATCGTATTCAGAAGTTACCTCCTCATCACTTTCTTCCTCGGCTACAAGGCAGATATTAGCATGTTTAGATGTCTCGAAATTTGTATCTGACTCTGATGAATCTAGATCTTCCCAAGTTGCCATCATGCTTTTCTTGCCTTCTCTACTCTTCTTTGGTTTCTTCTTTAGAGTAGGACATTCGGACTTGTAATGTCCAGGTTGATTACACTCGTAGCATATGATAGATGTCTTTTCTACTTTACCATCATCTTTGCTATTCTTCTCAAAGAATTGATTTCCTTTGGACTTCTTCTTCCACATCCGTCTTATCTTCCGGGAAATGAACGATAATTCGTCATCTTCATCACTTGACTCTTGTTCTGATTCGCTTGAGTCATCATTCTTCGATTCTTCAATTTTTAGTGCTTTCGATGACTTTCTCCTTCTTTGAGTCTTCTGGTTCTTTTGTCCGGCCTTCAGTGCTATTGACTTTTCCCGTTTGGGCTTGTCTTCAGCATCGAGCTCTACTTCATGAATCTTCAGTGATCCAAGCAACTCGTCAAGCTTTAGCACGCCAAATCCTTCGCCTCTGCATCACCGTGAACTTTTGGTCTCCACCTCTTCTAAGACTTCTTAAGATCTTTCTTACGTGATCCTAGTTATTGTACGCTCTTCCAAGGGCTTTCAATCCATCAAGATTGTCTCAAATCTTCCAAACATTTGATCAATATATTCTTCTTCCTTCATCTTGAAAAGCTCAGATCGGTGCACAAGAATGCTTATCTTAGATTCTTTGACTTGGTTTCAGGCCTTCATGAGCGATGGAAAATGTGTCCCACATCTCCTTTACAAGGTCGCATCATCTGTGGACTTTGTCATACTCACTCCTCGCTAGGCACACGCCAAGAAAAACTTCGCTTAGAGTCGAGTGAATTTTTCTTTTCGTCACCGTCCATTCGTCCATGGAATAAGATTTCCATCTTCGTCTACTGGTGTATATGGTCCATTCCCTATCACATCCCAAAGATCGACATGAGTAGATTCTATGAACAACCACATTCTATCTTTCCAGTAGTGATAGTCTTCTCCGTTGAATGCTGGAGGTCTCGTGACTGAGGCACCTTCTGCAATGTATATATGTGATTCTGCCATTATCTTTAATCCACACTTTGCTACAGTGATTCTTGGATACCAAGCTCTGATACCAATTGAATTCAATTACACGTTAGTACAATGCTTACAATACGATAACAAATACACGAAAAGGGGGGGTTGAATTGTGTATTCCCCTTTTTGAAAACTCTTTCAAAGAACGTTTTGTTAAAAAACCAAGTTCTTTTACAGAAACTTCAGTAAGTTCGAATTAATCAAAAATTTGAAAACTTGTTTCGAAATCTAAGTAATAACAAAACTTTGAACTTAAAGAGAGATAGAGTAGAGAGAAGTCGACACAACGATTTTATACTGGTTCACCCCAAACCGTGGGCTACGTCCAGTCCTCAGAAGTCTTTCTGAGATTTCACTATCTCTTCAACGTTTACAAGTATTCTTTCCGAGCCTCTTCAGGTCTCTACACTCAGTATTCTTTCACTCTTAGCCTCTGTAGGCTATCTGTACTACTTTCTTACAAAAGTGTTTATACTCTGTTACAGTAATACTAGCTCACAACTAATTTGCACAATAATCTCACAAACAAGCTTTTTCGTTTGCGTATACTTGAATCAACTTACTTTCAGCTAACTTTGCAATCTTCGACTTTGACTCATATTTATAGCCTTCGTCTGTAACTGCTTCTTGATTCTTGCTTCTTGAATCTTGCTTCTTGAATCTTGAAAGAAACGATTAATCAGTTGAGTTCTGTAACTAACTCGAATCGACTCTTGCGCTCAAGGCTCTGGGCTCGCTTTTCAAGCGTTTGTGTTTCAAGGCCTGCTTTTCATTCAAAGGTTCCGCTCTGCTTTTCATTCAGTCTGCTTTTCATTCAAGGTTCAAGGCTCGTTTTTCATTCATGCTCGCTCGCTTTTCATTCGGCGTCTGGCCTGCTCTTTTCATTCAATATTCAGGTCTGCTTTTTCATTCAAGCGTCAAGGCTCTGCTTTTCATTCAAATCTCTCGTCTCTCTGCTTTTCTATTTTACGTCTGCTTTTGCTTCTTCTATGTTATTCATCAAAATTATATATATGTAATGTCATTTTGACTCAACAGAATTTTTATGTTATATTCATAAGTTTCGGTTTTGGTGAAAAACAAGTGCAGGTTTTTGTTTTGTTTTAGAAAAAAAATTCAGTTTTATGAAAATCAAAATTTTTGTTGAAAAAGTAAAACCATTAGACACTTTTTACTGAATGGGTCGGATCATGTGAGCGAAGAGTTCGAAGCAAAAGATCCAAATCCAAGAAGAATATTTTGGGCCTAAAAGGCATGTAATTATTTTTATGTTTTTAGGATGGACAATCAAATATGGCTTATTATTTCATGTGATGAATGGATAAATGAATGTAAATAATATATGATATTATATGATTGCATGTCATTTAGAAAATTGCCAACCTAGGCTTTGTCATGCATTCATTATGTATGAGATATATAATGAAACAATATAGGATGGATAATAAATTACATCTAGACAAGATGGTAATTAAAAATTAAAGCCCAAAAAGAATAAGTGGGAGAGGATGCTCATGTGAGAGTCCATAGTCTCCAAATGATGGCCCATTTGCATGTGTTGAAATGTTACTCCCCACCGGAAGGCATGAATCCTAGATCTTGTATGGTTTGGGTCTCTTTAAAGACAAGTCCACTTATTAGTAGAAAATGTGACCTTCCATTGAGGCATGGTTTGCAAGTAACATTAGTGAATGAATCAAATGGTTAAACACTCAATATATTTTATCAATAACCTGCCCACCGTAGCTTTATTAGTAAAAGTATAGACCAAATTATGATGCTTCTTTAAAGTTAAACATCAAGATACTTAGTAGTTTTTTTAGTGGGAGGGCCCAGCTTTTCTTTTAATGGATAAGATGACTTATCGTCAATTAATCTATCATAGATAAGAAAAATAACTGTCTAAAGTTTTTAAATTTTTAAGTTTTGTTAAATCTATTATCATACATACATGTATACAAAGTTCCAATATTATTGACTAGTATGCTCATGTTTTAATAATTTACATTTTTAGTCATAATCAACCACAAAATGAATCCACTCATTTTGTTCTTGACAAATAACAAATTGGAAAATGAAGAGAATTTTAATGAATGGAGACGTAACCTTGACATTGTTCTTCAATATGAACGTATTTTATAGGTATTAACTGAAAATGAGCCTGCACCTTCAGGTGGAGATTCAACTTCAGAGATAGTCCAACAACATGAGCGTTGGCAAAATGCTTACAGGGCTACTAAGTATTATATTCTAACTTCTGTCAACAGCATGTTGCAAAAGCAAATTGCTTATATAAAAACTGCTAGTGCAATGGTCCATCACTTATTTGAGATGTTTGGTGTGAAGACTAGGTCTGCAAGAGTGAAAGCTATCTAGACCTTTCATAATCTCATATAAAAACCTGGTGAACTTGTGCGAGAATACATGCTTAACGTAATCTCTGCAGTCACTGAGGCTGAGATACTTGGGGTGGACATAGATGCAAATACGCAGATGATTATGATAATTAATAACTTAAGCTCTTCTTTTTAGTAGTTTAAGTTAGACTATGAGCTCAACAGCAAGGATTACACCTTGAGTGAGTTGATGAATACCCTCTAGAGTACGGAGGAGATATTGAATATCAAGGCTCGTGGGCCAGAAGCTAATGTAGTATCTTCTTCTAAGCCTAAGGGTAAGGGTAAGCAAAAGAAGAAGGGTTCAATGAAAGAAAAGGCCCAAACAAGGGTCAAGGCCCAACCCATGAAAAAGAAGGCCAAAGAGAACACCAGGGGAAAATGTTTCCACTGTAATGAGATGGGCCACTGAAAAAGAAACTTTCTAGTCTACCTTAAGTTCCTCAAAAGTAAACAAGGTATGGATTTCCTAAGTTTGTTAGGAATTAGAAATGTGGCAGATTTATTTGATTCTTAGATATTAGATTCAGGAGCCACTAATCATGTTTGCAATTCTTTACAGGGGTTCCAGCAAAAGAAAAGACTACCTAAAGGCCAATTTCAAGTCAAAATAGCAGATGGATCCTATGTTTCAACAGAATCAGTGGGAGTGGTTATCTTGGACTTTCCTAGTGGTCATAGGTTATATTTGGAGGATGTTTATTACAAGCCAATGATTGTAAGGAATATGATTTATATTTTTATCTAATAAAATCTAGATATTCCTTATATTTTGAAAATGTTGTTTCAATATATGAGAATAAGGATTTTATTTGTGATGCGATAATTAAACAGGGATTTTCTTTATAAAATCTATGACAGGCTCACTAAATACCACAAAATTGATAAAACCAACATTCTAATGACTCTAGCATTAATTCTAAATATATGTCGCCCTTAAGAATGGGTCATATCAATCAAAAATGACTTGATAGGTTAGTAAAGGATGAGATCCTTACGGGCTTGGATAAAGATCCATTACCCACCTGTAAATCTTATATTGAAGGAAAGATGACCAAGGCCTCATTTCCTTCTAAAGGAAACAGATCTGAATTCACGTTGGACCTGGTACATACTGATGTGTATGGGCCCATGAACGTACAAGCTAGAGGAGGTTATGAATACTTTATAACCTTTACAGATGATTACTTAAGACATGACTATTTATATTTGATGCATAAAAAGAGCGAATCTTTTAAAAAGTTCAAAGAATTCAAAGTTGAAGCTGAAAAGCAGCTAGGCAAGCCATTAAACAACTTCGATCGGATTGAGGAGGTGAGTACTTATCTGGAGAGTTCCAAAAATTTCTAATTAACAATGGAATTGTTTCCAACTTGTTAGCTTCTCAAACAGCTCAACAAAATTGTGTAGCAGAAAGGAGGAATAGTTGTACATCCGGGTTTATCAAAACACCTAGGGAGTTGTGGACTGGTCAAGTGCCTTCACTATGAAACTTGAGGACTTGGGGCTGCCCAGCTTATGTTCTAAGGCCTGAATTTACAAAGGGGGAACCCAAGTCAGATGTATGTTTGTTTTTAGGATAGCCTACGGGAACTCAAGGGTATTATTTTTACGTTCCTCAGGATAGGAAGGTATTTGTGTTGAAAAATGTGACCTTCCTAGAGGAAGAGTTTGTGAGAAATCACAAAGGAAGAAGTGAAGTAGTACTAAAGGAGTTAGATATTTCATCCAATTGAAGAGTTGATATGGATATAATAGGACAAGATGTCGAAATAGATTCAAGAGTTGAATCAGAAGTGAAACCTAAACATCAAGTAATGCCTAGATATAGTGGGAGGGTGTGAGACAGCCAGATAGGTATCTAGGCCTAAGAGAAGGCTTTATTGCTATCTCCAGCCAAGAAGAAACGGATCCCATTATGTATATATAGGCTATTAATGATGTTGATGCAGAAAAATGGTTCAAGGTTATGGAATCGAAAATAGATTCCATGTATGCCAATGAAGTTTGAATCCTTGTAGATCTACCACTAGATGTAAAAGCCATAGGGTGTAAATGAATCTACAAAAGGAAAAGAGGATCAGATAGAAAGATAGAGACCTTTAAAGCTAGATTGGTAGCTAAGGGCTATACTCAAAAAAAGGTTATAGACTATAAGAAGACTTTTTCTCCAGTTCCCATGCTTAAGTACATCAGGATTTTTTTGGCCATAGCAGCCTATTTTGATTATGAAATATGACAAATGGATGTCAGGATCACATTTTTTAATGGAGATCTTGAGGAGACCATTTATATTGCCCAACCAGAAGGATTCATTGAGTTAAGTAATGAGCAAGGTATGCAAGTTGCAAAGGTCCATTTATGGGCTTAAGCAAGCATTTAGGTCTTGGAACATTAGGTTTGATAATTCTATCAAAAACTATGGGTTCATACAAAACCTAGATGAGCCTTGGTCTATAAAAGGATATAAGATGGAAAGATTATTTTTTAATCCTGTATATTGGTGACATTCTACTTATTGGGAATGTTATCTACAGTTAAGGGATGACTGAATGAACAGTTTTCAATGAAGGATTTGGGAGAGGCTAACTATGTTCTAGGGATAAAACTTATAAAGGATTGTAAGAACAAATAAATAGCCTTGACTCAATTAACCTATATTGAGAACATGCTCAATAAGTTTGCCATGCAAGATTCCAAGAGAGGTTTCACACCTACTAGATATGGAATCAAGCTTTCAAAGGAACAAGCACCTAAAACCCAAGAGGAGGATGAACACATGCGTAACATTCCATATTCTTCGACAATTAGATGTTTAATGTATGTAATGCTTTGCACTAGACCGGATATTTGTTAAGCAGTGGGACTGGTAAGTAGATTTCAGTCCAATCTAGGAATGGAGCATTAGACTGTGGTTAATTTTTTACTGAAGTATCTTCGTAGGAAAAAGAACTTAATGCTTGTTTACTTCGGAAGTAATCTTATTCCGTTGGGATATATGGATTCCACTTTCCAATCAGATGTTGATTCAAGGAAATCAACTTCTGGTTCTATATTTGTTTTAGGAGGTGAAGCCATAGTCTGAAGGAGTATCAAACAATCTTATGTTGCCGATTCAACTATGGAGGCTGAGTATGTTGCTACTTGTGAAGCAGCAAAAGAAACAGTCTAGCTCCACAAGTTCTTAAATAATTTGGAGGTGGTTCCTGAGGTAAAAAAGGCAATTACACTTTATTATGATAATAGTGGGGCAGTGACTAATTCTAAAGAACCTTGAAATCATAAAGCTACCAAACATATTGAGCGAAAGTATCATCTCATAAGGGAGGTAATACAACGTAGAGAGGTGAATATGGTAAAGATTCCTACAGAGCAAAACCTTGCAGATCCATTCACAAAGACATTGTCTCAAACGAGCTTTGAGGGTCACCTAGAAGGGATGGAAATGAGGGATATGTCATACTTGCTTTAGGGCAAGTGGGAGATTGTTGGAGTTATGTAAATACAGTGCCCTGGAAAGCAAGTGTATTTACATGTAATTTAATTTTCTTCCAGTTACAATTTTTTAATGAAAATATTTATTATTAATGAAACAAAAGAGTTTGGTTTTATATGTATGAGCATTATATAATTAGTCATAAGTTACCAATATTCCTTTGTAAATAATATACATATCTATAGAGATGTATAGAGACATGTATATTATTAGAATCTAAATTAATTGTTTCATAGATGAATAATTGAGTTGGTCGCTTGATTATGGTTTAGACTATAGTGTTGCAATTTATCTCCATGTAAGTAAAGGAGTTTACTTCGAGTGAAAGATTAGTTTCATATCATGATAGTAGTTGACTATCAATAATGGCACTATTTAATGAATCTAGAATCACGTGTGTTTTAAAGAATAAAGTAGGTCGTTACTTTAGTCTTAAAACATACATTTTAGTATTTTCTTATTATGGACCATAATCTTGATGAGTGATGAACTCATATGTGTTTCATTATAATTCTTGATATGATCAAAATGAATTTTTTATAGAGTATTAATCTAGTGTCCGCATGTTGGAATTATGAATTCAAACATGTATCAGGAAACATTTACTCAAATAAAGAGTTTATAGTGATATCATCACTTCTAGATGTTTTATAGAGATTGGTGATTAAACTGGCACCAGTAGTTTGACGGACTAGCTACCCATCAAGTCTTAACACCAAGATGAGATCTTATGTATTAATCACCATATAGAATAAAACGGGAGATCTAGAAGGAAAAAATAACATAAGGGCAAAATGGTAATTTTATCTTTTGTTATGTCGATGGCAATACTAAGGTTTACAATAGGATTTGCAATTGGACATCTTATTTGAAATATGTGTTCTCATAATGTTTAATAATTCAAGAGTTCAATTAATTGTTGTTAGTGGAATGATTTTTAGTTAATAAGTTAGAATTAATTCTAATGAGATTAAATTAATTCTTGGCTTGTTGGAGCATGAATTATCTAAGTCCAATAAGATTCTCCACTTGGCTTTAAAGAAGGTTATCAAGCTAAGTAAGAAATAAAAATGAAGGTTTTAAAGCCCATGATTGAATGTTAGGCTTGGACTAATTAATGGTTAATTAGAAGCCCAAATGAACATTTAGAAATGGGCTATACTTTGGTTTAATTTAATTAATTATATTAAAACAAAATTCTTAAAGAAATGAAGTGCATTTTTGATTTTTAATGGCTGAATGTGCAGCTGCACATTTAACATCGAATTGTTAAATAAAGATGGTATTTATCACGCATTATCATCATTAAATGGAGTAATGATCTTACTATTAAATGGTTTAATAGTTATCTTTTAATGATAGCATGTAACCTATTAGAATTCATTGGATTAAAGAAGAAAGAGGTACATTGGATGGACCATCTTCCTTCTTTCATCATCAAAAACTAAAATTAATAGGTCTTATTTAGGTTAATATTCTTTTCATATAGCCATGTTAAAGATAAATGATAAGAGTCTCATTTATTGGCTTCTTTATAATTGATTAAGGAAAGAAGTGATGCATTTGATGCAAAGCTCTTCTTTCCTTTGAGGTTAACCGAAATTGTGAGGGTCTAAGAAAGGGTTCTTGCATTTTTTATCACTCTCTCTCCAATCTTGCATGAGAGTGCCAAAATTTACATGAGAAAAGTCTCATTGTTTCCTTCTTTCTTCTACGAAAAATCTCCTCTAAACATTTCTTCTCCTTTCCCACCAAAGGATCTTGTTAACCAAGTTGTCCAAGAAGAACAAATGGCATATCAAATTGGTTGAGGATACAATAATAAGGAGAGGATAGTTTGACAAAGGAAAGGACTCATAAGCTAGGATATAGTAAGGAGTGGAGAGCATAGTGACGAGTTAAACTTGTAGTGAAGGAGTCGGTAATAATCTCTATTTTGTTTATGTTTATTATTATCTTTATACCATATCATGTATGGATTGGCATGATGATTTGGATATATTGCTTCCATTGTAATTTAGATTTCTAAAATGTTTTGAAATCTACCATTTCTCCAAATATGACATGCTTTCTTTTTCCGATCCAACAACTACTAGCCTAATTCATAACCCGCAGGCCAACAAAATAATTATTTGTTTAAAATTAACAATCACATTTTTTATTGCCTACCTTGTTTCTTTAACTACTCGTTTTCATGAAAAATACTAGTAAAACTAGTTTAGTTGAAAGAGCTATAATTATGAATGATGGCAACTTATAGGGTGATAAATTATTACTAAATCCTAATTAGCTTGCATATTTAGCCAAAGAACCTAGATTACTAATTTTCTTGAGCTAATGACTCTTCATAACCAAATAGATTATATTTAAAATTAAATCAATTTCAATCCATCTAAACCATCGACACATTCACTCAATTCATAATATGTAACTTAAACAAACTATCATACAATATGAAAAGTTCACACTCAAAGTAAAACACATAAATCTCCCCACACTTGAACAACGCATTGTCCTTAATATGAGAAGGAGACAAACAAACACACACGGTAGGGAGAAACATAAAATAAAGTAAAACAAAAAAAATAAATACTAACTTTAAAAGAAAAGGGTTAGAAACAAAGCCTCACGGTGATGGAGGCAGGGATGGTGTTAGAGGTGGCAATTGGACACCCTGAGTTTATTGTCTTATCTTGAAATTGCTTAAAAAGAGTGAGAGAATTAGTGATCCCACATCAATTCAAATTACTAAAGTTTTACTAAAAGTTCAAAACAAGTCTAACTAAACTTATTAATTTCAATCGAACTACTAAACGTGCTAATTTATGGTTATTAGATTGACCTTACATCCATAGAGGCGTCTTAATTGTTCGAACAAAAGGAAATCACTTCCTTGTCCTTGGGAGTCACTCCTCTAAGATATAGCTTGCAATGATGCCCGTTAACCTTAAAAGTTTCCTTGTTATCATTTTATAGTTTAAGGGCTCCATGATCGAAAACATGAATGACCATAAAAGGTCAAGTCTATCGAGATTTTAACTTCTGTAGAAACAACCTCAACCTTGAATTATATAGCAGAATTGTATCTTCTACTTTAAATTCCTTTTATTTAAAATGAGAATTTTGTAATTTCTTTACCTTTTCCTTTTAAAGTTTGGCGTTTTTGTATGCATTATTACGAAACTCTTTAATTTCATATAGTTGCAAAAGTCGCTTTTTTCCTGCTTACTTCTAATCAAAATATAATTCTTTTATTATTCAGTACGTCCGATGTTCTAGCTCGACCATAAAATGAAAAGCTTTTCCATATATAAGCCTATAAGGAGTTGTTCCGATAGGTGTTTTGAAAGCAGTCCTATAAGCCCATAAGGCATTGTCTAGCTTTATTGCGCAATCCTTCTTAGAGTTGTTCAATGTCTTTTCCAAAATTTGTTTCAGCTCCTAGTTGACAACTTCTACTTGGCCACTAGTCTATGGATGGTAAGGTTTAGCAATATGGTGGTGCATTCCTTATCTTTTTAAGAGGGTATCAAAAGATCTATTGTAGAAATATGTACCTCCATTACTAATTATCATATGTGGCACTCCAAACCGATTGAATAATTGTTTAAAGAATTTTTACACCGCCTTTCCATCATTGATTAGAGATACCACTGCTTCAACTCAACGGGAAACATAATCCACCCTATTAGAATGTACATGTTTTGTAACATCCCATCACCGATGGGAAGCGTAGAATTATAATTTGGAAAGGGCTAAGAGGGTTTAGAATTGTTCTAATATATTCATGCATACACATATACGTGAATAGTAAATTTTTCATATAAAAATGATTGTACATGCATTCATGACATTTCCCTGTATATTTGATCATAATGTAATTATTATGAAAAATGTGATTTTTATGTTTGAAAAATTAATCTGAGTAGATCTTTGTGAGTTTAGAATTTTTTGGAAATTTTAGAAATTTTTTGGGGTACTTTTCCGGTCTAGGAAAAATGCCTAATGGCAGACTGATTGGTACTGGTAGTGGAAATTTTTGTCCAATGACACTGGAATTGAGATACATGATGTTTGGATTTATGAAATTGATCCATTGGAAATTTGAGGATAATTAAACTAGAAATTGACTTAGTATGGAATAGTTAAAGGAAGGAACTTAGCTAAGGTTTTAAACTTTGACACATGTCACATGTTTTAACCATGTATTAAGCCATGATGTTTTTAATTAAGCTTCCTGTTGGGCCCCAAATTTTTGTTTTCTTGATGTTATTAAGTATGAATTATGTTAGTTGTATGATTTATGGCATAGTTTGATTTTAGTGGAAGTAGTAATGGAAAATTTGAATTATTTGAGATTAGTATGGAATAAGTGTTTGAAAGAGTAGAAATGTTGAGGGCAAAATGGTCAAGGCACATGAGTTAGGATGTTTAAGGCTTGCATGGAGGGGCATTTTAGTACTTGCCCTATCTTGTAGGTTTAAGGAAATAAAGAAAGAAAGAAAGGAAAAGAAGAATAAGAAGAAAAGAAAGAAGGAGAAGAGGAGTCGTAAGAGAGGAAGAAGAGGAAGAAAAAGAGGAAGCCCTGCTTGTCGCTTTCAAGGTTTTGAAGCTTTCTTAAGGTAAGTTATACTCTTCACTCTTGTTTAGGTCAATTAAACCCTAGATTTGCATGGATTGAGTAGAAATCGTTGAAGTTAGGGTTTATGGAAAACTTTGGTAGATTTGCATGGGTTGTTGTGTTGTTGATGTTTTTAGTGTTAGAATGAGTTTAGAATGGAAGTGTATAACTTGATTTATGGCTTAGATGTGTTGTAGTTGAGAAAGGGAAGGATTTAAGGTTGAAAATGGCAGAAATCTGGGTTCGGGAGTCGTCTTCTCCGTCCGCGACGTCATGACGCGGCGTGAGGCCGCACGTCAAGGCGTGCAGGCCACACGTCCCGACGCAGCCGAGCCGACGCCATGACGTGAGAGAGGGGCAGACGCCAAGGCAAGGCCAAGGCCTTCGTCATGGTGAGCGAGCCTCGTCACGGCGAGCCCAGCTTTTTCCAAAGAAGCGATATTTTAGTGTATTGATCATATCTTTGCTACAGAATTCCTTTTGGGTGATTTTAGAGCGTTGTAAACTAGAGACATAGATCTACAAGTTTTGTGAAGAGATGAAATTATGAATCAGTTTCTAAGACTATGGAATCTTGGATGGAAGTTAAAAAAATGGAATTATTGTTTCAGCATGAGTTATTAAATGGGATTTTGGTTCTTATTTTAGGAGATCAAGTGAGGCAAGAGGATCAAGAGGCTCAAGAGGAAACTCATTCCTAGGCAAGAACAAGCAAGGAAATCAGGTGGGTTCATATTTATAATAGAGTAAATAAGTCACTCATTGTTTTGTTCAAATCAAGAAAGATTTAATGATTTAAATTGCATCATCCATTTATTGCATTACATACCATTATGAATGATTATAGGTTGTTATATGATTTGCATTCATGAATTATGAAAAGGATTCCAAAAGGGTTTTCTCCTTTCAAGAATACATGTACATGAAATCATGTTTTACTTAATATATGACAAGCAAGTTTACAAGCAAGTGCCGGTTTGGCAAACAAGTTGACAAGAACATGAATCATGATATTTATTTGGGCTCATGGTGTCCTCACGAATAGTCAAGTGCACATTGACTCACGAAAAGGCTTCTCCCGCCTGCCCGACTGTGGCACAGGGTTTCTCACAAGGATTCCCTCACGAAACTACGTCTACACATCAACATTTCGATAGCATGTGTAGTACGTCACGAACCAGGGACAACCCAAACCATCATGTTATGTTATGTGTTATGATTTGTTATGTGTCATGCATCATGAATTGGTTAAGAATCAAGCATTTTCAATCTATGAATCATACATGCTCAATGACTATGATTTCAACAAGTATCACGACAATGAGTAAATTTTTGATTACTTTTGCTTATGGCTATATTATAAATATGTTCCCACGAGCTTTATAGCTCACCCCCTCTAATCTCCCCCATACAGGTGACGATCAAGAGATCGAGTGAGTCACGAGTTACGGCAGCACTCCCGTTTCATTTTGTTATGTTTGTTATTTTCAATGTTATATTTTTGGAAGTCAAGACTTTAGTTACATTTCAAGTATCATTGGTTCAAGAGTGTTTTAGATTTTTGGCTCTTAAATTCACAGTTGTAATTTGTTTTGAGATATTTTTAAAAGTGTTATGAAACTCATCTTTTGGAGCATGAATTATGGATATGTTTGTTTCAAAGCATGAAAGCAAGTTTTGAGTATGTTCACGATGGGTCCATTGAACTTCCGATGGTCTACTTCCTCAATCTTTTAATTTACATGTTTCGCCTTGTTTATTTAAATCACATGAAAGTAGGTTTCAAGTTTGTTTTCCAGCAGGCCCATTAATCTTCCGCAGGTCTTTTCTAAATATATTATTAGCATGTTTCACGTCACGCTCTCATGTCCGATGTTGGGCTCCGGCAGCGGGGTCCAACACTTCCCCCCTTTACATACATGACACTCTCCATGAAAAAGGGGTTTTGGGTGATTTGTTTTGATTTTTCTCCCCATCTTTGTATGTTCTTTTCTTCTTTGGTGGTTTTGGAGTTTGGCTCATCTTTTCCTCCTCCTTCCACTTTGTTTTCTCTTCTTTTAACTCACCTAAAGAAGGCCTAGAATCAACCCCCCTTAAGATGTTGATGTCGTGTGTGGTGAGTGAGAGTTATGAAGTTGGTGAAAAGTTTGAAGATTTGGAAAATTGGAAGCTTGATTAGGTAAGATTTGTGTTTTTGTTTTGTTTTGTTGTTAAATTCATTAAATAGGGTGTTTGTATACTAAATTGTATGAGAACTATGTTAGTGTATGTGGGTATGTAATTTGGTTGTGTAATAAATGTTTGCTTGAGAATTGATGAGATGGAATTGGATGAATGTAAGTAGAGATTTTTAAGATGATTTGAAGTGAAATTTGTGATTAATGATGAGGATAGAACATGATGGATGATGGGGTTTGTGAGTGCTGAAAATTTTTTTGGATTAATGTTCAAGGATAGGGTGTGAGTGAATTATGGTAGATATGTGAAGTGAATTGGGTGGGAAATGGTTTAGAAATGGCATGGAAGTGATAGGATTTGGTTTAGGTGTAAAAGCTGGAAAATTGACTTTGTTCATGTTTCAATGTTTTTGCCATAACTCTTGATGTGGTTATGCAATTGAGATGAGGTTTAGCTTGAATTTACCTTGAGGAGTTTGGCTACATTTCTTGTGAAGGAAATGCTGTCCAATTTTGATTAGAGGAGTGCTGAATTTTGCCTTGAAATTGAGTTATATGTGCAGCATGAACAGTAATACGAAAATTGTGACCTGAAACTTTGATGAATTTTTCAAGATTGATTTACGTTTCATTAGCTCAAATAGTCTTATGGAAAGTTGTAGAGGAATGTTTTATCTTTGTAATGAGGTATAGTATACTATTTTTGGATGTAAGAATTGTAAGTTATGGTGTGGTTTAGACAATATGTGTACTTAACAATCTTTAACAGGGCAGCCACATTCAAGGGAGATTTTGACCTAGTTAGAAATGGATTTTGCTTCTAAGTCCTTGAGGAGAATGGTAGTATGTTGTTTGATCTTTTCAGGGGTATAAAGTATGGATTTTTTGGCCATTTGAGTAGGGAATTATGATTTTTAGAAGATTGTATACTGTTCAGGGTGACACATGTGGGCAGAAACTTTGCTTGAGAATTTGATATGTTTCTAGGTTGAATTTGCTTCCAAGTTATTCATGAAATTTGTAGAACATGTTTTGATATTTCTTTTGACATAAATTTTGGAATTTTTGGCAAAAGGAATGGAAAGTTATGATTTTTGTAAAATGGTATACGGTTTTGGGAAACATTGTGTAGGTAGTAACTTTGGTTACATTTTTTACACTTTTAGAGATAAATTTGGTTTTTATGTCCTTCATAAAACTTGTAGGTCTCTCTTTTGTCTTGAAATTGATACTAAGTTTGTCCAATTTGGAGTTCGGAGTAAGGAGTTATGATATGTGAAAGTTGGGATGTCGGCAGAAGAAAGGATAAAGCTTTCAGTCGGTCACTGTAATCGACCTAGTCGACTACAGCCTCCGACTAGTCGACTAGGACATGTATTTTTCCTGAACTGACCTCTATCCACTCTTTTGTTTATAACTTTTCTGTCCGACATCCGATTGACCTGATTCTCGAGGCATCGGAGTCGTAAAATATTTAATTTCATTTCTATGTGACATTGAGAAATTTTAGAGATGAAATTGACGGGGATTGGTTAGGTCGAAGTGAGGGGATCGGGTAATTATTTTTCTGGTCCATGTTTTAGTTATAATTGGACCTATAGAGGTCCGAATTGAGTGATTTTAGTGTCCATGAGTTTCTAATTGTTAGAGGAAAACTTTGTGAGGAGAATTTTTGGGATAGTGCCGGGAATATCACGAACATGCATTGTACACATTTTAATTACTACATGTGCATTATTAAATGTCTCTGATTGGACAATGTGTAATATATGTGTGTTTGCTTGTTATAGAGGCACGTTTGGAACGTCAGCCCACCGACGTTGCCGAGACTTCCAGGCATTAGCTTCGGAAGCAAATGTGAGTGACCTAGATAGTTTCTCAATTATTATTTGTTTATAATTTTGCGCTCATAATTATGTGGAGAATAATGGTGGGGTTGTGAATTGTTTATGATTGGATTCCGGACAGAAGGTCCGATGTATTAGGAGATTATGACATAGAAGTGCTATTTGTGTGATTTAATGTGATTATGGTGTTAATGTGATTAATTGTGAACTATTTGTTCGAATGTGATAACTTGGAAATGATTGTGATGTGGATATTGCTTTATTTCGACATATGCATTCCATGCATGAATGCATGATCAGTTAATGACAGTTGTGACCGAAGCAGCCACCGAGAGCTAAAAGCTCAATGTATTCGGACCTCGAGCCCAAAATGATTCAGAGCCTCAGGCTCAATGATTAATGCGCCCATATTGTGACAGTGGTGATTCAGAGCCTCAGGCTCAATGATTAATGTGCCCTGATTGGGACAGTTCAGGCACTCGGTCACAACACCGAAATAAACTGGAAAAGTGCCACATGCGCATGTCATATGCATTTGATTTAATCATTTTGATTGAGTGAAAGGCAAAATGCCTTATGCTTTTGTGGTACCAATCATGTGGTACTTCTGAATGTGAATTATGAAACAACTGTGGTATGCTTAAGTGTTGCATGAATTCATTTGGTTATGTATGTCTAATCGAATGAAATGTATAAATTGTCTATGCTTAAGTGAAATTATGAAATGAAATCAATTATGCAACAATGTGAATATATGTTATGTGACATGATGTGCTGCATAAATTGAGTGAACCATCGATGATGGTTACATCACTGAGTTCGCAAAACTCACCCAAAATTTGAAATTATTTTTCAACGGGAGTATAGCAACCGCATATGAACGAGAGAAGTGGTCGGGATCAGTTCGCGTCTGCATTAGTGTCTGATAGAATTTTTTATTTTTTTGAATTTTTGTATTAATGATTAGGTCAATTTGTAAAGTCAACAGACAGAAAGAAATTGTATTTATAAAAAGGGCCCCTGTGGCCATTGGAATTACCGGTGATTATGTTCATTAATGATTTTCCGCTAGTGTATGCTTATGTTTTCAAAAAAAATTATGCTGAGTTTTGAGTGAGTGATGTAACACACCACCCTTGCAGGGCTCGGACTCGAATATCACCATCGATGTCGGGTTCAGGTCATGCGAGAGTGGAGTGTTACATGTTTCCCATTGAAGATGGAAAAGGAGCCATAAAGTCGCATACATTGAAGGCTTCCACTTTTAAAATGTTGGATAAAGGCATCTCATCTCTTTTGGAAATGTTACCTATTCTCTGGCATTGATCGCATTGTGTCACAAAAGTTTGAGCATCCTTAAACAATTATGGCCAATAAAATCCACTCTTGAGTATCTAAGTTGTCATTTTGTTAGCTCTATAATGTCCAACATATGACCTTCATAACATTGCTTCGAGATGTCCAACATTTCCTCCTCCAGAACACATCGTCGCATTAACCCATTAGTGCATGCTCTATATAAAATTGGCTCATCCCATAAATATCGGTTATAATCATGTAGGAATCTCTTTCTTTGTTGGTAAAATAAATCAAAAGGAAGTTTACTTCTGGAAATATAATTCGTGATATCGACAAACTATGGTATAGCCAAACTTTTGAGTAGCATCAGGTTTTCATCGAGAAAATCTTCATTAATATCTTCACTTGGCTTGCATTCCTTTCCTTCTAGTCTAGATAAGTGGTTTTTGCTCCCTTTTTATCTCTCACTTCTATAAGTAACACCCATCGAATGAGCCTTGATTTGGCATCCTTTTTGTTGAAAAGATATTTTAATGTCACGTGATCGGTGAATACGATTACCTTTGATCCCAAAAGGTATTGTCGAAATTTATCACATGCATACGCTATTGCAAGTAATTCCTTCTCTGTGGTGGTGTAATTAAGCTAAGATCCTATAAGGGTCTTACTAGCATAGTAGATCGTATGCAACCTTTTCTCTTTCCTTTGCCCCAATAGACAACCTATAACTTGGTCACTTGCATCGCACATAACCTCAAATGAAAGTCTCCAGTCCAGTGGTGATAAAATTGGTGTTGATATTAATGCCTCCTTTAGTTTGTTGAAGATAGATATACACTTTTCACCAAACAAAAAAGGCACATCCTTAACTAATAGGTTTGTCAAAATTCTTGCAATTTGCAAGAAGTCTTTGATAAATCGATAATAAAATCCTGCATAACCTAAGAATCCTCGCACACCTTTTACATTGCTTGGTCGTGGAAGTTTCTCTATAACTTCTGTTTTTGCTCTGTCGACGTTAAATCTTTGGTGTGAGATTTTATGCCCTAGCACTATCCCCTCTTACAACATAAAATGGTGTTTCTCCCAATTCAGTACTAAGTGTGACTCTTCACATTTTTTAAGAATTTTGTCTAAATTAGGTAAACATATTTCAAAAAAATCTCTAAAAATTGAAATTTTATCTATGAATACCTCCATTATATTTTTGATCATGTCAACAAAGATAGGCATCATACATTTTTGAAATGTAGTCGGGGCATTGTATAGTCCGAAAGGTATCCGTTTATATGCGAAGATATCATTAAGGCAGTGAATGTAGTATTTTCTTGATCATCAGGGTAGATGAAGATTTGATTGAATCCTAGATATCCTTCTAAGAAGCAATAAAATGAATGACCAACACCCTTTCAATCGATGAACGGGAGAGGAAAATGATCTTTCTTAGTCACTAAGTTGAGTTTACGATATTCTATGCACACTCTCCATCCTGTGACTGTTCTTGTTGAAATTACTTCTCCACTCTCACTTTCTATTACCATTATCCCACCCTTTTTAGGTACACATTGCATTGGACTGACCTATTTACCATCGAAGATAGGATAAATTATCCCTACATTTCAAAATTTGATTATTTCCTTCTTGACCACCTCGTTTATGTTAGGGTTCAAACTTCATTGACACTCCCTCACCATTCTACATCCTTCCTCGAGGTTTATAAGATGCATACAAACATTTAAGCTTATACCTCGAATATAAAAAATTTTCCATCTGATGGCTATCATTCAATTTCTCACAATTACTACCACCTTACTTTCTTATTTCTCATTCAATTGATTTGAGATGATTGTCGGTAACGTTTGACCTTAACCTAGAAAGGTATATATCAGATGTGTAGGTAAAGGTTTAAGCTCTAATGTGGGTGGTTTTTCAGTGGATGGTTGTATGGGTGATTCAGCTCGGACTAATTTATCTTTATGCGTTTAAACATATGACTCCTCATCTCATCATCTCCTTTAGACTCAAGTTTCTATTATCCTTTATTTGCCTTTGTTGCCATTAACTGTACTTTTGCGATGCAACTTTCAAATTGTCCTTACAAATTTTGATCCTTAATTTCAACCTTTATGCACACACTGTTTGCTGTTGGGTTCTTTAAATCCTTATTCATATTGAATTTGATTTGATCTTTGCCTATTCGATCTATTAATTTCCTTTTATGAATGTCAATTATGGATTTCCTGTATTCATAAATGGTCGATTAAGGATCAGTGGACAATTCTTATCTTCTTCAAAATTGAGACCCACAAAATCTACATGAATAATAAACATGTCCATTTGCATCAAAACGTCTTCCACTATTCCAAATGGTCTTTTGGTCAACCAACTGAATTAAAATTGATGTTGGCTTGACCTTATCCAACCCAAACTTCTTGGATATTGATAAAGGCATAAGATTAATGCTTGCTCCTAGGTCGTACAAGCACTTTATGAATTCAAATTCACCAACCAGACAGGATATTATGAAACTCCCTAGATCCTTCAATTTGGATGGCATCTGGCTGGTGATTCTAGAACTATAGGTGTCAGTTAGAGCTACTGTATGATTATCTTCCCAACTACACTTCTTTGATAATATGTCCTTTAAAAATTTTACATGTTTAGGCATGTGTTCCAAGGCCTTTACAAATGAGAGATTTATTTGTAATATCTTTAATATCTCAATGAATTTTGCAAATTGCATATCCATCTTCTTTTTTTGTAATCATTGAGGAAAAGGAATCTTGGGGTAGATATGGTAGAGGAGCTACATAAGTAGGGTATTCTCTCATATTCACTACTTTCTCCTTTTCTTGATCTTTCTTAAGAGGAGGCAAGGGCTCCTCTATTGTCTTTGTGGGTCGTTCAAGTTCCTTCCTACTTCAAAGTGCAATAGCCTTTAATTGCTCCCTTAGTTTTCTTCCCAAAGTGTTAGGAAGAATTCCCATATTTCATGTAGAGAAAGCGTTTGACAATTGGTTTATGTAGACCTCTAGATTGTGGAGAAAGCATTTGACATATTTCATGTAGGAAGAATTCCCATGTTTCTTTGTTACTTGTTCAAATCTATCTTCCAGAATTTTTTGTACATCGTCTAAGGTTTCAAGCTTGTCTAAAAGTTTATCTAACTTGGGTTCTATTGAGCTCGATTTATCTTCTTGGAAACCTAGTTTTCTTTAAGGTCTAAACAATCTTCTAACATCAAAAAGTAGTCCACTATATTATGGTCCATCCGTCCATAGAGTTCACACTTTAGTTACACGACTTTTATCAGAGCTGAGGATGAAGTCTTCATGTTGTTGAGTTATCAAGTTAAGTTGCCAATTTTTTCCTACATCTTTGTCATTTAATCAACAAATACAATTCCTTTTTTTCTCAAAAAGTAGTGGGTTACCTACTCCGCTCGTTCATCTGTAGGTAGCTATTACTCACTATCTCCTTTATCAGCTCTTCTGCGTCATCTACCATCTAATGATCCTCTTAAAGCTGCATCACTCGTGCCTCATATGTGGGGTTAATCCGTTATATAATGTTTGCAACATAAACTCCTTAAATAAGTTATGGTATGGGAATTTTTGTTACATGTCTTTGTATCGTTCCCACACTTCATAGATCGATTCTATGTCACTTTGTTGGAAGTTGGTAATCTCCTTGATAATCTTCGTGGCCTTAGTAAGGGGAAAATCTTGTCTAAAAAAGCATGAACTAGTTGATCCCAGGTGGTGACATTGGCTGGGTTAAGAGAGTGGTATTAGGCCTTTGCTCTATCTTTTAAGGTAAAAAGGAAAAGCCTAATTCTTACCACATCCTCTAACACCTGATGGTACCGAAAGGTATCATAGATTTTAAGGAAATTTACTATATGTACATTAGGATCTTCATTTGTTAGTCTAAAGAATTGTACATTCTATTGACCCATGCTTAGGAAGACTGGCTTAATTTCAAAAGAGGTTGCTTGTGCGAGTGGCCTAGCTACTCCTTGATTCGCCTCATTGAACCCTAGTCTCATGAAATCCATAAGGGTTCTTTGTTGATGACTTTGGTTCACTCCACGATCCAAATATTATTGAAATTCCTTGACCATTATTGCTTTTGTTATTTCTTCTTGTTTTTCAAACTAAGCTTTCCTAATTTATCCTTCTAATCGAGTGATATCTAACTCAAAGGTTTTAGTTTCACGACTTAAACTTCTCGTCACTCTTGTGTTCATGTAAGAGTACGAATTCAAAAATAGAAATAGAAAGAAAGAGTAGGAAATAAAAAATAAATAAAACGCCTTAAACTAAAGAATTAAACTAATGACTTCCTTAGAAACGACGCCAAAAACTTGAACAGGTTGTTTGGTTATCTGTAAGTTTTAATTAATAACCTCCAATAATCTATAAGTGCACGGTTCATTAGAGTAGTACCAAAGGTGTTGATCCTACAAGGAGAGAGTTAATTTAATCCTAAAATCTAAAGCTAGAAACAATAACAAAAATCTAAAATGCAATAAAACTAAAAATATAAATTTAATTCGATCAATTAAACTAAGAATCAAATGCGAAATACTAATTACTAAACAATTACAACACACCTAAGAATCAACCAAAGAAATTACCAATTGAGAGAAAGAGAATTTTACCTATCCTTAATGCTAACCTGATTGATTATGAATTATCAGATTGTTGGTTCTAGACTATCCTACGGTTGATTAGTCTCTCTCGAGTTATAACCATTAACCCTAAATCATAAACCCTAAATAGATTATGAAAGTCGCAATTTATTAATTCACAACCTATCCAAAACCCTAATTAGTTTTGAAGTTTTTTAATAACTTATCGAAAATCTATGCGAGATATCTTTTCGCACAATTTCTTAATCTGATTCAATTCTTATTCTATCAAATCACTCAACTCTTGTTAGTCTAGTGTAATATTTTTCATTCGATTCACCCTCTCAGTTTATTATAAAATTATGAAATCGCAGAATTAAATAGCAATAAGTCCAATAAACACATAAACAATCAGATTTCATTAATTCAAGAGTAAAATTCAGATGGTGAGTTTAGAATATCCTCAACATTCTAGATCCTATCACCAACTATTCAATCTAATTCTATACAATAATAAAACTAAAATTAAATAGGAAATACAATCTAAATGGATGATGAGAGGTAGCAATGTCGGGAAATCTCCAGATCTGGGAAGGATGTCGAGTCAGCTTCTTCTCATCATCTCTCTTCCTTCTTCTCTTCCTCTATCTTTTGATAATTTCTCTCTAGGGTTTCTCAAGGTAGCTGCTACAAAAACTCCTCTCTATCTCTTTTCTTGTTCTTTAAATATCCTTTTGTGTTTTGAACAGTTTTAGGGTGTTTTAGGGTCCGAAAGGTCAAAAAATCCCTCGAAACTTGATGTTTTTTAATGTTTACACATCTATTCCACACAGGCTATGATCGTGGGCCACATCCAAGCCTTCTGTCATGATCGTGGCATATAGGTCATGATCGTGGGCCATTCCTTGCGTTTTTGTCATGATCGTGGCATTTAGGTCGCGATCGTTTCCAACTCTGGTGCTTTTATTAGGATCATGGCCTGACATGCCATAATTGTGGGCTATTGTTTCATCCTGAATGTCTCTGAAACTTCTTTATTCTTTGATGTTAACCCTGAAACACTAGCAAACACATCAAGGTACCTCAAAAACATAATATTTAAGCTCAAAGACTTGTATTGACCCATAAAATACTTAAAGCATAAATAATTAACAAGCTAATACAATTCTAACCTAAAATCATACTAGATGATTGAATTAACAGCTAAAACCATATCAAACTATGCCCTAAAATATGATGCAATTTATACTTATCAATGTCATATATGAATTATTATGCTTCATATATATGGATTCACTTCCATCAACAGTTTTAAGTAAATACATCAAATGCATTTATGTTTTGCATATCATCACTACATAAATCTAAATACGAAATTGGTTGGATTGGATGAAGATAAATCTGGCACTTTCATGTGATATGTAGTCATAAAATCTATAGGCAAGAATAAATGTTTTGGAGTAGATTGAATTTCTCAACCATTTCATCATTTTTTTCATTTTATATGGGAATGGGATGTTAAGAACTGAAGGCAAGATTCAATTTTGTGTGTAGTAGAATAAGAATAAAACCTTTTTATTTAATTTCCAAAGCTAAGATCATTTTAAGTCATATAACATGATTAATGGATAAGATAATAAAGCATGAATCCTAATTTGTACCATAATGTGAAGTTTGATCCCTTTTTTGTTATTTCCCTCTAACTGTTCCTAAAATTGGTTCATTTTGACCATTGTAGCTACACTTATATCCAAACTCTAATGTTATCCATGTAATGTGTTAAAAGAACTCTACAACTCATATAGAGAGGGTTAGACAAGAAGTGCTACCTCTCTTGGAGCATAAGCCAATTTATAATCAACTTTGAAACTTTTATTAATTTAATTAAAATAAAATTCTAACTTTGATAAGCTTTAATTAGAATTGTAATTAATAATAATTAGATATCAATTGGATCTAAATAAGATCTAGTATCAAACTCTTATTGGTTCTTATTTATTAAATATCTTATATTTAATCATAAAATTTCTCAAACTTTACAATCAAATCCAACTTGATTAAAATACATTTTCACTCTTTATCTCTTCTTTATGTGTGACTCATTAGATTTTAAATATGTTGAAAGTAGACATAAATTATAACCCTAAATTATGTTCATGGTTAAATAAGAAACTTCTTTAATTCATCATTAATTCTCTAATTAAATAATTTATATCTATAGGTCAAAATTAATGCCTAGCAACATCTCACGCACCAACAAAATATTAAGAACGTGAAAGTATTTTGACCAACCTTTTGTATATAATCTTCTATATAATTCAATCATTTCTTCATACATTGTTTTAATTAGACATATAATGTAAAATTAATGTCTAATTTATTTAAGTGTAATCATATTAGCTCTCCACAATTATTAACATATTCTATTAGTGGCATTTAAAACCTATTATGAAAGGCTCATTCCCCTTTTGCCAAGGATTTCACAAATCAATACTAATGGAGAACAATTGAACACTCTCCCTAATCATTTTAGGGTAATGAATCCTATATTGATCACTCAACTATCTCCATATGGTTCATATTATATCTAATAACTGTTGACTAAGCTATCTTTGGTTATAATTAATTTTAAAACATAATAATCCTTATACGAGATACTTTGGGTGATCTTAAGTCAAATGATTACTCATACAATCATCACAACGAGAATTTTTCACATACATACAAGTAATATTGCAAATAGAATTCTAATACGTGATCAATTTAGTGAATTTATTCTCTAACATACATTTATAAGTTTGTTCAAGTATCTCCATACTTTAAAATTCTTTAAAGATAATACATCAATGCAATATGAATCTCATAATTATGTTTTCATCATAATTTCATTTGTAATGTATATGTACCTTATGGAATTTATCATATATGTCAAAATTTGTATAAGCTAAAGAATGCATTTAAAGAATTATGTAATTAAAATACAACTAACTGACTAAGAGTAAGGCATAAATTAATAATCTTCCACTTATACTATGCTAATCATTTATATATTTATAACATATCACCATAAGACCATAATGATACTACTAGAACGTTGATTTAGTAAAAGAATTCTACAAGATTCTCAATAGTGAGTACTTACTTAAATCTTACAACTTTCTTCTCAATTATGATTATAATTAAGAGAAATGACTAAATACATACTTAGATCTTTGATAAGACCTTAACTCCTTTTACAGGCCTAATAACTCCAATGTTATATATTATATTACTATCCAAACAATACAAGAAACTATACCAAGTTCACTAAAGAACTTCTTAATCCAAATAATCATTTTCACCTAATGAAAATTTTATTTTGACTTGATTAGCAATTAATGTTTCATTGGAAGCTTTACAATATCAAAATAACATTGTTCAAAAGAAAATATACCTTAATTAAGATTTATTTTAAAGTTAATATCCATTTAATCTTGAACTCAAATATCAATTTGTACCTAGAGTAATGGATATCTTTAAAACTTCACTACTATTAGATATCTGAAATACTAAATAGATTTGGCACATTATCTATGTATATAGACTAGAATAAGTAAACAAGTTTTATATGTATCTCTATAAATTTAATTCTCTAATTAAATTATTACCTTTTCATATTCAGAAGAGTTGTTATTAAAAAATTAAATTCAACAATTGAAAATACAAATTATTATTTTCTATGAGTAATACGCTTCTATATACTCCCATTCAAGAGGACAACTATACTTTCATTGATCTTGTTATAGCCATGATAAATTCACAATCATCTCTGAAACAATTATTTTGAATTCATTATGAAAGTGAATTTTCAAACATCTTATAAGCTTTTAAGTATACATTAAATGTATCAATAAATGTACTAGTTCCAATTAGATGTACTACATTAGATTTGAACTTTTCAAATTTCATCATACTCCCACTATTTTTCTTGAGGACTATTATCCTATAAGTATTCAATTAAAAAATATTTTTTCAATGGTGGGGTTTGTAAGATTATACCAATATTTTGGATCTCTTATAACCTTCCATTATCCAATATAGTTCTAAAATTAATGGCTAATATATGCTTTAACTAAGCATCACATCCCAAAATTATTTCCTTCAACTGTTTCAAAGTCTTAAATTTTTATCTAATATAAAATATTGTTAATTGATTTAATTAGAAGTTTCAGAGGTAAATCATTGTATTATGCATAATTATAACAAAATAAATATTTCATTATACAATATCTTATATTTTGTTTTATCCTTGTACAAATCCATATTATTATAAAATTTTGTTATGAAGTTATTTACCAAAATCTCATTTCTTATAGATAACCAAAAAATTATAAATCACCAAATTGATATGATCAAGTACTTTCACATTCTCAATGTTTAATTTCTGCTTAGATTTAATTAATTTGAACTTTTCAAATTTTAAATTTATATTTCATTTAATATGTATGATTCTATCATATAAATTCATTACTAAATTTATTGCAATATAAGTTGTTATCCCTTTTATGAATTGTTATTACTTCTAAAACATCACTTGCAGAAAATTTAATAATTCAATACCATCATCATCTTTTCTCAAAAGGTTAATTTGATCATTTTCAACCTAACAAGTTTCACAAATTTTATAAGAGCAAGATTCTTTGATATAACAGATACAAACAATTTGTATTAACTTGGATCAACTACTTTTAGTTAACAATCTATTTCTTATCGAACTTGAACATTGTAATAATGTTGAATCAAAATTTAGTATCAAATGCTTAAACGCATGAATAAGAAATAATTATAATCTCTATTATGTTATATCATATATTGACAAGAAAAACTATGCAATCGATTCTTCTAACGATAACTATTATTATAATATAATAAATGCCTTAATTATAGTCCATTTTGTGCTTTAAATAGACTAAATTGAGTGGGTCAATTCCATCAAAGTATTATACCTTTCAGTTTTACTTCATACAACATTTTATATTGTGTTAGCATGTGTTGACATATATCTTATATATTGCCAATAAAGCTTATAAGATATTAGTGAACTTAAAATGTCATTACATTTTTCATCTATATGAAATTGACATATGTTCTTAGCTTTGTTAAATAAATCCTCAAAAGGGATTAATAACAAAATTGCATAATAGACATACACATTTTCTTTTTATTTTGAGAACTCTTCCCAAACCTAACCCTATATCCAAGAAATTCAGTTCATTAACTCTTTGTATCAAAAGGTAATTTCTACTTGAACATAATATAAATGTAAGAAAAGCAAGTGATTAGTTATGTGCTATGAAAATCAAATAAGATTAGGACTTTAATCATATATTCAGCTATTCCTACTATTTTATTCAAAATAATAGCCCTCACTAGGAAAGATAACTCTGATCTCATAAGTAGGCAAGGATTTGATTCAAATTCAATTAATTATAGTTGTGAGTTTTAATTAATTAGGAAAATTTGAGATTTTATAATGAATAAATATATAAAACTTACATATAATGATAAAAGAATAAGATGAAACCAAATTCATTAATAAAGGAGGATATGATTATAGGAAATGAAAGAAAATATTATAATTGAAGTGATCAATTCAATTAGTTATAGTTAGGAATTTCAATTGATTAGAAAATTTTGATATTTTAATAATAAATAAATATATAAAAAATTTATATTGATAAAATGAATTAGATGAAACCAAATTCATTAATAAAGGAGGATATGGTTATAAGAAATGAAATAAAAATATTATAGTTAAAGTGAGCAATTCAATTAATTATAGTTACAAATTTCAATTGATTAGGAAAATTTGAGATTTTATAATGAATAAATATATAAAAACTTGCCTATATTGATAAAATGAATAAGATTAAACCAAATTCATTAATAAAGGAAGATATGAGTATAGGAAATGAAAGAAAAATATTATAATTGAAGTAAGCAATTCAATAATTATAGTTACCAATTTCATTTGATCACAAAATTTGAAATTTTATAATGAATAAATATATATAAAACTTACATATATTCATAAAATGAATAAGAAAACCAAATTCATTAATAAAGGACGATATGATTATAGGAAATGAAATAAAAATATTACAATTGAAGTGAGCAACTCAAATAGTTATAGTTACAAATTTCAATTGATTAAGAAAATTTGAGATTTTATAATGAATAAATATATAAAAATTGCATATATTGATAAAATGAATAAGATGGAATCAAATTCATAATAAAATAGGAAAGGGTTATAGGAAATAAAATAAAATTTATAATTCAAACGATCAATTTAATTAATTATAGTTATGAATTTCAATTGATTAAGAAAATTTGAGATTTTATAATGAATAAATATATGAAAACTTACTTATATTGGTAAAATAAATAAATTGAAATCAAATTCATTAATAATGGAGGATAGATTATAGGAAATGAAAGAAGCTTACATTTTCTCATATTCCTATTATATTATTTTATTTATCTTTTTACAAGCTTTAAATTTTTATTAAATTTTAATTATGAATATTTTCATTATGAGATTGACCTATTTTTAACTTTTGAGATACTTTTCTAGGATGTTTATTTGTAGTGAAAAAAGTTATAGGGAAGCTTATAAGAATTTTTGTTTAAATCATTAACTAATTAAAAAAGAGAAAAAGGATAAAACCAAATTTTGTGCCTGTGTAGGTTAAACTTCCTAGGTTGGAATTTCAATTTTGGTCAGCTTGAATGCTAAGTAGAATTTGTAGTATGCTTTCCTTATTTTGCAAATAAGCTCACTACCAATAAAGAGTTATTATCTTATGCTAGAATTCTTATTGAAGTTGACACAACGACTGATCTAAAGCATAGGATTATCCTAAAGGCTCCTAATGCTTAACAATTTAACCAGTAAGTGATTTATGAAAAGATTCCTAAAAGGTGTTCTTAGTGCAAAATTATTGGGCATGAAGATGCTGCTTGTCTAACAAACGTTCAAAATGTGCACAAAATTTTCGAAAATGGATTATTAAGAAGAACCCTTCAACATATCCTCAAAGTGACGCTACTGCTATTCTTGGTGATACATAAGCTACTATTATAGGGATGATGGATGTTCAATTGGAGTGGCAAGAGGTGCATAAAAGGTGAAGTCTTACTCCAGTTGAAATCAAAACACAACTTGCATGTGGTAACATTTCTTTGATGGCTGAGAATGGTTTTGGGATATTGGGATTTGCCCAGGAGGAATTAGTTAAGAGGGACATTCAATTCAGGCAAGCTTCCACAAGACCTAATGGATAAGTTCATTATTGCTACATCGAATATTACGGGCCTCAGTAACCTTTTTAAACAAAATGTTATTAGGAACTTTGTTAACAATAATAGGCTTGTGGTTCTTACAATTTTGGAGGCAAGAGTCAGGAGGCAGAACACTGGTCAGATTCTTAAAACCTTGATTAGAGGATGGACTGTCATTGATAAGGAAAAAAGGGGGATAATTTGGATTCAATGGGATCCTAATGTGGTAGATATCAGGAGCTTAAGCTTTTCTGATCAATTTTTTCATTGTGAATTCTTGTCACCTTCATCTATGCTCATAATTTTGTTAGTAGGAGAACACAACCATAGGCTAACCTAAAACTTCTTACTAATTTAGTTTATGATCCTTAGCTGTTAGTTGGTGATTTTAATTGTGTTTTGAATGAAACTAAAAGGTTGTATGAGATTGATACTACAATCAGTATCACCTTAGAACTTTTAGACCTGTTGGATGGTCTGAATTTACATGATATGAAGTTTCCTAGTCACTTTTTTACTTAGTGTAATAAACATGAAGATAATAAAAGAATTTTTAGCAAGCCTGACAGAGCTTTGGTTAATTAGAGTTAGTTATTTTACTATCCCGATATGTAAGCTTATTTTGACAATTTTAGAATTTTTGATTATTGTCCTATGGTAGTCTCTTTATTAGTCTCTGAAAGACTAAAAATAATTCCTTTTCAGGTTAAGAATGATTGGGCTGATGATGATGGTTTTTTCCCTTAGTTAAAGAGGTTTGGGATTCTAGGGCTGATGGTTTTGAGATGTATAGGGTGGTGTCCAAATTGAATCTTTTGAAAGTTATACTTAAAGATTTAAATGTGAAGAAATTTGGTACTTTAGAGCATCATATTTCAAATGTTAAGATGTATTTAGCTCAAGTCCAACATCAGATTAGAGATGATCCTTTAAATATTGAGTTGCCTACTAAAGAAAGATGTCTAAGAAAGATTTTGCAACTGCCATAAAACCTTTATCTTCTCAGGTCTCTCAACAAGCAAAGCTCAAATGGATGTAATATGGTGATGATTGTTTAGCTCTGTTTTGTGCTTCTATTAAGCAATAGAGAAGTCAGAATAAAATTAACTTACTTTTTGATGATAATGATGCCCTTATTACTAGTTCAAATGATATTATAGCTCATGTTGTTGATTTCTATTAGAACTTATTTGGCATTGTTAGAGGTTCTGCTTCTTTACAACAAGATGTCTTTGCAAGGGGTTATGTTCTTTCTTAGAATTAGGCTATTACATTACTTGATGAAGATATCAAGAGAGCTTTTTCAACATTAATAATGATAAAGCACCCAATCATGATTGCTATAATACTTAATTTCAAAAGAGGAGCTCATTTGTTATTGGGAAAGTTATTTGCTTGGCTATTAAAGTTTTCTTCCATTCAGGAAAACTTCTTAGTCAAGTAAATGCTATTGTTGATTCTTTGATTCCTAAGGTTAAAAATCTAACTTACATGAAGGATTTTTTTCCTTATCTCTTGTTGTAATGTCCTATATAAGGGAATCACTAAAATTTTGATTGAAAAATTAAAAAAGGTGATTCATGATTTGATTGATCTAGCTCAAAGGACTTTTGTTTCATGTATATCTATGCTGCATAATATTTGGGTTAGTTAAGATATGTTGAAACATTATGGTTAGGGTAATATTTCTCCTCGATGTGCTTTAAAATTTGACATTTATGAAGCTTATGATTCTATTAGTTGGTACTTTCTTGAAGATTTGTTGATTGGTTTTGGATTTCCCCAGAGATTTGTAAAGTGGATTATGAGCTGTGTTAGAACTGATAAATTTTCTATCTTGGTGAATGGTAGTCTCGAAGTTTATTTTCTTAGGGCTAGAGGTTTGAGACAAAATCATGAATATTTTTGGCATTAGGGTAACCATTCCACCCATTTCTTCAAATAGGAGACCCCATGTCCCTTTATCTCTTTATGCTAGCTATGGAGTATTTGACCAAAACTTTTAAGGCGGTTGAGAGTAATAGGGAATTTCATTATCATCCTAAGTGTAGGAGGCTCAATCTAACTCATTTGAGCTTTGTAGATGATTTTTTAGTCTTTTGTAAGACTAATATTTAATTTGTTGCTAGACTAAATACTTTGTTTTATCAGTTTGCTACCTAATCTAAATTTCATGGTAATATAATAAAAAGACAAACTTTCTTTAGGGTGTCACTGATCATTGGAAAGATTAGATTCTTAATCTCCTTGGCTTTGAGGAGGGAAGACTTCTTATCCAATACTTGGGGTATTCCTCTATATTCCAACAGACTTAGAATTTTTTATTATGTTGTACTGATTGATAAAATGACAGTTAGAGTCAGGGATTGGCTGCTCATTCCTTATCTTTTGCTGGCATAATGGAATTGACTAGATCTGTGCTTTATGGTAATCAAAACTTTTGGTGTTCTGTCTTTCCTATTCCTAAGTTTGTGATTGCCAAGATTCAATATATTTGTCGATCTTACTTGTGGAGCGATGTTAATGATAGTAGGAAAAGTCTTATGAGTTGGCAAACTGTTACTCTTTCTAAAGAGGAAGGTGTTCTTGGTTTTAAGGAGTTACTTGCTTAGAATAAAGGTCCAATGAGTCAAGATTTAGCTAAGCTTTATTCAAATTCTGCTTCAATTTGGCATAATATGGGCTTATACAAATACTTTTGAACATTACTCCATTTGGTCTATTAATAGTAGAATTGGTAATTTGTTATACTAGAATAGCTTACTGTAAGTCAGAGATGAATTGTAGCAGTTATATCCTCAGACTTATGTAAATTTGTTTAATAATATAAGAGGGGAAAAAGGTAGATTGAGTGTTGTTGCTGCTTATGATATGTTTCGAAAGAAGGGTCTAATTTTCCTAATCACCCAGAGTATGTGGCATGGTTTTCACATCCCAAGATGATCTTTTCTTTTTGTGGTTTGCTGAAACAGATAGGTTGTATACATGGGCTAGAATGTAAAGGTTAGGTATAGCTTATGGTTTTCCTTTGGATTGCATATTTGATGGAAAACACATTGAAAATGTGGATCACCTAATCTTCATGTGTGTTTGTTCCCAATCTGCTTTACAAACAGTAATGAATAGGCTTAGATTTTCTCACATTGATGATAACCTAATGTCTTTGTTGAAATGGCTTAACATAAGAATTAAAAAGAAGTCCTACAATTGTATGATGAGAGGAGCAAGTTTTTCTGCTATTGTTTATCATATTTTATGGTTTAGAAATCAAATTGTTTTTCACCAGAAAGAGGCTTCAGTTGATAGCTATGTTGAGCTTATTATTAACCAGCTAAAGCTTATATTTAGTGTGTTGATTTTTCCATGTAATAGGAAAATTAGGAAGTGTTTAAATATTTCTCCTCGAATGATTGGTAGTTGAATTCCCTATGTATGCCTGGGTGTAATTCTTTTGCAACTCTTTTTGGGGCAATAAATTTTATTTCACTTTGTTACAAAATTCATTAATTATAGTAATCTTAATTGTATATAAATGATTATCCAAATCATTTTACAAAAAATGGTTCAATTTACAAAAAATCAAGATAAAATCATAATGGAGTTTAGAGACTAAATATTGTAGGCTATAGAGGGTAGACTGAGAGAGCAGCTAATCATTATAGTTAGAATCATCAATAGTTTGCATTACTTCATCTATATGTACAAAAATTATATTTAATAATGCTATATTAAAATTAAATGAATATTAAAAACATGATAATAATTAATAAATATGGTAAAATGTATGAACTGAATATGGTAAAATGTATTTGGATATTCAAATATCATGCAACAAGAGAGAGGCATATGAAGTCAAAATAATAGAAATTAGAACTAGAATTGAAATCATTTCCTACATTTAATTTCCACCTAGATAAATGTTGAAACATTGAAGAATTGAAACTTATATTGTTATAACATTACAAGATTGGAAATATACACATAGAAATTTTAAAATTTGATACATTGTAGCAGCTATTATCCCTATATACCTTAATTAAACACTTTAGGTTCATTAGATGTTCATTAGATAACCATAAGTCCTTAATCCTCTCAAAGTCGATCCACAAATCCCTAAATCCTGTGTAAGTCACATCCATAACCACAACTTCTTAGTCCTCTATAAACAATAAAACATGCTCATGAATATAAATAATTTGAGCAAAGAGAGAGTACCTTTATGGGGCAGGTGCGCGGCTAGTTATTGGTTGATGTGCTACAAAAGGGGCAAGGGCAACAACTTCAGTTGACGATTAGTGACGTGGTGGTTACTATGATTGACTACTAGTAGTGCGATGAGTGAGACTGTGAGAGGGATAGTGAGACTGAGTCACTAAGGGTGAGACATGCATGAGAGATGGAGGGATGAGGGAGACCAAGGGTGAGACATGCATGAGAGATGGAGGGATGAGGGAGAGCCGGAGAGGTGAAGGAAGAAATAAAAATAAAGCTAAACAAAGCAAAAGAAGTCATTTTGCTTAGTGAGAAAGGGCAGTGTAAAACGATGTCGTTTTGCTTCTTCTGTTTAATTATTTACTAGTTAATACGACGTCGTTTTGTTTATACTCCAAATGTTTTTTTTTTCAATTTTGGGTTGTCATATATAATGCGTGATTTCATGATCAAGAATAATTGATGCATGTGATGATGGTGTTGAGTGAAAAGGATTCGATTGTATGAAGTTGATATGGAGAAAGAACATGGTGAAGAGACAAAAAAGTCCTTCTTAAATGAAAATTTTTTATTTAATTTTAATTTTATAATCTACATAAAATATGGTCTTTCATACCAGTAATAATAACAAAAGAATAAATATATTTGCAATAAATTGGAACTTTAGATATTTGATTGATATAGTTTATAATTTTATTTAGTATTATAAAATTAGGTAAAGTTCTCAATTTAAATTATAATTTACCAAATAATATGTATTGAGTTAATCCAAAATTATTTTGAATGAGTATTAAGTGTCCCCTAAAATTTTTATCACTAGTTTAAATATGGTACTAAAGATAGAATAGCTATGATTAGCCATGTTGAAAATTATTTTAGGTAATACTAAATGTCAAGCTTGTTTTAAACCAAAAGTAAAGAATTATCATACAACAAGTCAACATAAAGCGGTCAAGCTTGTTTTAACCACTATGATTAGCCATGTTCAAAATTACTTTAGGTAATACTAAATGTTAAGCTTGTTTTAACCCAAAAGTAAATAATTATCATACAACAGTCAACATAAAGCGATCAAGTATGATTGATGATATTACTAAATTAAATTAATAAAGTCTGTATACAATAAGTTCAAGTAATTTCTTTTCTTTTCTTTATTTTTAAAAATATACTGACTAAATATATATAAATTAACCAACTTATTTGATCTGATAAATTAAAGTCACAAAATTAAATAATTTGAATAATTAATGTTACATCTTAAGTCTAATTATACCTATTGAATATTTGACAAACTTTTATCCAATAATGAAATCAAATCATTGAAGTCCAATATTGAGCAATTGTTAATAATATATCTGTTAAAAATTATCCCAAAAAATCATAAGCTAAGATAGTCTTCCAAAGGATAACTCTCATAAATCATAAATTCAACTATCTTTATCTTCAGTTTCAAACTAAAGCTGGCATCTTAATCTTCAAATTCTAGGTAAATAAGAAAAAATAAAATTTCTAATTATCCAACTACAAGATCCGCCTAAAAGTGGCTTACGATTCACACACTCTTCTATATCCTTATTCTCCTTCTCTGGTCCTTATCTGAAAACTAAAATAAGTTAATTAGTCCTTACCAATTAGGAAAAAAACCTACAAATAAAACGGAAAAGAAGACCAACGGGGTTGAGGATTGTTACTATTAGAGACCAGGTCTCTCATATTAGATTGTGACTAGTAGGAGTGTGATGGCAGGCATTTGGGAGTGATTTAAAAATTTCCAATATCAGAATAAATTAGAGTGGTAAAATGACTTAAAATGGTTTACCAACATCATTCATAAGTCCAACAAAGGTGATACGATAGAAATTGAATTAAAGAAGTGACGTGCTAATCAAAACACATGAAAGTTAGATAATATTGTGATTTTTTTTTTTTAGAAAATAGAGTTTTTTTAATGCCATATGTTAGTGCTTATTTGAAAAGTTATTTTAAGTTTATACAAATACGCGAGAGTTTATTTATTGGCTTAAAATGTGTTTGAAATTCTTTTATTCAATAACTAAAAGTTTAGAGTACTATAAGGAATCTTGATAAAAAGTTTTGAAGAGATTTTGATAAAGTTCAGTTAAATTTTCTAATATTATATTTTTTAAAGTTGATAATGAAAGGTTAGTTGTTTGATTTTTTTCCTATTTGATTGGAACAAATTCTTTTGTTTGATGTGTGATTATAGGCAAAATGGTACAAACTTATCATGAGTGTGAGCAAAATAATTCAAATACTTGTGTTAATCTAACGTGATTCTTATATGTAAGTTTACCTTTATATTTAAAAGTTAAAAATTTACAATCATATAGAAAAATTAAGTAATCAATGAATTATTTAATTGTTGTATACAATTTAGCAAGAGTTAAGTTGTCAAAGAAAAAAGTTGAAATGCCAAGAGAGGTTTTTGAGGAATATCCACTAAGAAATTGTGACTTGAAATTATTGTAATAATCAAACACCAAAACTAATGAAGAGATTTAACCATAAATCTAAGTATATTGCTCTACTTGATTGTAAATATCACTATAAAAAGTGAGTTAACTATGGTAAAATAGAGGGTTGGTGGAAGATTGTAATATATAATAAGAGGCCATTCACTTAGATTTTGTGACCCCATCCCTTTACGTAAATAAGCTCGTTAGGTGAATTTATGCCTACCATCTTAGGGCTAAGTATTTAATAAAAGTCACAAAAAAAGTTTGTACTTTGATATTACCCATCATCTCAACAATTTGTTTTACTAGTGATAAGTGATTGATTGATTATCTATTTATTCCCTAATACTTGGTGATCAATTTTTTTATTGCATCTAAGATACTTATTTTGGTTCATATTTTGATTTAGGTATAAGTTAGAGAATAAAAAGAATCAAAATGAGTTAAATTCACATCCTTGGTGTAGTTCTAGAGATTTTTGACTTTATTTGCCTTTGTGAGCGAAAGGAGATGGGGTAGGGTGAAAACAAGAACAAGAATGGAAGAGTTGGATTTATTATAACTTACATGCCTATGTAGAAATGTATATAGTTGTGTATGTGACTTATGTGAATGTGTATAAGATCAAGTAAGTCACTGAAAACTGTTGGACCAACGGTGGTTGACAAATTAAATCCTTTTATGTTTTGATAATAATAAAATGTATAGAATTGATTAAGAAATTATTTCAGGTGTTTTAATTTAAATAAAAGACTTGTGCAAATCAAGATAGCAGATAAATCATTGTGGAAATTATATTCAACGTGCTAGAGATATTAAATCTTGAAGATTATGGGAAGATTCTGTTAAATCTATCCGTTGGAGTCATCACTAGTCGACTATAATGTGGCAAGTCGACTAATAATATTCATATATGTCAGTGGGGCATGAAACAAGTCGACCAATTTGTTACAAGTCGACTACAAATCAGTCAGATAGATGCACTAGTCGACTAACATCACACTAGTCGACTATTCGAAGAGCAAAGATGAAATTTGCATGGAAAAACGTTGGCACTAGTTGACTATAACACCTCGACTAGTCGACTATCAGGTGGAGTTGAACAAAATTTGTCCGGATCAATCCCAAATGGAAAGGAAATAACTTTGCAACGTCTATGAGCAATCAAGCAACGGCTAGTAGACTTCTCCAACGGCTACAATTATCTTAGAGCCTGCAAATAAATATTAGAAGATCATATGATCAAGTAGCAAGGCCCAAAAGCAAAAGAATATCACTATTGTTCCAAATTTGCTTTCAATTGCTCTTAGCTTGTTCCAAATTTGTACTGAGCATTATTACTTCTTCTTTATCTTTGTGATTATTGTGAGTTGAGTGATTGGTTGAAAATCACTTGTGAAGTAGGATTTGTGCCGGAAAACAAATCAATTGTAAGGGTAGCTTGAGCAGGAAATCAAGAGGTGTTGTAAAAGTTCACACTGAACTATAAAGTGTGTAGTAAAGTGATTTGCCAAATCCTAAGTGGGAGCTTAAGTAGAGGACGTAGGTTTTAACACCGAATCTCTATAAAAACAATGTTTGCCTTTCTTCCCTACTTTTTGCATTTAAATTTGTTTAAATTGTTTTGTGTGTATTAACTTCTGATTTTTTGTAGAACTTTACAAAAAAGGTTTAAAGATCTATTCAATCCCCCCTTCTAGATTGTTTACAATTGGTATCAGAGGAGAAGTATCCAGGGATGGCACACAATAACCTAGCGGAAGAAGGTAACACGAATAATCGCCCTCTTTTGTTTAATGGTACTAACTATTCCTCTTGAAAAAATCCTATGAAATATCATATTATAAGTGAGGGAGTGGAGTATTGGAAGATCATCATCTTCGGTCCACATGTTTCATTGAAAGAAAATGGCGAGGTAAAGACGGAGCTGGAGTATGATGACAATGATTGGAAGCAAGCCTACATCAATGCAAAAGCTATGAAAATTATATATTGTGCTCTCACTGTTGAGGAGAGAAATCGAGTGAACTCGTGTACTAGTGCTAAAGAAATGTGGGAGAGACTACGCATCACTCATGAAGGAACTAATCAAGTTCGAGAGACAAAGATCAAAATGCTTCTTCATGACTATGAAATGTTTGTCATGAAGAAAGGTGAGTCTATTTTTACTATACTTGATCGTTTTGCAGAAATTATCAATGGATTAGGCAACCTTGGAAAGCATATGACAGATAACGAGAAGGTGAAAAAGATTCTTCGGTCACTACCGAAAGAATGGGACTCACAAATCACTACTATTATGGAGTCTAAGGATCTCAATCATTTGGAATTCAATGCTTTGGTGGGATCACTCATAAACTATGAGATCATTCTCAAATCAAGAGGAGGAAGAGGTAAGTCACAAAAGTCAATTGTTTTAAAAGCTAATGCTTCTTCTCTTGATGAAAGTGATGAAGAAATAGATGAAGAAGAAGAAGACGAAGAAATAGCGATGTATGCCCGAAACTTGAGAAATTTCAAAGGACTACTCAAGAATAGGAAGAAAGAATTACGTGGTGGAAGAAATGAAGAAAGAAAGAAGTACACCATGGAAAGAAGGTCCAAGAGCTATAAAGAAAAGAAGAGCAATGAAGAATGTTGGAAATGTGGAAAAGAGGACATCATGCTAGAGAATGCAAAAGCTCATCCTTTACTTCAAATCTCCAGAAAAATGACAAGTATGACAAAGGAAAAAGGAAAGCTAGCCTTGTATCCACTTGGAGTGATGATGAGGAAGCATATCAAAGCGATGATGAAAACAACTTAACTCTTATGGCAAATAGCTCTTTAACAAGTGATGATGAAGATGAGGTACAAGCAAGGAATGAAAAATCACCAAGCACATGGTACATTGATAGTGGATGTTCAAGGCATATGAGTGGAGACAATAACCTATTTGCAGAAATTAGACCAAAGAATCAAGGATATGTTACATTTGGAGACAACAACAAAGGTAAAGTCATTGGTATTGGTAAAGTGGGTAAGGAACCTTTGCCTACCATTGACAATGTTTTGCTTGTTGATGGCTTGAAACATAATTTGCTAAGTGTTTCTCAATTATGTGATATGAATTTTAATGTGACATTTGAATCATCTCATTGCATGGTTACAAAGGATGAAAATGTGGCTTTCATTGGTTTGAGACATGGAAATACATATATTGTTGATTTACATGATGATAGTTCTTTTAATGAAAAGTGTTTGGTGACATTAGAAGAAAATACATTTTTATGACATAGAAAATTAGGACATGCACCATTGCCTTTAATTTCTAAGCTTTATAAAAATGATATTGTGAGAGGTTTGCCTAAGATAAAATTTGTTAAAGAGCACTTGTGTGAATCTTGTTTGAAAGGCAAACATGTTAGAGAATCTTTCAAACCAAAGAAAGAAATTTGTACATCTAGAATTCTTAAACTTGTTCATATGGATTTGATTGGACCATTTAGGTATGCTAGTCTAAGTGGTAAATTATATGTTCTTGTCATTGTTAATGATTTTTTTAGATTTACTTGGGTGAGATTTCTTGCAAATAAAAGCGATGCCTTTAACGAATTTACTAAGTGGTGTAGGTTGGTTCAAAATGAAAAGAACTTGACAATTGTTGCTATTAGAACCGATCATAGAGGTGAGCTTGAGTGTGAACCATTTGAAAGGCTTTGTGACAAATATGGAATGGAGCACAATTTCTCAATACGAATAACACCACAACAAAACGGTGTAGTAGAAAGGAAGAATCACTCACTTGAAGAAATGAGTAGAACAATGTTGAATGAATACAATCTTCCTAAATCCTTTTGGGCGGAAGCAATCAATACTGCGTTCTATGTCATCAATAGAGTGCATCTTAGAAGAGACAAAAACAAGACACCATACGAGTTATGGAAAGGTAAGAAACCCAACATATCATATTTTCATCCTTTTGGTTGCAAAGTTTTTATTCATAATAATGAAAAGAGCAACTTAGGGAAATTTGATTCAAAATCTGATGTTGGTGTGTTCTTGGTTATTCACTAACTAGTAAGGCATTTAGAGTCTATAATAATAGAACTAAGTGTGTTGAAGAAAATATTCATGTTAAATTTGATGATATGATTTCACCTCCGAGAAAGGTTTGTTTTGATGATGATGCAGGAAACTTAGGAAATGGAGTTGAAGAAATTGAATCCAAGATTGAAGAAATAAAGTTAGATGAAGAAGATCATGTACCCGACATTAAAACATAGGCAAAAGCAAAGAATCATCCTATGAAGCAAGTAATTGGTAGCTTGAATGATGGTTAAGAACTAGGAGGAATGTTTATGAGCACATGAGCAATTCAGCTTTCATCTCACTAGTGGAACCCAAAAACATAAAAGAGGCTCTTGAAGATGAGAATTGGCAGCTAGCTATGCAAGAAGAACTTAATCAATTCAAGAGGAATAATGTATAGGATTTGGTAGCTCTACCAAAGGACAAAACCATTATTGGAGTCAAGTGGGTAAATAGGATAAAGTATGATGAGAATGGTGAAGCAGTCAAGAATAAGTCAAGATTAGTAGCTTAAGGGTTTTATCAAGAAGAACGTCTTGATTATAATGAGACATATGCACCTGTAGCTCGATTGGAGGCAATCAGATTACTATGTGCCTTTGCATCGCACAAGAGGATCAAATTAAATCAAATGGATGTTAAAAGTGTGTTTTTAAATGGATACATCCAAGAGGAGGTTTATGTCAAACAACCACCGGGTTTTGAAGATCATAAATATCCAGATCATGTCTACAAGCTCAAGAAGGCACTTTATGGATTAAAGCAAGCACCTAGGGCATGGTATGAAAGGTTAAGTACTTTTCTAACTCAAAATGATTATATTCGTGGTAAGATTGATAATACTTTGTTTATAAAACATGTTGATCAAGATATGCTAATTTGTCAAATATATGTTGATGATATTGTTTTTGGTGCTACTAATGAATTTTTATGCAAAGAATTCAGTGATCTCATGCAAAGTAAATTTGAAATGAGCATAATGGGAGAACTCAAGTTCTTTCTTGGGTTGCAAATCAAGCAATACAAAAATGGCATCTTTATTCACCAATCTAAATATACCAATGAGCTTCTAAAGAAGTTCAACATGGAAGGATGCAAAGTAGCAGCAATACCAATGGCAACAAACCTGGTCTTGGAAAAATCTGAACATGAAGAAGATGTTGATCAAAAACTTTATAAAGGTATGATAGGCTCTTTTTTATATTTAACCGCATCTAGACCAGATATTATGTTTGCTACATGTCTTTGTGCTAGATTTCAATCTTGTCCCAAAATTTCTCATTTGAGTGCTTGCAAAAGAATTTTTAAATATCTGAGTAAGTCTGTTAATCATGGTTTATGATATCCTAGTTGTGAATCTTTTGACTTGTATGCTTATAGTGATGCTGACCATAGTGGATGTAGGGTAGATAGAAAAAGCACTAGTGTCTTATGTCATTTTTTAGGTTCATCTTTGATTTCTTGGGCTAGAAAAAAACAAGTTAGTGTAGCCATTTCCACTGCTGAATCTGAATATGTAGCAGCTAGAAGTACATGTGCCCAAGTTCTTTGTATTAAACATCAATTTCTTGATTATGGTATTGCTGTTAAAAATGTTCGAATTTATTGTGATAATACCAGTGCAATTTGTTTGAGTAAAAATCCAATTTTGTATAGTAGAACAAAGCATATAGAAATTAGACATCATTTCATACGTGATCATTGTTTGAAAGGTGACATCTGTTTGAAACATGTATCTACTAATGATTAATTAACTGATAGTTTTACAAAACCTCTTAAAGAAGAGTTGTTTGTGAACATTAAATTGAGACTTGGTATGTGTGATTTGAATTCTATTTATTGATTGCAATTCTTCGCATACATTAGCATAGTAAAATGGTCAAAATATTAGGCAAATATGAAATTCCATCTGAGAATACATCATCATGATCTACACTTAGGGTAAAATGTGATTTCTTTGGAGTTTAGTAATATTCCAGTCGACTAATTGGAGTTTAAGTCGACTGAAGTTGAGGAATTACTCGAGTTATTTTGTTGCCTGTTGCAAATATTACAGTTATAGTTGATTAATAGTCTTCGACTAGTCGACTAACACACATATTTTTCCCAACCAGTCGACTAATCTTTTTCGACCAGTCGACTAGTTTTATGTCAGACAACCCCCACTCTTAATTTTATTTTTTATTAGTCCACTATTACCCTACCAGTAGACTATAAATCATCTGAGTCCTCTTTAAAAACTCAAAAATTCCCCAAATCTTCGAAAAGTTATCTTCTTATCCTTCGAAATCTCTTCTCCCTAGTCGACTACTCTTCCTTGATTTCTTCAAATCCATCATACCCACTCTCAATCATCCTCCAAAAACACTAAACCCACTTATCAATCCTTCAAATCATCCTCCTTCTTTTGAAATCTCCTTTACGACATTCCAAAACCCTAACCTTCGATAATCTCTCTTTTTATCCTAAAATCCTCCAATCTTTCACAATGGCTCCACGAAAATCAAGTGGCACAGGCAAAGGAAAAGAAAAACAGGCAGCAACCCCTCCACGAGATCCACAAGTGAGTGGGTCATCTTCAAGGGGTGGTATTGAAAGAGAGAATGAAGAGATTGAGTCACGGTTTGTTTCAAGAGAAGCCCAAAATCTCTATTATCAGGTACTGAAAACCGAAGTCCTTATTCCCTCCATGAGATTTGATTGGGTAGAATTGGACCATAGTGAATATACGGAATTGTTATCTGAAATTACCAGTCTAGGATTGCGTTATTTTTTGGGATATAAGGATAACATTTATGAGGATATAGTAAGAGAGTTTTATGTCAATCTTGTGGTGGTTAGAAGCAATGTAGATACGGGAGTGCATTTGAAATCAAATATTCAAGGAACAGAACTTTTTATCTGTGAAGACTATCTGTCAAGATGGTTTCAGTTGCCTAAGGGTGGATTTAGGCTAAGTGCTTCTCTCCTAGATTTAAACATTTTGAGACATGAAGATGGAGATACAGATGAGGAGGCTGAAGAGAATTTTGGGTATACTGAAGCAAAAGGAGAAGAATTACTTGCTAGGTTATGTTCAGACCACTCCTCACCTTATGAGGCAATGGATTTGCCTTTAAATTATAGATTGTTGCATTATGCTATAAATCGAGTAGTTTATCCGAAGAAAGCAAGTAATAATCACATCACATCTTTGGATAAAGAGATTCTCTGGCACTTGGAAGAGGGGAGGAAAATAAATTTTCCAAGTCTAATCATTCAGATGATGCGGAAAAAGGCGAATCTATTAAAAGGTGAGCTTAAGGGAAAATCAGGGAAGCATAAAGGAATGCCATATGGAGCCTTGATAACTCACATTGCTAATTTGCAAAAATATAATGTGAGTTCTTATGATCATTATCCTTATCCATTGAGTTGGCGATTTACTCCTTACAATCTCCGAAGTATGAAGCTGGTCAAAACCGTTGAGAAAGGATGGGTGTATTCGTATCAAGTAGAGAAGCTTGGTTTGACTTTGGAAAGTGAACAAGTGCCTAGGAGGCAACGTTCCAAGAGGGCCGGTGATCGTCCTAGCAGCTCAAGACCAAGTAGTGTGCGACGGAGTGAGGTATCTCAAGACGAACTTCGAGAGATTGGAGATCAAATGGAAGAATTAAATGATCATGCTAATGATCGACAGAGTATGCTCATAAGATTGGAGAAAAGTGTTGATGATCAACGAAGTATGCTCACACGCTTGGAGAAAAGCATTAAGAAAATTTTTGATAAGTTAGGTTGTAGACATGATAATGCTTCTTCTTCCTGATGGTTGTTGAATTTGCTTTAGACCAACATTTCATAGTATGTTCTTCGTACTGTGTGTATTTTTCATTTTATGTTGAAATTGCTACTTGAGACCATGGACATGTGTGTTTTGATAGTTTGCTCATTTATTAATGTGATATCGCTTTTTATTGGTTTGTATTAATTATTTTGACTATGACAAAAAGGGGGAGTACTATGTGTTAAAATTGTTTTTGGCTTATATGGATCATAACATGTTTTCCAATCTATCTTGATTTGATATTAAAATTATGGCTTATACAAATTTTATGAATTTGATTTTGAATTCATTGATTATATGAATGAGGGGGAGACAATCTAACTAAAAAGACAAGGCATAAAAACCTTGATCAATGTTTCTTTGTTTTCATTTCTTAAACAATTTCTAAATATTTTGTCATTATCAAAAAGAGGGAGATTGTTGAACCAATGGTGGTTGACAAATTAAATCCTTTTATGTTTTGATAATAATAAAATGTATAGAATTGATTAAGAAATTATTTCAGGTGTTTTAATTTAAATAAAAGACTTGTGCAAATCAAGATAGCAGATAAACCATTGTGGAAATTATCTTCAACGTGCTAGAGATATTAAATCTTGAAGATTATGGGAAGATTATGTTAAATCTATCCGTTGGAGTCATCACTAGTCGACTATAATGTGGCAAGTCGACTAATAATATTCAGATATGATAGTGGGGCATGAAACAAGCGACCAATTTATTACAAGTCGACTACAAATCAGTCAGATAGATGCACTAGTAAACTAACATCACATTAGTCGACTATTCGAAGAGCGAAGATGAAATTTGCATGGAAAAACGTTGGCACTAGTCGACTATAACACCTCGACTAGTCGACTATCAGGTGGAGCTGAACAAAATTTGTCCGGATCAATCCCAAATGGAAAGGAAATAATTTTGCAACGTCTATGAGCAATCAAGCAACGACTAGTTGACTTCTCCAAAGGCTACAATTATCTTAGAGCCTGCAAATAAATATTAGAAGATCATATGATCAAGTAGCAAGGCCCAAAAGCAAAAGCAAACCACTATTGTTCCAAATTTGCTCTCAATTTCTCTTAGCTTGTTCCAAATTTGTATTGAGCATTATTACTTCTTCTTTATCTTTGTGATTATTGTGAGTTGAGTGATTGGTTGAAAATCACTTGTGAGGTAGGATTTGTGCCGGAAAACAAATCAATTGTAAGGATAGCTTGAGCCGGAAATCAAGAGGTGTTGTAAAAGTTCACACTAAACTATAAAGTGTGTAGTAAAGTGATTTGCCAAATCCTATGTGGGAGCTTAGGTAGAGGACGTAAGTCTTAGCACCGAACCTCTATAAAAACAGTGTTTGCCTTTCTTCCCTACTCCTTACATTTAAATTTGTTTAAATTGTTTTGTGTGTATTAACTTCTGATTTTTTGTAGAACTTTACGAAAAAGGTTCAAAGATCTATTCAACCCCCTTTCTAGATAGTTTACAAAAACATGTACAAACTTGAAGATGTTGTTTCAACACTGTATGTGACCTATACGCCTGTGTGAAAACCTACATGCCCATGTAAATAGGTTACAAGCCTGTGTATCTAACTTTCATAGTTTCTAGCAAATTAATATACACGTTCTGAATTATTAACTAAAAAATTAATATCACCAAGTACTAGTAAACATTCAGCACCAACTGCTTATGTCAACAATTATTCAGAAAAAAAACAAGGCAAAAGACGCATGGTTGTTGATTATAAAAAATTAAACGAAGCAACTATATGGAGTTTGGACAATTGAATCGGTTTCATAGTCTGATTCTATGGGTTCTAAGTTGGATGCTAAGGCAGAATTTAAAATATTAATCTTGTTATGATATTTATTGATGGTTTTATTAGTGTTTGTTTTGCATTTAGGACATTCATTAGCATAATGTCCTTTTTCTTTACATAGCTAACATTTACATTGTTTCTTTACTTGGGGACAATAGACTCTTTTTGGTTTAAATTGTCTATATGATTTTTGTGTAAACTTTTTTTACATGATTTAAATGGAGGTTTATGTTTATAATATCATTTGGGATACTTTCGCCAGTTATACTTTTTGGTTCTAAATGTGGGATGTTTATATGAGGTGAAATCACAACCATATTGTTGTGGTACCTCTACATATTCGGAACAACATAGTTGAATGTTTTTATGTCTTAATTTTTTTTTATGTAATTTGGTTTCTAAGTAATTTGGTTTCTAAGCATTTTTGTGCTAAGACTTCTTTAGTAATTAGAATAGTTCCACCTAAATTATAGGCTACTATATTTTTGCTATTTTTGTCTTGAAACTGTTCTTCCATTTTTTGGTTAATAGGGTAAGGTAATTTTTGGATAATAGTTTGAATATACATTTCTTGTTCAGATCGGGTTAATTTGTAATAATATTTCCTAAATTCACAAATATATTCTTCTAAATAACAAATGTCACAAATTCGCATATTATTTAAATGCCATAAAGTAGTTCGTCTTTCTTCGTTGTCAATTTCTTGTTTGTAAGAGACTATATTTTCCCTATAAATTCTTTATAAATTTCATGTAAAACTACTTGAAAGAGTTGTATACTTTCGATAGTATGTAGAAAAGCAGTGGTATTTTTTATTTTGTTTCATTATCAAAAAGGAAATCTAAAACGACGTCAGTTGCTTTGTAGGTAATAAAATTCCATTGTGTACTTCTATTATCTAATCCTTCAAATGGTTTTTCTATTTGAATTATATTTGTGAATTTAAGAAATACTATTACAAATTAACCCGATCTGAACAAGAAATATAAATTCATATTTTTTTTTCCAAAAATTACCTTACCCCATAAACCAAAAAGTAGAAGAATAGTTTCAAGACAAAAATAGCAAAAATATAGTAGTCTATAATTTAGGTGGAGCTACAATTACAACAATAAATAACAACTACAACAACTTTACTAAATCAATATAAAATAGACATGGAATATTATGAAAATTGATATAATTATTTACAATTTGTCATTAGTAATCCCGCTGGAATTAAACCTACCTCAAAATCTTCATCAATTTTATACTCACGAACAACCTCTCTTTAAAAATATAATAAATCGACAAAATCTTATTTATTATGATAAAATAGTTCATGAAACACCTATCCGCATTGGCCAATGTACTGGCTGTATTAGATTAAATCTAATTGATCAAGAACAAATTTTCAAACAAATACAAAAAGAAAACCCGAAGATAAGCATCATAAAATTGGATATATACGTTTATCAACAATTCAAATTCTATTAAAATCAACTTTTCAAGAAGGAATAGACTCTCCTATTAGAATGGCAATTGTTGATGAATGAATGATGAATATAAATGATCAAATTATTCTAATTATGAATGGAATTGTCTTAAACTATGAATCCCTTTAATATCCCATAATTTAGATGAAACAATAACCATTGCTTATAAGTTTTAATGAGAAAACAAAATTAATATAGGACAATATCCTTTTTCAATCACATATAAAATTAGTTATGCTTTAACAAATTCTCAACATAGTATTGAATTTAAAAATACATATGCTTTTCTAAAAAGGTGATGGTAGATCTAAGCTGGTTAATTTCCTTAGTGACTATTCCGACTTGTTGTTGAAGGTCAATCAATTCAGCTTCCTTTTTTGATAATGATTCCTTTAGACTCATAATGGCTGCTTCCATTCTTTGGTTAGAATATCTGTAAGGCTGTTGTTAGTAGATTTGATATAATGAATATGAAAATTATACTGATTTAGTTCTAATTGCCATTGAATTAATCGCCCTTGATTGTAATTAGTTTTAATATTATATTTTGTAAATCCACATAAGTATTTTGAATATATTTGAATGGTAAATTCAACTGGTAATAGATCAATACGCCATGTTTTCAATGTTTTGAGACAGTCTAATGTTTCTTTCTCATGAATTGGATACTTAATTTCAGTGGGATTGAATGTCCCATTTATATACTTGCGTAATAAATACTTCTTTTGATTGGGTGGTTGTGCCAAAAGAAATCCTGCCCATGTGACTAAACTGGCATTAATTTGTACCAGAAGTGTATCCTTCGGGAGATAATTATATAAAATAGGTAAGTCCTTGCACAAATATTTCAAAATGCGTACTACTTCTGTATCTTCAATAGTCTAAAAATCAAATTACGAGATCTACCTGAAATTCAATACCCAATATCATTAACTCAACTTATACCTCCTAGACTCTCCTTTTCTACCTCTAATAATGATACAGAAAAGACAAATGTCATTCTAATAGGAGAGTATATTCCTTTTTGAAGAGTTGTTTTTAATAGAATTTGAATTGTTGATAAATGTATATATCCAATTTTATGACACTTATCTTCTAGTATTTTTTGTATCTTTTTGTAAATTTGTTCTTGATCAATTAGATTTAATCTAACATAGCCAGTACATTGGTTATGCGGATAGGTGTTTCATGAACTATTTTACCATAATAAATAAGATTTTGTCAATTTATTAGCTTTTTAAAGAGAGGTTGATAGATATCTTGTCCAGATTTTAAGTTTAATTGTGTTTTATTTATTTATTTTTGTTTTTCTTTGGTTAATAAATTAGTTATATGAAAAACTCTAGTTGATTCAGTTAACTCTAGATTTTCTACATCTAAAATATTTTGGTCATTTTTAGTGATGATAGGGCGTGCTGATCTAATGATTGAGTAATGTATTTTCTAAATAAGTTAGTTCATGAGTATAAAATTGATGAAGATTTTCAGCTAGATCAAAATTTTCTTTTGTAGGTTTAATTCCAGCGGGATTACTAATGACAAATTGTAAATAATTATATCAATTTTCATAATATTCCATATCTATTTTATATTGATTTAGTAAAGTTGTTGTAGTTGTTATTTGTTGTTGTAATTGTTAACAAATAAGACAGGAAGTCATATTGAAAATATAAAGTTTAGACGGAGCATATCAACAATGCCTAAGAATTAACTCAAAGTCTTTAGTCAAAGTTAATTATAAAGGCCCAAATATTATCATGATCTTAGCATATAAGACACCAATAACACCAGAAGCTCTTCAAATACTCAAACGGTTTAAGCAACCCTTTTCTACACTTAACGGTATTTTTGAGGAATTATCAGCTCAATGGAAATATGCTACTTGCTAGCAACTCAACAGTCATGAACAACATCAGTGTATCTACTATCCGACCACTTCCAAACAAGACAAAGAAGAAGACAGCTCTATCGAGGCAATAATTGAGGAATAAAAGACAAAGGAAAAACCATTTAAAAATCTAGGCCTTAGTTGGCCCCTAAATAAAACAGATTCCTCTGCTTTTTAGCTTTTTAGCTTTTGCTTTTTAGATTCCACATTTATGGTGTGAGCTTTGAAGAGCTATGAGCAACTAACATTCTTCCCTCCAATTCAAAGGGGATATTGAGGCATGTTAACATGTTTATGCATTGATAAATCTTAATGATGTTGTTCCTAACTCTCTTTTAGAATTGATTATGTTATTCTGTATTTAAAGTTTATTATTTATATATTAATGATGTTGATAGGACATGCTCGATCATTCATTATGGATTTATTGTCATAATCATAATTACAATCCGTATTGTTGTTAATATGATTTAACTGTGGTAGACTAATGACTAGGCATCATTAAGGATAATATTTCATAAGTTAAATAATCTAAGATTGTGTAATTATTGTTTAGATTAACCTATTTTCCTATTCCTTAGTGCAACTGTTGCACTAAATCTGGAGAGCTTGTTCAAGGTTGTTTGACAGTTATATCTAATTGAAGAACTTATTTTAATTAGTAATCTAAGAAAAAATTAGGATTAACAGAGCTTGTTGTTAATCCACAGTTAATAGTTTTAAACAGATTAGAGAGTAACATTACAATTGATTATGCATATTCATGTGAAGATTAAGATTGAATTGATAATTAGACTTGTGCCTATTACTTAATCTTTGTGAATTTAAGTTTTTTGATTTAATTTGTTTTTTATAGTTTTGTTTGATTTAATTGCATCAATTGAATTCATCCAAATCTCACAATCCTATTATACTTATTAGTTTATTGTAAAGGTTAGTCATGTACTCTCTATGGATATGGTCCTTTCTCACCATTACTACAAGTTTAATTATGTAGATTTAGGTTTCTTTAATGCATTTGGCATGCACTAAGAATTTTTCATAGTCAAGTTAATTTAGTTTTTTATTTGATATTAATTGGTGTTTTCTATATTTGTTTATAATTGATTTTTATATTTGTTTCTTGATCTTTTTATTTTTGTTAGTGCTTGTGTATAATAGTGACTAGGTCTCCTCATCAAGATCCTTTATAATTTGATCAAGAGGCCAAAAAAATATTGCAAAGATTGCGTAGGGAGAATGTAGCAACTCTTAAGGGATTGATTTGGAAGAAGCTATGACTAATATGAGAACTTTAAGGGAGTTGGTTGCCTTAAATTTGAACCAAAGACCACTATGCATTACTTTCCCAAATTTTGCTAAGCATATTACTTTTAAAATTAAGTCTAGTTTGATACATCTTTTGCTACAAGCATTCTCACTTGCAAAAACATAAAAATTTGGAGCATCTTAAGGAGCTTGTTGTGGTATGTATTAGTATGAAATCTCCATAGATGACATAAATCATATCGAGAGCTTTTCTATTTTCACTAAAAGATGCAATAAAAGATTGGAATTTTGATTTGCCTCCAAGGAGTGTTACCATATGGAATGAAATGAAAGTCTTAAATTTTCTAAATTAATTGATTTAAACCTTGTATTTAAACCAAAACTTACGATAAATTGATTGGGTATGGTAGCATTCCATATCAATTAAATGATAACAATAAGCTTGGTGAAAAGACTAGATGCTAAATTAAATAATTGAGATAGCTACAACTATTTAACTATTGTTTATCATAACTTAAGTATTCAAATTTATAAATATCCTATTAGCTACTTGTAACAATTCCTTCATGACAATTACAGATAATTGAATTTGTGGATAGCTATAGAGTAATCAATATTAAATTAATTTTTGATTAATTAATATTAATTATTCATAAAATATAAGAATATAAAACAAGAAATACTTGAATTAAACCATGACATAAGTTTAGAATGAAACCTTACAAGGCTATAATTAGTGTTTTGAATCACCTTGAATCAGAATATTTGGGTTTAGCCACACATAACTTTAGTTCCAACACCAAAAATAGAAGAAAAGATAGAAGATTGAGAGAAAACAAGAAGAAACAAAAAAGTGAGTGTTGAAGAAGGTGAAATACGTGTTTTCCTCTCCCTTACCTACTTTAAACATAGTCTCCTTCTATCTTGCAAGAATACTTATCTAAAACAAATCCAAATCCCTACATACTAAGAATGGAAAGAAGTTTCGTAATTGAATTCTAACTTTTTAAGTGGTTTTGACATTGGGCATGGTATCGCCTTATCAGATTTTTCAAAATTCATGATTTTGACCAATAATGCTTCAATTTGATGCAATCTTCACTTTATCTCCTAAAATAAAAAACATTAATTTTCCTATTTATGCTCCAAAATATATTCAAAACAAAAGAGATAATTCCAATTAACATAACAAAATATATCTTATCAAATTTGTAGGGGAATTTATTAGTTCTAGAATTTTGTACAAGTTGTATATGTGCAAATTAAGTGTAATAAGGAAAATAGAACTTTCCCACACAAAAATACTTAAATATACTATCCACGCACCTTGAAACTCCTTGAAATGTTTGTTGGGACCTTCATTTTCTAGGCCATAAAACTTAGGTAATAGATGTATCAAACCAAGTTTCAGTTTAAATATTACCTCCATGTTCAGAACTTGGATGTACAATGATTATTGGTTAAAATCTAGTTCAGCCAATTCCTTTAAAGTCCTCTTATTGTTGTTCACAATGTTGTCTGCTATGCTTTTTTCTTCTAGTTTAGACTCATTGAACAATTAAAAAAAGGTGTAGTCTCTAATTCAGTGGAAGAGGATGCTTATTCTTGTTTATAACAAAGTTGGGCTTCTTTCCTTATGTGTTTTGCAGTCTTCTCTATATCATAATCAAATTGTAGTTCACTTGTATGAGAAGAATGAGGCATAAAAATAATAGAAATACTTAACACTAATCCCTGCCAAAAATTTGGTAGGTGTCAAAGCTAACAAATAATAAAAACCCACTCTAAAGATAAAATAAATTGAGACTGTAGTAAATAAGGTCGTATTTGCAGAGATTGTGGGTATTCTATTATAAGATAAAAATAAAATAAAAGGGGGGGTTTTATAGTGGGAAAATAAAATGAAAATAATACCAAATAAATATAGGCAATAAAATAAATGGATAAAAGTTAATATACCTTTAACCAAAGGAGTAGTTTTCGTTCATCTATACAGTTGATCGTTGATGTAAAAATAAATTATTTTATCCTTAAATAAATTGGTTATAGTTGTTGGTACAACCTATCACACAATGTCTCCTAACCTTTTGATAACTAAGACACGATTAATAGTTATTTCTTTTACTAATAAATAACCTTCGAAAAATTTATAGGATTTATGCTACCAATAGTACTACGATTCTTACTTCTTGATCAATCTCTTTCATTCACTCCATTAGCTTTTCCTCTAATTAATGATTAATCATGCATATTTCAAACTTTCAGAAATAGATAGGATACACAATCCTCGAAAGGTAGAACACAACTCCACAAAAAATTAAAGGAATTGAAATCAAAATTGTGCACAATTTGAACACTATTAATTCGCTTTAAGTGCTTCCATTCGCATCTTAAAGTAAAGAATAATAATTGGTACATTAAATATAAAATATGTGTAAAAGACAAAATATTAAGTGAGGAAGCATGATATTTTGCGGGCTTGTCATCAACCTCTCAGTTTCTAGGGTACTTATCGACAACCCTTCTATGAGGTTTGTTCTTTCATCCTTTCTCAATAGCTGTGAAATACTTCCTTAATACATGCTGTAACACTTGAGATCTGAACAAATGTCATCTAATATCTGTAATCGAAATTTGGAGGTTATTGATACAAATTGAAATGGAAGTTCACTTAATTTGATTTTACGAGCTGGACCCTTTTAACTAATCAGCCCTGAGCATTTAATCACCATCATAACAATAAATATGCAATTTAACATCACTTACGATTTTAATAATGTGTCATATCTCATCGTCATAAGATTCCTTACACTGAAGGTCTGTAGTAGGCAGACGCAGAAGCATGTCTCTCCAACTTTAATTCACATCTTTCCAAGTAACGAGAAATAAAACAAATGAGAGAGAAACAAGTAAAGAACTTGAACCACATCTAAATGAAATTAATTAACATAACTCTTTCGACTTCTCAACCAGCAAACTGATTTAATCTTTGGAGTGTTAATGCCAGGACCACCTCCGACATTGTTTTATAACCTAATAACGACCAGACAACAGGTCTAAATGCGTGAAGGCAGCAAGACCCGCAAGTGATACGATAAATCTATTCAACATCAACATGCATGCATGAAAGGCTAAACATGAAGAAGTGGCGTATAACTTGAGAAGACCATTGGATACCTTTTTATGCTACTACCGATGTTGTATGCTTCACCCATATGTTCCAACTGATTTACTCAAATAAAGAATGGTGAATAAAAATATCCAAGAAGTACACTTTCTTCCATTGATGGCACAAATATTTATACAAAGTTGATAACAATCTACTCCTATAATTTCTCCTAACTGATAGTTATTTACACAAACAAATCATCTAAATAAGGTAAGGATAATCACAATAACAATGTAATCTTTTCCTTAATAGATAATCACAAATAACACCGTAATCTTTTCCTTAATACTCCCCCTCAAGTTGGAGAGTGAAGATTCTGTGCTCCCAACTTGTCTCTCAAATTCTCGAATTGCTCTTTGCCCAAAGCCTTTGTAAAAACGTCTGCACACTGGAACTGCGTTGGAACATAACACGGTTTAATCAAACCGGATTGTAGCTTCTCTCTAACAATACGACAATCTATCTCTATATGTTTTGTACGCTCTTGAAAGATTGGGTTTGCTGCTATATGGATCGCTGCTTGATTATCACAAAATAATGCAACGGGTTCTGCGAACTGAACCCTCAAGTCGTGCAGTATATATTGAAGCCAGGTTATCTCTAAACATGTATTCACCATTGCCCTATACTCCGCTTCTGCCGAAGACCTCGAAACATTGGTCTGTTTTTTTTTATTTCCACGAGATCAATGATCCTCTCAGAAAAATACAATACCCTGAAACCGATTGACGCGTGATACGGCAACCTGCCCAATCTGAATCACAAAAAGCCTTAAGTTTCAAGTTATTCGTCGATGGTAATAAAAGTCCCTGTCCCGGCGTGCCTTTAATATATTTTAGAACACGCAAAGCTGCTTCCCAGTGAGGTACACGAGGCTCATTCATGAATTGGCTGAGCGTCCGAACTGAATACACAATATCTGGCCTCGTCACGGTCAAATAAATCAACCTGCCAATTAATCTTCGATATTTTGTGGGATCTCGAAGCTTCTCTCCATCTGTCAATGTGAATTTAACATTCTGTTCCATGGGCGTTCTCTCGGGACGTGCTCCTGTGAGTCCCGAATCTTGTAAAATGTCTAGTGCATATTTGCGTTGAGACATGAATATGCCATCTTTTGAACATGAAAATTCAAGACCCAAGAAATATCTCAAATGCCCCAAATCTTTGATGCGAAATTTCTTGAGCAGACATTCTTTCACACGTTTAATCTCATGATCATCATTGCCAGTCAAAAGTATGTCATCGACATATATGAGTATTACAGTGAGAGAGTTACCTTTGGCTTTAGTAAACAAGGAGTAATCAGCTTTAGACTATATGTAGCCGACTTGTTGAATAGTCTCGGAGAAGGTAGAGAACCAATTACGAGAGGCTTGTTTCAACCCGTAGAGCGACTTATGTAGCCGACACATAGTATTCTCCCCCTGTCGACGAAGTCTAGGAGGTGGAGACATGTATACCACCTCATGTAATGGCCCGTGGAGAAATGCATTTTGGACGTCCAATTGATGCGTGGACCAGTTCCGAGCAGCAGCAACAGTAAGCAAACATCGCAAAGTTGTCAACTTAGCCGTGGGTGAGAAAGTCTCACTATAATCGACACCTTCGACCTGAGTATATCCCTTCGCGACGAGACATGCCTTTTAGCGATCAATTGTCCCATTGGAATGATATTTGATTTTGTACACCCATCGACACCCGATGGGATCTGTCCAGGAGGGAGAGAAACAAGGGACCAAGTCTGATTCTGTTCGAGGGCCTTTAATTCATCATTCATAGCTTTCTGCCAATGCGGATCTTTAGCGGCTTGATCATAGGAACGGGGTTCAACCTGTGTGGTAAGATTGGCTAAAAAAGTACGGTGGTGAGCTGAAAAACGTGAAAGAGAAAGATAATTGCATAGAGGATACCTGGTGCCTTTTGTAGGACTTGAGCTTGCAGATGAATGATGTGCTGAAGGAGGCATTAGGTAGGTCTCATGCCACGTGGGGGGTCTTTTGTCGCGGGTCGAACGCCGGAGCTGTGGAGAAGGATAGGGAGCAGCTGCAGGAGGTGATGTGGGAACTGATTCGGGTGAGGAAGGTGTAGGAGTTGTGTTATCATGCGTATGAGAGATGAGGTTGGGAGAGTGATGTGGTGGTGAAGTAGGATGATCAGAGGGCTGAATGGAGAGAGAATGATGATGGTGGGGGTCGAGAGCAAGATTCGGTAGTAATGGTGATTGGTCGATGACAGGAAGAGGTGATGCAAAAGGGAAGAGATCTTCATGAAAATAGACATCGTGGCTGACAAAAAAACGTTTAGATGTGATATCGTAGAGCTTGTAGCCTTTTTGATTTTGTGGATAACCAACGAAGACGCACCGAATGGCACGAGGATCAAATTTTTGTTTGGGAGTGACATTAGTGGCAAAATATTCACAACCAAAAACCCGCATGTGATCAAAAGTAGGAGTGCGATGATAAAGTCTTTCATATGGTGATTTGTTGGACAAAAGGGGTGTGGGAAGCCGATTGATTATATAGGCGGCTGTGAGCACACATTCGCCCCAAAATGTAAGAGGTACTTGGGATTGGAAGAGAAGCGATCTTGCAACATTAAGCAGGTGGCGGTGCTTACGTTCTACGACGCCATTTTGTTGTGGCATGTATACGCAAGTATGTTGAAGTTCAATACCATGTGTTTTAAGGTAGGGATAAATAGGCTGAAATTCAGTGCCATTGTCGACACGGATTGTTTTAAAAGATGTGCTAAATTGAGTTTGGGCAAAATGGATGAAATCGGTTAGAAGTTGTGATGTTTTGGATTTATGACGCATAAGAAATATCCAAGTGCATCGAGTGAAGTCGTCGACAATAGTGAGAAAAAATCGTGCACCCGAGTGTGTTGCGATTTTATGTGGACCCCAAACATCACAGTGTAGTAAATCAAATGGGAAATGAGTTTTGATTGAACTAAGAGGAAATGACATCCTGGTTTGCTTTGCTAATGGGAAAATGTTACAATTGTGGGATGAAGAAACATTTTTATTGATAGGTAGCAAATGACTGAGTAAGTTGAAGCGAGAGGAGGACGGATGGCCGAGGCGCAAATGCCATAAATTTATTGAGCTGGAAACTTGAAGAGAAACTGGCGGAACATGTTCCGGAGTTATATGATAGAGACCTCCATATTGCCTACCCGAGCCAATCATCATCCCCGTAGTCAAGTCCTGCAAAATGCACGAGTTAGGAAAGAAAATAAGGCAACAATTTAGGTCTCGGGTAAGCTTACTAATGGAAATAAGGTTCAAACAAAATGACGGAACACACAGTACATTTTCTAAGGTGAGTTTGTGATTAAACTTGACTGTGCCAACGTGTGTGATTGGAGTTGTGGTACCGTTTGGCAAATTGACATTTATAGTAAAAGGTTGTGAGACGTGAGACAAAAATTAGGGGTTCGAGGTCATGTGATCAGTAGCCCCGCTATCTAAGATCCATGAATTGGCATAAACTAAATTGGCACAAGTTTGAGATAATGTGAACAAACCTGTTGCGTTTGCAAAAACGTCAGTATTACCAGATTGTTTGTGGTTCAAGTTGCAAAGTGCTTGTGCCAATTGCTGCAAATATTATGGAGAAAAATTCAGTATGGAGGGTGCGGATCCTTCTTCTCCTTTATGAACCGCATCAGCCGCATTAGCGGACGGATTGAATTTAGCCCTATTTTGTGATCCACAAAACTGAAAATTCTTCGCACCATTTTTTAACCTGCAACGATCTTCGGTGTGCCCTCTTTTATCACAGAATTTACAATGAAATTTGAGAGTGCGACATTCATCAATGGTGTGGCCCGATCTGTTACAATGATCACACATCTTATCCTTGGAAGATTTGGGATTTTGGGATCTGCTTTGAACAGCCGCTGCAATGGTGAAATTCTACACTGGTTCTGAAGTTAATTGGCGCTGCGTTTCTTCTTGAACAACAAGGGAGTACGCTTGGCGTACATTGGGCAATGGCATCATCATTAAAATGTTGGATCTCACTGTTTGTAGGACTCGTTGAGACCCATCAAAAACTGCATTAACTTGTCTTCCTCCTGTTGTTCGCGATGCACTTTGGCTTGATTGCAGGTAAAGAGCACGCGATATGCTTCGAGTTCATCCCAGAGAGTTTTTATTTTGATAAAATAAGAAGCAACAGACATTGTTCCTTGTGAAATAGTAGCTATAGATTTTTTAATCTGAAAAATTGCAGGTGCATTTTTTTGAGAAAACTGATCACGAAGATCGATCCAAACCTGGTATGCGGTCTTTGCGTGGACAATACCTTCTGCCAAATCAGGTTCAACTGAATGTGACAGCCATGATAATATCATGCTGTTGCACTGATTCCACAGCGCAAAATCTGAAGGATGTTCTTCCTGTGATGGCATCTCAATGGTTCCGTCAATGAAGCCAATTTTGTTTTTGGCGATGAGGGCGTGAATCACTGCTTTACTCCAAGACTAATAATTGACCCCATTCAGCTTTGTTGGAACAAGCATGTGTCCGGGCTGATCTGAATGATGTACATAAAACGGATGTGTTGGATCTGTGCCGATGACTTTGACGACAGACGATGATATTGCTTCGTTCGACATGGATACTTGGACGGTGGTTTAGCAGAGAAGAAAAGTCGAGAAAAAAAGAAACAAGAGTATCAAGAACCCTTTCTCTGATACCAACTCAAATAAAGAATGGTGAATAAAAATATCCAAGAAGTACACTTTCTTCCATTGATGGCACAAATATTTATACAAAGTTGATAACAATCTACTCCTATAATTTCTCCTAACTGATAGCTATTTACACAAACAAATCATCTAAATAAGGTAAGGATAATCACAATAACAACGTAATCTTTTCCTTAATAGACAATCACAAATAACACCGTAATCTTTTCCTTAATAGATTTGGTTATAAGATTTGCAATAGTTTCAATCGAAAAGTGTTGAGCATATGAGAGAAAAACAATCTAGATATCTTATAATATTTAAAACTAAATTGGGATATTGTTATGGAGTGAAAAGGCAATCAAAGTTTAACTGGTCAAACGTATTATTCAATTTAACTGAGTTAGAATTATTTTGTGGCTTTGAGTCTAAATTTTAATTTGATAATCTTTCTCTGGACAAAATTACCAATTTTTTTCTAATTCACTATTATAAAAATGTCTACTTTTTATTTTAAATGTCGTACAAGATTCATAAGGTTTAAGAGAGATTAAGAATTTAACATTAAGCTGGTGAAAGAGCACGCATGGAAGCGATATTGTATTTTGATTTATGAAAATGAAAGTAAAAAAAATGAAATACTGGACAGAATAGACGAAGTAGAGAAAAGGTTATCTGCTGGCAGAGCAACGTCTTCATCAAGATAGCCATGTAAAAACGCGTTATTTATATCCAATTGATACAATCCCCAACCTCGAGCCGCCGCAATAGCCAGAAAAATCCGCACTGTTACGACCTTGGCCACCGGTGAAAAACTATCATAGTAATCCTCTCCATAAATCTGATTGTATCCCTTAGCCACCAGATGAGCTTTATGCCTGTCAATCGTCTCATCCGGGACAGGCCCCATCCGGCTTGTATTTCAACTTATAGACCCACTTACTCCCAATCGCAGTCTTCCCAGATGGCAACGTAGTAAGCTCCCAAGTATGATTCCTCTCCAACGCCTCCAACTCGGAATCCATAGCCTGAACCCATCTAACATCTTGACAAGCCTCTTGGAAATTTCTAGGTTCCTTCGTAACATCGATATGACAGAGAAAACCCGTCATATCTGCAGACAACCCAGCAGGAACAGAATAGGGAAAGGTGCTGGGCAGATGAGGCGAAGTACGCGGTTTGGCGTCGACGTCTAGGGTGTGATTCACCACATAATCGGACAACCACAATGGTGCCCTCTTCACTCGGCTACTTCGACGAGCGGCAGGAAGTGGAGAAGAATGGCGCACCACTGCGGGAAGCACATCCGGCACTGGGTGTGCCCTATGAGGCTCGTCGGAGAACGGAGAGATTTGAAGCTCCACAGCTGGACGCACATCCGGACGGGCTACACGAGGTTCTTGAATATCTGCGTCCCTACGTGCCACCCAAGGCTCCTCAAGATCTGTGTTTAGCTGACTCCCCCCACGTGGAGTAACACGTGGACGATGGATATCCACACCCTCATTCAAAACAGAAATGGAAGGGATAGGTGTGTCCGTATCCTCAAAAAAATGATCCCCTGCACAAGGAAATAAAGTCTCATGAAAAGTAACGTCCCTAGAGACGAATACTTTCCCTGTGTCTACATCATAAACCTTATAACCCTTGACTCCAGCAACAAAACCCAGAAAAAGGCATTTAGAAGCTTTTACAGCAAACTTATCCTTTGTCGGCTTAGGATCCGTGGAATAGCACAAACAACCAAACACCCTCAAATTACTAAGATCAGGAGGTTTTCCGAACATAACTTCATAAGGAGTCTTCCATTCCAAAGTAGCAGTGGGCAAATTATTGATTAAGTACGTAGCATGAAGAATAGCTTCGCCCCAAAACTTATTCGACATGTGAGCTTGATGCAACAAAGCTCGGGCTACTTGAAGAATATGTCTATGTTTCCTCTCAACTCTACCATTCTGTTGTGGAGTATAAACATAAGATCGCTGATGTTGTATACCATGATCAGTAAACACTTGCTGACAATTATATCCAATAAACTCACCCCCATTATCTGTCCGAACGATCTTAACCAGGTAACCATACTGGGTTTGTACCAATAAGAAAAATTTTCGCAAAATAGAACCAACCTAATCCTTATTCTGCATAAGAAAAGTCCAAGTAATACGACTACAATCTTCGACTATGGTGAGAAAATAAAAAGCACCAGTCAAAGATGGTTTCTTGTATGGACCCCAAACATCAACATGGAGTAATTCAAAAAATTTATCACTATGACTTGCACTAATGGGAAATGGTAATCGAGATTGTTTAGCCCTTGCACAAACATCACAAACAACATATGTATTACTCATCCTTTTATTAATGAAAGAAAACTTCTGTACAACATCAAAAGAGGGATGGCCTAATCGTTGATGCCATAATGTTGTAGAGTCAACACCATTAACTCTGTTTACATATTTCACATCTTTATTCAAACAACAATCAACAACATCAATTGCATTTCGTCTCAAAGAAACAAAAGCAGTAGTCAACAAATCCTTATGAAAAGATTCTGCCGTAAGGTAATATAGATGACCAACAGCTCTCCCCACAGCTAAGACACTCTTAAAATTCTGGTCCTGTAAAACACAGAAGGAAGGATAGAAAGTAAAAACTCCATCACCATGTTGTAAGATCCGGTTCACAGATAACAAATTATACTTGAAACTCGGAACATAAAAAACATGTGTCAATACAATATCCTTGCTAAGTCTTATTTCTCCCATCATGCTAACTTTCTTGATCGTACCATCTGGTAAACTAACTGTTGAAGCCCTCTTTGCCGGAACTAGCTTATGAAACAAGCTAGCATTACCTGAAATATGTATACTAGCCCCAGTATCCACTATCCAACAGAAGTTCTTTATGTCTTGATTGCCTAATTTCTTTTCAAGGGCAGAAATATTACCTGCAAACTCTGCTCCAAAGTTCACTTTCTCCATGGTAGGCAACTTTTGTTGATCTTTCATCAACCTCGATAACTCCTGTTGAATGATTTCCCTCATGCTTAATCCTCCAGTATCATCTTCACTGACCTCCAAAGGTGTCTCAGCCAAGTTAACTTTTCCTGCTTTACTACTAATTTTCTTCTGTTGAGTGCGATTTTTAAGATCAATGTACCACTCAGGATAACCATGTAACTTAAAACATGTATCCTTAGTGTGTCCATCTATTTTGCAAAACGAACATTTCTTATCCTCTTTATCGACTTTCCAATCCTTTTTCTTTCCATTCCCTTTTCCTGAATTGTAAGTTTTTACTGTCCCTGAGCCAATCATAAGAGCATTCCCTTCTGTTAACTCCCCAAAAGAATCGGAAACCTGTTTTTGCCTTTCCACATTCATCAGCATTGAATACACCTTGTCAATATTAGGATAAGAATCCATCATAAGGATCTGGTTCTTGACATGGCTGTACGAATCATTCAGTCCCGTTAAAAACTGAATAATTTTTGCATTATCATTGAGCCGCATAATCTTGCCAGAAACATCACAAGTGCAACATCCACAAATGCATTGTGGAACAGGTATGATACACTGCAGTTCATCCCACAGTTTGCATAGTTTGGTATAATACATGGAAAGACTAGAGTTACCTTGCGAAATACTACCTATTTCCCTTCGGATTTGATATTCTTGAGGTCCAGTAGAATCACCGAGCCGATTTGCAAGTTTATCCCATAGATCTTTGGCAGAAGACACATAAAGAAATGCATCGTGCAAATCCTTGGTCAATGAATTCAAAATCCAAGACTCCACCATTGCATTTCCACTCATAATTTCCTCGTAATCTTCCGCATCCTCAGCTGGAATTTGTATCTTGCCAGTTATATAACCAAGTTTGTGCTTAGCGGCAAGAGCTTTCTTCATAGATGTACTCCATGTTCTGTAGTTGAAACCATTCAGAGGAGTAGTGACGAGGCATGCACCTGGATTATCTGAATCTTTCTTTAGGATTGTCGCCATCGCAGATTTGCAATTCTTGAAAGAAAACCGTTTTCTGATCAAGAGCCCGACGTCTTAGATCAACAGCATGAAACGGTTAGTCTCTGATACCATATGAAGAATTACGATAGAGTTATTTAAGAGAGAACAATTACTTCTCACTCTATATTTCTCAGTATATAATAAAACTCAAAATGAAAGCTTAAATAGCGTCTGTACAAAAGCAGTTACTACTCTACTGAAATATCCAACTGTAACTAACAGTAACTAGCTATACTACTTCAGTAACTATAAGACTAATAATCTTTACAGCTTACACGTTTCCTGTCATTTTAGAGTTTAGTGTCTAATCATATACTTATGTGATATACTATGACATATATGAGTAATTTAGTTAAAATAATAACTTAATATGCATTCCTTTGGAGGTCGTAACTCGTAACCCTTATCACTCCTCGAAATTCAACCCTTAGAAAATACATCACTTTAGGACTTTATACGAAGCCGCAATCAGAAGAAGCAAAAAGTTGGTACAACACGCTACCAACTTAGCACACTTCAAGTGGAAAAAAACAAGAATGCTCCAATCTTATTGTTGCTTTGTTCAAACTTTGGCTGCTCGGCAATGTTAAGCATACAAGCAAAGCAAAACAAGGCAGAGTGTTGAAGCAAACAAAGAGAAAGTAGTATATGCATCAAGTTACCGTCCAGGAAGGTTTTTATTATAAGTTCTCCACTTTTGTGACTACTGAAATAAATTGAGATTTCCCAAAACAGTTGCAGCTTTGGAAGGGTTTGCTACTCAGAGGAGAACAAGAGAGAAGTCAGATGGGTATTTCGACGATAACTCCTTTGATTCCTTCGAAGCCAAGACCCTCTGTTTTTGAACAGAGCACTTCTCTCCTTCCTTTTAGAAGAAAACCCAGAAATAAGATCCTAACTTTTAGTCCTGTAAGTGTTTTTTATTGTATGTTTCCTACTTTCTTCTATTTCTCTTTTTTTTTCTCTGCAGCAAGTTGTTTCATCTGGTCTGATGCGGGTTTGCGCTCATCTAGGACGCAAGGTTATTTGGGCCATCGATTTTTGAGGCTTCAAAATTGAAGGTGCTGATTTTAGGAGTTGATGAGAAGAAGCATCCAGGGAAGCTGCCAAGGACTTATACTCTAACTCACAGTGATATTACTTCTAAGCTTACGTTGGCCATATCTCAGACAATAAATAATTCTCAGGTAATCCCTTTCACAGACCCTTTTTATTTTTCTATATACGAAACTCTTTGCATGTTAAACATTGTTATCTGTATGAGTCTCTTGTCAGTTCGAAATCGAAGTTAAGAATAGTGAAACAGAGAACATGGATGTTTGGGAATTATATTGAATGTAGAGTTACAAGTTTGTTCTCAGAATTATCTTCTGGGAATTGAATGCGGTAGGTATTTAACTTTTTGTGTGTGTGTGCGTGTATCTATATATAAATTCATTGAGAAGCATATAAAATTGACAGTCACTTGTTTTTTGAAGCTTGTAAATTGTTTTCTTTCACAATATTCTTTCTTTGGAGTTATTCGAGACGGACTTGAATGAAACATTCTCGGAAGTTATAATACGTAAGTAATGAGCTAGCTAGTGGTGTAATCTTTGTAAGTTAAAACCTACGAACAAGCTGATATCCCATGCAGGGATCAAAGATCATGACCATTCTGATTAATGGGACAAGGTTGCTTGTTTTCAATGATCTTATGGTGATTTAAAAGTTAGAGTTGTCTGCAGTTGCAGGGATGGTCCAACAAATTGTACAGAGATGAGGTGGTGGCAGAGTGGAAGAAGGTGAAGGGAAAGATGTCACTCCATGTGCACTGCCACGTAAGTGGAGGCCATTTCCTCTTAGAAATTTGTTCTAGACTGAGATACTACATTTTCTGCAAAGAACTGCCTGTGGTAAGAATTGCACACTCTGCCTATAGTGTCGTTTTCAGCTGTGCAAATTTTGGTGAAATAAGTAAAACTCCATGTCTAGGTGTTGAAAGCCTTTGTTCATGGGGATGGAAATTTGTTGAACAACTACCCTGAATTACAGGAGGCATTGGTTTGGGTTTATTTTCATTCAAGCGTTGCAGAATTCAACAAAGTGGAGTGCTGGGGTCCACTCAAGAATGCTGCGGCGGCGGCGCCCAACGAAGAGCAGAAGGAAACTTCGGTGCCAGATCCATGCCACGTGCACTGTAGCTGTTGTTTTCCTCCCACCAGCTTGATTAATTGGTCGAGACCTTGTGAAAAGAGCCCAACAAAAACCAAACGCCAACAATAACAATTAACAACAGCAGTCATTTTCTGTAATTTAGATTAGAGCGCTTCCTTGTAAACACGTGACTTATGTTGCAGATACCATCATGTCCCGAAATGATGGGGTTGGGCCTCCTGCGGAATGTCTCTTCCGTATATTAAGAATTGGGCTTTACTTCGTAACAATTCTAATCTGTTCATTAAGAGAAATTATATTTGGTTACACAATTTTTGTCGCTTAACTCGGTACCACGCCTCCCGTATGTGAAAGATACCTTATATGGGGGCGTTTGGGGTAGGCGATTTTAACTTTTGAGACAAAGATACCTTGTAGATGACGTCCGTCAAATTCTGAAACCTCCAGCACAGTGGTTTAATTAGTAAATCAACGTCTCAGCGACCTGTTTCACATCATGGGTTTCAAATTTTCATGCTTTGAAATGTTATGTAAAATTGTCACTGTTTGTTGTGGAGTTTCTAGTTCACATCATGAGTTTCAAATCTTCGTGCGTTGAAATGTCATGTAAAATTGTCACTGTTTGCTTTTGAGCTTCTAATTTATTTTTAGAATTTTTAGCAAGCAACTTTGAGAGAGCAAATTAATTACCAAATTTTAATAAATTAAAGAACTTTTAAAGCTGCATATATTTAGATTTAAATGAATTTAGTTTTGAGGCATTTGAAGTTATTGGAAAGGGTCACAATGGAATCAAGTTAGGTTTGTTATATAAATTTAATTATGCTAATGAAAATATTTTATATTTTATTATTAAGTGAATTTGAATTTGTGAATTTTTCATCGATTTTATAAATAATTATAGAAAATTCCATTTTAAGCCAAAGAGGCAAAAAGATAAATGTATTTAAACGGATTTAAGTTTGTGAGTTTAGGATTTTTGTCAGGTTCATAAATGAGCATAAAATATTTCATTTTATGTTTGGGAGGCCACAAAAATTCTATTCCAAGACTATTTTTTCAAGTGCTTGTGAGCCTACGGTCTTAGAGTTAAATATGATATTAAAAGATGCATTAACATCTTTTTATTATCTATAATTTACTAAATTCGATTATGAGAATTATGCATTCATTATAAAATTCATTTTCAATTTTAACTTACTCTTAGACATCGAACAAATCATAAACATTCAAAACATTCATTTAACAGAGTTTATTCTAAAATTTTCAACTATGTTGACATTTCACCGGCGAAAAATGTAGTTAAGGAAAAGCTCAGCATTCCTGGTTCAAATATTTTAACAAGGACATATACTGAAACTGATTAATGGTCCATACAACATTCTTCTTATTTCTTTCATACACATAAAAGATCATTATAAATCAAAATCCAACATATACATTACACATCAATTTAGAGTTTAATCTTAGTACAAAAATTTGTATCATAATGTGGATGTTAATGCAAAAGAATCTAACTAGACTCCGCAAATTCAGCTGATCCGACCTTTAAGCCATTTTCATCCTTAAAATGTAAATATGAAACTTCTATTATATCGTTTTGGTAGCTATAACTCCCTCTAAACAGAAAAACAACGTTACAATTTTGATGAGTTTGCGAACTTTGTAAGTGAACCATCATTGATGCAATCACACAAGTATTATTACAAAGACATTTTGTATCATAATTTATTACATTTCAACAAATATATCATATAAGCCAATGTTGCATATCACATCACATTGACATCACTATTCCCATGAAGGGCTAGGCTTCCTTTTTACAGTTTCAAGTTGAAATTGAAGTTGAGGAATAGTTTTGGGCATAGCTTCATTATGTATAGTTATTATGTCTCTCTATTGTTTATGTTATCTTATTCTTATTGATTTGGGTATTCATACTTGAAAGATCATTATTATCACTCTCGTTGGATTGTTTATGTATGTGAACTCATTGCTTGAATCTTGAATACAATACGTAATAGTTATGTTTTGGATTCATTTGTGGCAAATAATGGTGTTGAATCATTAAGGATAACGTAACCTTAGATAAATAACCCAAGCTTATATGGTTGTTGCCTTGATTAATATGTTTGTCTAAACCTTAATTCAGTTGTCATATTAAATCTAAAGAGCTTGTTCTAGGTTATTAGATAACTAGGTTAGTTAAAGTGCTTGTTTTAACTAAACATTATCTAACAAAAAATTGGGGTTGACATAGCTTATTATTAATCTATGATTAATAATTTCTAAAAGAGGTATAAGAATAATAAGACAATGAAGTATGTTTATTCGTGTGTGCCGAGATTGAACTGAAAACTAGATTCCATATCTATTCATCACTTTTATCACTTTTTGACTGTTTGTTTTAATTTTCTATCATTAGTCTAATTTCACTTTATTTTTTTAGTTGAAACCAAACCAAACCCCCGCATAACCTAAACACTAATTTCTTTCATTGAAAAAGCTACATGAACACTCCCTGTGGATACCATCCTTACTCAGTGCTATTATAAATCTAAATGTGCAGAGTTAGGTTTTTTTGTTGTTGCATTTGATATGCATCAAAAACCACGTTATAGAACATAGTTTGGAAATCATTAAGCATTAGCTCACTATATTACAAGATGATCTTGACTCTTTTTGAGACATCACGATGTATCAACTTAATGACATATATAGTTTGATTAAGTCTTGCGTTCCTCCTTGAACTAATTGATATTTGACGTTTTTAAAAAAGGGAAGAGTAATTCTATGATATTAGATTCAAAGGGTGATTATTGTAAATATGATGACCTTTTGAAATCTCTTTTATGTGTGGATATTTGTTTTACTTGTTATTGAATATCACTTACATGATATTAAAGATCTCTTTTTATCTTGAATTATGTATTATGCATAAATTAAGAGGGAGCTTATCATTATATGGATAGTTACTTATTTGTTTAATCTTATTATTGTTCTTTAACGTCACAAATGTTTTATCATCATCAAAAATAATAAGATGGTTAAATCAAGGGAGGTTCTAATAAATGTTTTATTGACAACTAAAAGCAAATCCTACTAATGAGTTTGTTATCTGGTGAGAAGCTTTATAAGAACAAGATGAAATTATGGAAAACTCAAGAAAATAATTCATCAAGATGATAATAAGGTAAAGATCAAGTCAAGAAAAAAGAAGATTAAGGCACATAAAAGACATTTTATATTTTTGTGATACTAAGTGCAATCTTACTTTATTAGTTTGGTAATCTTAAAGACTCACTATGCAAAACATTTAAAATCAATTTATTGTATGAGTCTTTTCATTCATTAAGAGGTATTAAAGTCTTTGCTTTTAACAAAAAGTCTTTTGACATTTCAAATACTCTTTTGGGGAAATTTTAAATATTTTAATTATATTTACATCAAAATCAAGTTTAAGCATTTAAAGTTATTAAAATTATATTTTTAAGTAGATTCGTTAGCTAATATAAGGCTATTGGTCAATTAATGTAAGCCTAAAGTGTATCAGGCAAGTCTATTAATACATGGTCCACTAATATAATGGTTTGGTTGACAAATTTCCCTTTAAAGGACATATTGATCGGCCAATATAGTTGAGTGGTCGAACAATATCTTAAAATTTAATGAATCTACTCATTCAATACACACTAGTTGACTAATATACTACATTGGTCTACTAATGCTCTATAACTAGTTGTTAACAGTTAGTTATAAAGCAATAGTAGATCAATGTAGCATATTAGTATTGCTAACTACTGCAAAACTTCATAAATACATGTTTTCTAATTAGTTCTTTCATCAAGAAGCACTTGAGTGTCATTTACACACATTTCTATGTGTTTCCAATCGTTTGAGTATTCATTCTCAGTTTAAGTGAGTAAGCTTTTTTAATATTATTAAAATGATAAAGTGAGTTATTTTGAGTTATAGGATGCTGTTAGAAATTTTTTTATTATATTTGGAGGTGTTTTAAGTGGCATTGAGTTTCCTTTTCACCTCAGAGAAAGATTGTAAAAGAATTTCTCTTTATCAAGTAAAGATTGTAAAAAAGTTATTCTTCACATAAAAAGAAGAATTATAGTGAAAATCTAAGAAGAGTCTTAAGAATAGATGTAAGCAAGAGTTGTTCACCAAACTACTATAAATTAGTTTACATCTCTCCTTCCCTTACTCTTTTACTTTATTAATTAAGTATGTTGTTAAAATTTATTATTTTATTTCATACTTTTGTATTTTATAAATTTTGATTATTAACATATTTTGTTAGTAAATTTTAGTTTTAAATTTATGAACACTAAATTCACCCCTTTTTGGATGCCAATGGGGCCTAACAAAAAAGAAGAAAGATCAAATTTCACTTCCTATCATCCATCAAGATCTGGATGTAAAATTGCACGAAAAAATAATAAATCAAACCACATTAAAAATGTGGGAAATTTTCCATAATTTAATGACGGGAGTTGACAAAGTGAAGAAGATGTGACTTCAAATTTTGAAGGCAAAGTTTAAGACAATCTTAATGGAGGATAGTTCCATTTCAAAGTACTTCTAGAGTTCTCAGGTGGTGAGTACTAGTGAGTGGTGAATCAAATAAAAAGGCTTGGTGAATCAAATACAAAGGCTTGGTGAATTCATTCAAGATATTTAAGTTAATAAATAGGTCCTACTTTCTCTTAACTTAAAGTTCAATTATATGATAGTGGCTATTAAAGAAATAAAAGATGTGAGTGATATTACTGTTGATAAGTTAAATGGATCTTTACTAGGTCATAAAGAAAAGATGAATAGTTATAAAAAGCATGTAGTAGAACAATTCTTATGAGCAAGGTCATCCTTAAAGTCTAAATACAATTATATGAAGCAAACTTGAAAAAGAAATTTCATATATAAAAATGGACATAGTCATAAAAATACATAGAGCAAAGGAGAGGAAGAGTTGAACAAGACTATTTGAATAATAATTAACCTTATAATCATCATCATCATGGTCAAAGAAGAGGAAAAGGAAGAGAAAATTTTGACATACATATTACAAGAAGAAATGACAAGGCCCAAGTTAAATGCCGTCATTTGGAAGCATTTTCATTGTTCTTAGAAATATTTTTCCAATAATAAAGATGATGTAAAAAATGTAGAAGCTAATGAAGACAAAAAGAGCAAATGGTACCTTAACGATGCAATTAATAATCGCATGACAAGTACTGATAAAAACAAATTTGTGGAATTAGATATCATTCTAACAAGGTGATAATAGATTAAAGGTAAAATTCTGCTTAAGATAAAAATAAGTGGTCATAAGCTTCTCTTAAGTATTTACTTTATTCTAAAACTAAAGAATAATATTTTATGTATAGTTCAACTTTTAGAGAATGACTTCAAATTCATATAGAGGGCCATACTCTTTAGATTTGAGATCATGATGCTAATCTTATAACCAATGTCGTTATAACTAGCAATATGATAATTTTATTAAACTTGCATACTAAGAAAGCCATATGTTTGAAGACTAATGTCAGTAATCATTCATGGATATAGCATATAAGATATGAACATTGGAAATTTAAACGATTTAAAGTTTTAGGAGAGAAGAATGTAATGAGAGGTAATGCAAGTATCGATCATCCTGAACAACTATGTGAAGCATGTCTTCTTAGAAAGCATTTAAGGAAATCTTGAGTTGTCACTAGATTCATGAATAACATAAGAAAATTTTATTTCAAACCTACAAAAAGAATAATACACTATTTGCAAATAACAAAAAATCTTGGGATCAAATATGGAGAAGAAGAAGATAACGAGATGATAAGGTATATTGATTGTGATTGGGCTAGATCAGTAAAAGATTGAAAAAACAATTCAAAGGTAATCGCTTTCTCAGTAGAGATTGAGTATAGAATAGCTACAAGATTGTGTAGTCTAGAAGAATTCTTTCAGATTTAAAGCAAAAGCAGGAAAGTCCCTATAATAATTTACTGTGATAATATCTATTCAATTTTAATAAATAAAATTATGTTTTTTATGGTAAGACTAAATACATCGAATTACAACATCATTTTATTCGTGACTTGATAAATAAAAATAAAGTTCATATAAACATGTTAATTCTTTAAACTAGCAAGCTAATGTTCTTGCAAAAGTCAAAAGAAAAAGAAAAGCTTTATTGTATCAAAGACTATAAAGAAAAGCTTTATTGTATCAAAGACTATCTCAAAATTACAAATTAAAAAGTGTTATTGGAAGGTTAAATTAATTTGTGGTTTTAAGATGTACTTTTTGTGTTTTCTTTTAAGAAATTATTTGGTATTTTCTAAAAATATTTTGATATCTTCAATGCCTTGTATTCAAATGTACATTTCTTTAAAATTTTATTTAATAATAGTTTTAACGTACTATTGAAGTTGCAAGTTATTAAAACAAAATTACAAAAATCTTGAACATTTCTCTCAATTTTTTAATTCTAATTTTCTATTACATTCTACAAATGTCAATAGAATTAACTTAAGCACTTTCTAAAGGACAGAATAAGAGGTGTTTTAGAAAAGTTTTGACAGTTCAACGATATTAATAATTATTGAGTTTTAATTTAATTTACCCTAAATGTTATATGAGTTGTAAACTAATCTTTATACAGGGAACTTTTGTTAGCAACCTTAGGTTCTCCCTCAACCGTTATTTTGAGGATTGAATATTAAATTTTAGGTTATTATTCTTCATAAGTTGAAAAACTAAGAATATAACTAGATTATTCTAAATTTACCTATTATCATTATATGTATAAATAGATTATTATAACTATAAATGTATAAATTATAGTTATAGACATCACTAAGAAAAAGAGAGTAACAAACATAGTATAGATAGAAAAAGAAAGCAATTCATCATTCACCTATCCACCTATAATTTCGAATCAAAAGATTCCTTGGCAACTCTTGTGAAAAAACTAAGAAACTCCCCCACTTGTTCTAAATTTGATTCGTTTCTCACTTAAAACAGAAGTTGAGCTGGAGATTTTAATGTAAAATTGATGGTAAGTTTCTTCTATTCAGAATTCCACCTATCCTTTCTTTTGTTAGGATAAAAGACTTGAGTGTATTTATGGTTGCAAGGTCCGATTTCATTTCTCTTTGGTCCTTGTAGGGCCCCGAAATACCTGGTAAGGCCTTGAGCTTCACTCACAAGACAAATCTACCTAAACATGCTTCTAAGCCAAGCTTCATTGCATCTTTAGACGTGAAGCTCCTGTCCTACCAAGTTTAATTGATTCTATCATAAGCCGGAGGCTATTTTAAATGATTTCAATGACGAAGATTTAAATATGCCAAGCAACAATCATGGAAGCTATGTCCTAAGCCAACCATGCCTTACCCTTCGACAACCGACAGTCCTTTGACAATATTCTAAAGAACCACATTACATTCTACGCGGAAAAATAAATTTGATTAGTTAGGCTCTCCATGAACGGCCTTTATGTTTCATCGATATCATAGCCCAACAGATACGAAACTAATTGCTTGCTGCTTCTGTTTCACTTTTCCTTGAAAAGAAACTAGGAAAGTGACTTTAGGGTCTTTGTCGCCGAGAATCATAAACATTGACTTGGTCTCCATTAAGAAGCATCTTCAAAACTCTTTCATTCCTATGTTAGGAGAACAGAATCATAGTCGATCCGACATTTGGCTCCCAAGTTGTGCAGGGACAGCTTGTGGTAGTGTCATCCCCTTGTTTCTTATTTTACACAACTTTAAGCTGTGTTATGGACGGAAGACTTGCAGAATTGAATAAATCTTAAATACTCAACTTGGCATTTCTTACTTCTTCAATTTCGTTTCCAGTTTCTCTACCATGTACCCACCCCTTGCCGCCCAAATTCTCTCTCGGTCCTTAATTGAAAACTTAGCCATCCAAAGCATGAGCATCTATTTTGAAGCGTGTATAGGGGATACGAAAATGGTCATTTATTTTTCCAACCGAGCACCATATTTAATTTTTGTTCAAATTAATCCACGAAAAGATGAAAAGAAGCTAGAATAGATAATGGATTTTAAAGAGAAAAAGAAAAGAATAAGATATAGTACCAGCGAAATATAGTTCTTTCCCAGTTCCAATACAAAAACTCAGAAGAATTCGGTTGAATTTATGCTTCAGCTCAAAACAAATTCTTGTTACTTTCAACTTCTAATACAGAAAGAATAATGTTTGTGACAGAAGTGAACATCTGATGATCAGGAAGGGTAAGGTATGTACTCGTGCTCAATCGTAGGCATTGTCCGGGTTACAGGAGCTGTAGGAGCCCTGATGTGACCAACCATTGACACTTGCAGAGCTTCCTCTTCGTAAGCCCTTCTCTCCATTTCCTCTATTTTAGCCTTCTTCTTCACCTTGACAAACATGGCCACTAGCAGCAACCCCAATAGGGACGCTCCTAATACGGTCCCCACCGAGGTCCCGACCACTATTTTCCACAAGCTGATTTTCTTTCCTACCTCCATTGGAGGAGGTATTTTAATCACCAAGCCATAATGACCATGCCTTGTGGTTACACAAATATTTGGCGATTCCAGGCCTTTTAATGTCACCTTACCGTCATTTTCAAAACTGGCACAGAGTGGCGTTTTGTTTCCTGATGATTTGTCGGAAATACGCGTATTTCTGAAGTCTATGGTTATCGGTTTTTCTGCAGCATGAATCCCAAGCTCAAAAGAGTTGCTAAAATTCACACCACTACCAACATTGTAAGCTAATAGGCCTAAAATAGGTGACACAAGTTGGTACCCTGATAAATCGTAGTTAGCATAGTATATAGAAGACCAGTTGTATCCCAGGTTTTGTCTGATTACCATCAGTCTCTCCACACATGGTTGCACTGTTACTCCGATACCAAGATGGAATTCCTTAACCTGAGCTCCATACCTTCTTAAACTTCCGCATCGAAACCTCGCTGTATCTACAACGATCCCTGAGAAGTTTGCCGGCAAATGTACAGCGTGTATCCTTCCTGTCTTGATGTGTATGTCATACGACTTAAAGGTGTAGTCTCTGATGAGAAGATCAAGAAGACGAGCTGATTTGATCCCTTGAGGTTCAATTCCCACCGATACCATCAAAAGAAGAATTAGTACTAAAGCAGGACCGAAGATAGAGCCCATGTGAAGATTGATTCAAAAGGAGCTAATCAGTGATGTAGAATAGTTCTTCACAATTTCGTGGGGCTGTTTCATTAGAAAAGAAAGAGTAGTTTTCTGCGGAAGAAGGCTCTAGAGTGATCAGCTGCTTCGGGATGGCTTAGGGATGGAGATGCCAAGAAGGAAAGCTTTGGGTTGTGGTTGGGGAAATTTATGGTGAGGAGGAAACTTTGGAGGATTAAAGACAAAGAAGCACTGAAAAGGGAGAAGAGAAGACTTCGTTTTTCTTTCTTTATAATGCAGGCCTCAGAGGATACAAGTTAATTGACATTTGATGGTAAAAGACTTTCTAGGAGGAGCAAGTCTCTCTCATCACTTCATCTTAAGCTGGAAGTGCCAGCATGCACAATGGTCACGCTTATGGTCATATCAACAATTCTGAATTGAAGACAAATTGATTCTCTAGATTCAAAGACGATGCATGAATATATCTCACTAGATAATGGGAAGAACAGATCAGCCGTGTCGATTCAAGAGTGAACAGTGCCACAATTATTGGTTGAATATTCTGATAGCAACAGGAAATGGCATAATATCTTAGCAAATTAAATAATTACAAGCATGTCTTTTGTTGTTGATATAAGAATTAGTAAGACCAGGTTGTTGTCGTTGTTGTTCACAATTAGTTGCGTATCAAGAAATCGAGGAATGGCACTACAGAGCAACAGGAGAAAAAGCTCAAGCTTGTCTTCCTTAGAAGGTAAACTTTTGATGAGTGATAGAAAGGATCGAGATGAGGTGGGGGTAATGATTCGGGGCGTGGGTTGATGATAACAATTTCATCCTTTGACCCTACAAAAGAAATAGATAGGAAAAGAAAGGGCTTCTTTATTTGGATGTTAATTAATGGAATATAATGGAATGGAACAAAAATGAAACGATTTATAATAAAGAGAATTTAATATAGTAAAAAACTGTTTGAGAATAATAGAATAACTTATAATATAATGTAGTAAAATATTATTTAAAAAATTGATGAAATGGAATATAATATATAATAAATATCTATTATATTCATGTTATTAAAATGTTGTTACAGGAGGTTTAACGTTATGATTTTAAAACAAAAATATGTCCAATTAAAATCATAGTTTAAGTTACAGTTGTGACAAATTATTTTTAGATATTTTCTATTTTAAAATATTAAAATTTTAATAAAAGTTTTATTATTTTATTATTAATTATATAAAAATTTTATTATTAACTATTTATTAAAATTTATTTCATTCTATTATATGTGATTTATATTTAACAATAATTTATTTTATTTTTATTTATGGTTCACAAAATTATATATAATTAATTATATATAATTTTGTGGACCATAATAAATGAATTTAAAATAAAGGAGGTTAGGGTTAGAAAATAATTAGTATTAAGAAAAATTGTAGAGGGCATGTTAGATAATATGTATTTATTATATTACATTCTATCCTAAATTTTTCGAATAAGTGATTTTTATTTCTATCCTATTTTATTTTATTTTATTATAAAACTTTAACTAAACAATAAAAATATGTCACGTTTTATCCTGTTATAGTACTAGCCCCTCAGACTAATAAGCGCTTAAGCGGTAAGGCGTGCTTTTGGTCATGGAATGACTTGTTGGGAGCTCAAATACTCCAAAGGCAAAGGTGCTTTGATGACCTGTCTCCCACTTCAACAACTTTGTGGGTCCACAACTCTCAATTTCAATTGCTTTCTTCTCCCTCTCAAGCGGGGCCCAAAGTCCCACATGGGAATCGTCAAATGTTATCTTTTTCTAATATTCTTTAATAAAATTATCTAAGATAAAATATACTCTTACTGTAACACCAATCTCAACTTTTAATGCTAGGCCCAGGGGTCTATGGACATTCTCTCAATGCTCACTTTAATTAGTACAAATGTGATGTCACCATACTTTAGGAGGTAATATATAGGAATCTTTACTTACTTTTAACATTAGAAAAGAAATGATTCTTTTTTCTTATTCAACACTGTAACCTTTTTCCTTTATTTTTTATAAACAAGTTCTTTCTTTTTACATTTTGTTTATAAAAAGTATTAACATCCAAGAGATATAGTATTAAAAAATCTAAAATTTGAAAAATTTGTGAGTCCCTTTCTAGTAATAACCAAAACATTTTTTTTAAATGTATTCTAGGAACATTTTCAACTGTTGATGAGTTAAAAATTGGAATTCATATTTGACCTTTGTAACAACAATACTGTCTGGCGAAATTGTTTTAAGTTACCATGTGTCGTTCATGCATTGAGTCATCTCTGGCACTAGCTCATGTGGAGTAATCTTCAGTTTGTCATCATAGTTATGCTGCAAGTCCAGTTAAGTTGGGCCATAGGCTATTGTCTCTGATGGATTGAATTATAGTGTTAAGAAGGCTTTCTTTCTATACAAAAGTCTATCAAAAAAAGCCCTTATTCCTCTTCATCTAGAGCTCATAAATTATGCTACTTGGTGCTAATTTAAAAGCTATCCAATCTCCATCTTTTCCCTTTTAGTCTAAACAACACCATTCAATGAGATCTTGATAAAACGCTATTGGTTAGTGGTCTTTATGGAGAAAATCCCAAGTCTTCCTTCATCAGTGGACAAGCATAAGTCATGTCACTTAACTTTAGCTAAAGAGTTATTAGTAGCATTACTAGACAAAATAAATCTCCCCAAAAGCTGCTTAATACTGCTCCTTGGGAATTAGATATAAGAGGACCAATACACATGAATACTAATTACCATTTTTCATGTTACACATAAATACTTAAAATATACATAAATCAATTATAAATTAATATAACAGAAGATTTAAGACATGATTTTCTTATTCATGTTATTATATTAATTTTGATATACTTCTTTAACAATAAAGAAGTTTGTATCAACTTTATAGAGGAGATGGTAAGATAAAAATATTACCCATATTTTAAATTAATTTTTATTCTAATTTTATTGCTAATTTAATATTTTTTAATTTAAATAATTGGCCTATAAGTTAGCCAATGGTGTACTTAGTTCCGAGCAATTCATTATGTAACTTTTTTCATATGTTTCACTAGCCTATCTAAACACTTATACTACTAAAATCATAAAAATTAACTTTTAAAAACTTTGATTTATCAATTTTCAACACTTTAAAATTTTAGAAGTACAAAAATGCTCTATTTTTAATAAAATTTGACGTTACTCACTATCAAAGTTCCAAAATTTTTGCTTGAAAGATCATAAAATTTATCTTTGAAAATCAAAATCAAAATTCCTCCTTAAAATATGAAAAACACATGCGTTGAGAATAATCATCATACATTTATGGATGTATATCGTTTAAAGCATTAAAATGACTAAGTTAAAGGTACAAAACGATTACCTTGATTTTTACAAATTTAGAGATCTTAAATCTTCCTTGGTCTTAGTGTAATCAGCTTCATATGTCACTCGATGCTTGACTTTCCTCCATACAATATCTTTTAACTTAATTGATTCATAATCTTGAATAATTTGATTTTGCTTTCTTTTGATTATTAAAATAAAATATTAGTATCAAATATGTTTTATTTATCATCAAAATGTAGACTGAAACCTTGCTTGATTCAACAATCTTCCCTTTTAATAATGATAACATATAAGGTGATGTTGAAGAAAGATAAATAAAATGATCGATTCGTCATTTATGAAAGTGACATAACATCTAACTTCTTCTCAATATTGTTTGATGATTTTATGAATTTTAACTCCTATAATGATTAGGAAATTAACAAATTTTTATTAAGAATCATATTTACTCAAGTGACATATAAACGTGATCAAGTGAAAATAAAAGTACTTAAATGGTAATTAGCAATTGAAATTTGCTTATATATGAAAATGACACATGTATAACATCATCTAATGAGCAAATAACAAGGATTCAATATTGCTACAGACGTTTCATGCACACATTTAAAAAAAACTATTACTAAAGAAAGAAAGAAAAATGAAGTTATCACCTACTTTACTAAGAAAAGATAGAGAACAATCTAACGAAATGAACTATAAGTCCTAACTAGATAACATATTTAGAGGTTGATTTATAAGATATAGAAGGTGTAGACATCCTATTTTACTACTTTAAGCAATTACTTAGATCTGAAAAGATTTTTATAAAAAAATCGTAGAATCCTAAAACTTAGATGTGAATTTTAGAGAATGTTAAATAATAACAAAAAAATCGTTGAATACCTAGGAGTTTGTAGTCTTATCCAGGGCTTGAAAATTTTAAAAAATCTAAAATGGATATTTAGTTTTGAAATTAAAACAGATGATAAGTTAAAAAAAGCTTAAAATACAGTGGGACGAAATATAAAGCATAGAATGAATCTTAGGAATTAGAAAATAAAATTAAATGCTCAGAGTAGAGTCTTAGATCTTAAAATTTTAGAAAAGTATTTATAGGATCACCTAGAATACATCACAGGTCTTGAAATTAAAACAAGATGCGGCCTATAACTGAGTCTTAGGTCTTAAAATTAAAACAAAATTCTTATATAAATGCCTATGGTGGATCTTAAGATTTTTTAAACGAAAAAAAAGACGTCTAGAGATATACCTTAAGGCTTAAATTGAAATTGATATGCCGAAAGTTAGGATATACGGCTTAGGAAACAAGATGGAATAAGGCGCTTAAAAAAGTCCCTAAAGTTTGTGAGTTAAGACCCAGCACTTCAAATTGATTTTATATTTAATTTAGAAGTGTGAAAAGTATAAAAATTAGTGATTGGTCCCTAGATTCTGGCTTAAGCTTTGAGATTTTGGAGGCTTGTATTATTTTGGACTTGAGCTTGTATGTTTTAGTGATTTTGAAATCTGTCTTCGGTTGAGTTTCTTTTAGAACTTCTTTAATGTCACCTTGTTTTCTAATATTGGTTTTATTGAGTGAATTTGCTTCTCTCTTGCATCATGCGATCATTTAATGATTTACAAATTGAAAACAAATACAAGATTACTTTTAGATTCATTTTATGTTGGACCAATGGTGGTTAACAAATTAAATTCCTTTATGTTTTGATAATAATAAAATATATAGAATTAGTTAAGAAATTATTTCAGATTTTTTGGGATTATTATTGTGCAAATCAAGATGGGCAAGTGATTAATCATTGAGGAATTAAGATGGAACCTTCCTTATAAGTACAAGAGACATTAATAATGAAGATTATAGAAGATTTGATTGGATATTACCGTTGAAGCCTATATAAGTCGACTAGCACATCATAAGTTGACTTATATATCAAGATCCGAACAACATAAGTCGACTAATACATGAAGATCTGTCAACACAAGTCGACTAATAGTCCATAAGTCGACTTATCGAAGGACACAAGTCGACTTACACAGCATAAATCGACTTATAGAAGAGCGGAGATACAATTTTATGAAAAACGTTGATACAAGTCGACTTACACTCCACGACAAATCGACTTATGAGTACAACGAACTGATTCTGACAAAGTCAATTAGCCACAAATGGAAAGGAGAATATCAAGGAACGGTTATATCAATTATGCAACGGCTAGAATATGTTCCAATAGCTATTTTCTTCTAAATATAAGAGTAGATGATCAAAGGAGAAAGTGCTGAAGTTCTATAAGTGAAAATACTCTTCTATTGCTCCAAAATTGCTCATTATTGTTCTTATCTTATTACACAATTGTATTGAGCACTTGTTCTTTCATTTATATCTCATTTCTCTTAAAATTTGAGTGACTAGTGAAAAGGTCACTTGTGAGGTAGGATTTGTGCCGGAAAACAAATCGGTTGTATAGGTAGCTTGAGTTGGAAATCAAGTGGTATTGTAAAAAGTTCACACTGAACTACAAAGTGTGCAATAAAGTGGTTTGCAAAATCCTAAGTGGGAGCTTAGGTAGAGGATGTAGGTCTTAGCACCGAACCTCTATAAAAACAGTATTTGCTCTTCTTCCATACTCTTTACATTTAGATTTGATTAAATTGTTTTTGTGTGAATTAACTTCTGATTTTATTATAGAAAATTACAAAAAGCTTAAAGATATATTCAACCCCCCTTCTAGATCGTTTACAATTGGTATCAGAGAAGAAGTATCCAGGGATGACACACAACAATCTAGCGGAAGAAGGTAACACTAATAATCGTCCTCCTTTATTTAATGGCTCTAACTACTCTTCTTGGAAAAATCCTATGAAATATCACATTATAAGCGAGAGAGTAGAATACTAGAAGATTATCATTTTCGATCCACAAGCACATTTAAAAGAAAATGGTGAGTTAAAAACGGAGATGGAGTACGACGACAATGATTGGAAGCAAGCTTACATCAACGCGAAAGCTATGAAACTAATATATTGTGCTCTCACGGTTGAGGAAAGAAACCGAGTTAATTCTTGTACCAGCGCTAAAGAAATGTGGGAAAGACTTCGCATCACCCATGAAGGACCTAATCAAGTTCGGGAAACAAAGATCAACATGCTTCTCCATGACTATGAAATGTTTGTCATGAAGGAAGGTGAGTCTATTTCCACTATGCTTGATCGTTTTGTAAAAATCATAAATGGATTAGGCAACCTTGGAAAGCATATGACGGATAGCAAGAAGGTGAAGAAGATTCTTCGCTCACTACCGAAAGAATGGTGTTGGGACACGATCCGGGAACCGGATCCCAACCGAAAAGCAGAAACAGATACGAATAACGAGGCGAATTCAACTGATTCGAAGTGAAACAAAACGAAGTGGCAGATAGCTAAACGAAGCGAAGCGGAATCGATACTTAACAAAACGGATAACAAAGCGAATAGAACGAAATCGAATCATAAGGCGGGGATAAACACAATAATCAATCAAACGAAAGCGGAAACAAACACTTATGCAAAGCGGATCCGACATCCGAGAACAATACTCAAAGAAAACGATCGAATAGATGAACATAATCTCGTTGGATAACCCTAAGACTAAACCTATACAATTCTGTATAAATTTTTTTTCTTTCTCTTATTCATTCCCTTTCTCTTTACTCAATCACATTCAAACCATACAATTTCCTTTTTGGAAATTTATCCTCATATAACACTCAATTCATATAATTTGTCTTAATCACGCAAATCTCATCTTTACCAAACTAACTTCTTAATCATTTTCTTAGACATTCATTTTTAAACCCTTTTTACCCATTTTACCGAAATTTCGGCAACATAACGACTGTATTTTGACAGCCCAAAAATTCTGCAATGATAAAAACACACTTCTAAAATCACAAAATCACATCCGACCTTAACAACCATCATCGGACCTCCTGTCCGGAAACCCAGCAGAAACAAACGCAATTCTATACCTAACACTTCAAAAGTCTCAATCCGAACACAATACAATCATATACATTTACTGGCCACGAGCAAATCCATTCACATACATTTCAATTCATATATAACTCCATAATTTACTTACACATATCATAAATTCAATTCATACTCATTTTCAGCATAACTGTATACATTCTTTACATTCGGACTAAATACACTTTACTGGCTTTCTAACCATCCATAAAATCCAATACGAACATCAAACTTTACACATAAATACGAACAAGCACAAATTGGACTGAGGTCATGCTCGTCTTCCATCCGATCTCCTGCTTAAAAACCTGGAGATTGGGGATGAAAGGGGGGTGAGCTCGGAAGCTCGTGGATAATATATTTATAAATTGAAATATAAGCAAAAACAATTCTCAAAACATTTGTTATTTTGCAAATCTTTCAACAAAAACTTATTTCTTCAACTTTCTACATTTTCAAATTCTTTATTACTAATTTCCAAAAATTTATCGATTTCAAAGCTCAATTTCTCATTCAAATTCTCAAATCTTTCCAAATCATGCATACATGAATGCAACACATTTTCAATGCATCACAAATATGAACAAAAGCAAAAAGCACATAACATTTCAAAATGGTTTGGTTTCGGTCCTAACGAGATGATCGCATGCCTCGCAAAGCGATCACATGCATTGTGAATATGACGATTACACTTTTCCGCATAGCGGTTCAATGTAGCCGTGAAGAGAGTCTGTAATCGGAACTCCATTGCTTCTTGCGGGCAGCGGAGAGAAGGCTTTAACAAGTAGAGACAGTATACTGACTCACAAAAGGACCTGACCAAACCCACATATACATAAGCAAAACGAATTTCAGATTGCTCAAGGCACTTTTCAAAATCTTAATTTTCTTTAAATTTTTATATGATATCATCATAATGTGTCATAAATGACACAAACATATATCCACATGAATTCATATAACAAATCGAATGCAATTCACTTAAATCACATATTCATCAAATTCATCACAATATATGCACTAATTCTTTAAATCATTTAAATCATAAATCAAATAATTTGAAAACCATGAATTTCATAATTCTTGCACTTTTAAAACTCATTTTAACCCTTCAAATCATAATTTCAAACATTTACATCCTTTTTCAAACATTTTATCAACAATAATTTATCAAAATCAAATTTTGTTTTCTTTAATTTTCAAAATTCACATATAGCTTATAAATCAAAATATAAATATACTACCCACCTCATATCCATGCTAACAACTTGCTTTGTGCCTCAATTGCTTCAAAGCCTCCTTCTTTCTTCCAATTTAACATTCCCTAAAGCAATTTCATCAAAATTCAATCTCATAAATAACTTAATCCTTCAATTTGATGCATAAGTCATCAATTCATACTAATTCCAAGATATGTACATCATTAATTTCTAAAATCCTCAAATTCCAAATTGAACCTAAACCAATTCAATCAAATTCAATATCATAATTAACTTAATTTATCAAATTGAGCTTAGAAAGCATCAATTCCTCACATATTCAAGCTATTTCAATCTCCAATTTTAAAAATCCCCAATTTTCAAAATTGGCCTAAACCAATTTACACAAATTCAATACCATAAATCACAATTTCTTTAAAATTGATTTCATATTTTACCAATTCCTACTATTATTGAGGATTCTACACCATTAATTTACAAAATCCCCAAATTTCTAATTTGGCCTAAACCTCCAATTTATAATTTTTCAAATTAAACTTCACCTAAAGCATAAACATCAAAATTAACTTAGGATATCTCAAATTCATCACTAATTCAAGCAATCTAAAGCAACAATTTCAAAAACCCCCAATTTTGAACTTTGACATAAACCTCAATTTTATTCCATCCAAAATTAAACACAACCTAAGGCATAAACATCAAAATTAATTTCATAAATCACATACCCATATCATTTTCCATGATTCTAAACCAAAAGTTCAAGAAAAACTCAAAGTTCAAAGGATTGCTCTTACCTTCTCTCTCTAAATTTCGTATTTTCTTGCCTAAGATGAAGCTTCCATCATCTTCCTCATGTTTCCCTCTTGAAAACAAACGAAAACCCTTGAGAATCATGGAGAAAAATCAAAAATTTCACCTTCCTTCTTCTCCTCCATAACCGTCCATGCTTCTCCTTCTTCTTCTTCATTTCTTCTTCTCCCTTCTTCTTTTCTTTTGTTTCCAGAATAATCATGATTCTCCAGCCAATCTTTGTGGCTTTATTTTGTTTAAAACGACAGCCATAGGTGAGTTTCATTTAATGAGTGGCCAATTACCCAATTGCCCCTCCATTTAAGCAATCTTCCACCATTGCCCCTGCACAGGATTTTAAAAAACTGACTACTTGCGTCCTGTTTTCAAGCATCTAAACAAAATACTTTGGACAAACTTTCTTCTTGAAAATTGTTTCTCTAGATCATACGAATCCAACGCCACCAACCGCGCTCAATTCGGATCAGAAACGAAGAAGTTATAGCTGAAATACTATCGGACCTTCACAAAATCCGAGACTGAACATTAACATAACTTCAGTCCAGAAATTAACAATCTTAGGGATGAAATTAAATTTCGATCCCTTCACATGATTTGTAGCCCCATATCTGAATTTTATTCCCTCAAGAATTAACTCAATCGGAGTTGTAAAGCTCCCGAAATTCGTAAAATACCGAACCATGTTCAGAAAATTATCCAACTTATAACCTATAACCAAATCTCTTACTTTGGTTCAATCAATCTCTTTCCATTTAATCTCCTAAAAATCATAATTCTTCATGAAAATGAAATTAATCGTCTTAGGAATCCAACGCTTCGGGAATCAAATCAATCGGATGTCGGACGAAGGAATTATAAGCAAAAGATTACAAAAGGGACCGGATTAAAAACAAAGTAACTGAACTTCAGAACCGAACTTTTTCACAATCATATCTTTCGATCCCGAACTCGGAATTTGACAAATTTAGTGTCAATAAAAAGAAAAAAGGAAGCTATACAACTTCCCTGAAGTACTCAAAATCAAATTAGGTCTCAAAAGAGGTCAAAAACTCAATCAAAGATTCTGTCCAAAACAGCTTTTCCTAAACGACTTCCAATTTGTAATCACTCATAACTCCTAGCCCCGATATCGAAAAATTGCAAACTTTATATCAATGGAAAGATAAAAACATCATCTAAAACTTTCATGAAGACTACTTACTCCAATTCAGACTAAATCCATACGACGAGTGGCCTCGAAGCATAGAATACACAAATCTATACTTAATAGCATTTTCAAAACAAAACAAATCTTCGGAAAATCATATCTCTCAATCCCGACATCGAAAAATAGCAAACTTTATGTCCACAAAAAGCTCTCGACAGAGGCTACAATTTTTATGTTGATCATTTTCTCGAATTTTGCCTAAATCAAAAAGTCAACTTTTTCTTCAAAAAGTCAAACTCCAAGCGAACTTTGACTGATCATAACTCTCACTTCCGATATCGAAAAATATCAAACTTTATGGTTACAGAAAGCTCTTGACACAAACTACAAGTTTCCAGAAGACATTTTTCTCAAATTTTGCCTCAAACAAAAAGTCAACTCTCAAGCCATACTTTCTATCTCCAAAAGTCAACTGTCTTAATTTTTTTCAAATTTTCTCACTTTTCTCTTTATTTGTTGATTTTCTACTAACTTTTCAATCAATTCATTCGCTTAAACTTTTATAACCCATATAAATCTCCACAATTATCAAATACATTGAAAACTCATAATTCTTTTCTCAAAACTTCCTTAAAGCATAATTTCATCTATAACATAATACTTAAACAAAACACTCATTCAATTTCATTTACTATTTCTAAATTCCAATTAAAGATCGGGGTCCAACATTTCTCCTCCTCTTAAAAGAATTTCATCCTCGAAATTCATACATAGTCATCAAGTAACATATCCTCCTAATAATAGTCACATTACTTTCTTATCAATTTCTTATCACACATATTCTTAACTTAATCACTATTTTTCACTTCTCATTTATATCAAAACACTATTTCCTCAAATAAAATATTTCTTAACACATTTTCACAAGTCAATGGTCCCATTTCTTAAAGAACCCAATATGGGCCAATAATCATCCAAAATCAACCTATTGATCTTTCACACATATATTTTTATCCTTTATCTCATCTCTCAATCATTCCTCATTTCATCTCACTACATAAATATGAAAAAGCAAGTCATCAAGATTCATCATGAAATTTTTAATCACGATTTCATAATCACAAACCTAAAATTCATCAAAGTTCTTAACCCTCATCAATCACTTAGTGAGGTCTTCACATACTTCATAAAAATCCATCTCCATGCTCATCTTTCACTCACAAATGAATATACAAAATCAAATCATCCTAATTCCTCATGAACTTCAAATCGCAATTTCATGAATACACACCTAAAATCAATCAAAGTTCTTAACCTCACTCAGACAATCACTAAATTCATTCTTCATAACCAGATTGCCTAAGTATGATCATAATACTGGGCTCTGATACCATAAATATTGGGACCCGATCCGAGAACTGGATCCCAACCGAAAAGCAAAAACGGATACGAATAATGAGACGAATTCAACTGATTCGAAGCGAAACAAAACAAAGAACGAAGAAAACGAAAGCGAATGAAAACGGACATTTCGCATCGAAATTTCGAATCGTCAACAGTACCGAAGCAACACGAAGCGAAGCGGAATCGATACTTAACAAAACGGATAACAAAGCGAATAGAACGAAATCGAATCATAAGGCGGGGATAAACGCATTAATCAATCAAACGAAAGCGGAAACAAACACTTATGCAAAGCGGATCCGACATCCGAGAACAATACTCAAAGAAAACGATCAAATAGATGAACATAATCGCGTTGGATAACCCTAAGACTAAACCTATACAATTCTGTATAAATTTTTTTTTCTTTCTCTTATTCATTCCCTTTCTCTTTACTCAATCACATTCAAACCATACAATTTTCTTTTTGTAAATTTATCCTCATATAACACTCAATTCATATAATTTGTCTTAATCACGCAAATCTCATCTTTACCAAACTAACTTCTTAATCATTTTCTTAGACATTCATTTTTTAAACCCTTTTTACCCATTTTACCGAAATTTTGGCAGCATAACGACTGTATTTTGACAGCCCAAAAATTCTGCAATGATAAAAACACACTTCTAAAATCACAAAATCACATCCGACCTTAACAACCATCATCGGACCTCCGTCCGAAACCCAAGCAGAAACAAACGCAATTCTATACCTAACACTTCAAAAGTCTCAATCCAACACAATACAATCATATACATTTATCGCCACGAGCAAATCCATTCACATACATTTCAATTCATATATAACTCCATAATTTACTTACATATCATAAATTCAATTCATACTCATTTTCAAAGATAATCAGATACATTCTTTACATTCGGACTAAATACACTTTACTGGCTTTCTAACCATCCATAAAATCCAATACTGAACATCAAACTTTACACATAAATACGAACAAGCACAAATTGGACTGAGGTCATGCTCGTCTTCCATCCGATCTCCTGCTTAAAAACCTGGAGATTGGGGATGAAAGGGGTGAGCTCTAAGCTCGTGGATAATATATTTATAAATTGAAACATAAGCAAAACATTTCTCAAAACATTTGTTGTTTTGCAAATCTTTCAACAAAAACTTATTTCTTCAACTTTCCACATTTTCAAATTCTTTATTACTAATTTCCAAAAATTTCTCGATTTCAAAGCTCAATTTCTCATTCAAATTCTCAAATCTTTCCAAATCATGCATACATGAATGCAACACATTTTCAATGCATCACAAATATCAACAAAAGCAAAAAGCACATAACATTTCAAAATGGTTTGGTTTCGATCCTAACAGGACGTACTGCACAATCTTGCAAAGCGATCCTGTGCAACCGTGAACAAGACGTACTACACTTTCCCGCATAGCGGTTAAGTGTAGCCGTGAAGGGAGTCCGTAATCGGAACTCCATTGCCTCTTGCGGGCAGCCGATAGAAGGCTTTAACAAGTATAGACAGTGCACTGACTCACAAAAGGACCTGACCAAACCTACATAGCATATAAGCAAAACGGAATTTCAGATTGCCCGAAGGCACTTTTCAAAATCTTAATTTTCTTTAAATTTTTCATATCATATCATCATAATGTGTCATAAATGACACAAACATATATCCACATGAATTCATATAACAAATCGAATGCAATTCACTTAAATCACATATTCATCAAATTCATCACAATATATGCACTAATTCTTTAAATCATTTAAATCATAAATCAAATAATTTGAAAACCATGAATTTTATAATTCTTGCACTTTCTAAAACTCATTTTAACCCTTCGAAATCATAATTTCAAACATTTACATTCTTTTTCAAACATTTTTATCAACAATAATTTATCAAAATCAAATTTTGTTTTCTTTAATCTTCAAAATTCACATATAGCTTATAAATCAAAATATAAATATACTACCCACCTCATATCCATGCTAACAACTTGCTTTGTGCCTCAATTGCTCCAAAGCCTCCTTCTTTCTTCCAATTTAACATTCCCTAAAACAATTTCAACAAAATTCAATCTTATAAATAACTTAATCCTTCAATTTGATGCATAAGTCATCAATTCATACTAATTCCAAGATATGTACATCATTAATTTCTAAAATCCTCAAATTCCAAATTGAACCTAAACCAATTCAATCAAATTCAATATCATAATTAACTTAATTTCTCAAATTGAGCTTAGAAAACATCAATTCCTCACATATTCAAGCTATTTCAATCTCCAATTTTGAAAATCCCCAATTTTCAAAATTGGCCTAAACCAATTTACACAAATTCAATACCATAAATCACAATTTCTTCAAAATTGATTTCATATTTCACCAATTCCAACTATTATTGAGAATTCTACACCATTAATTCACAAAATTCCCAAATTTTTAATTTGGCCTAAACCCCCAATTTACAATTTTTCAAATTAAACTTCACCTAAAGCATAAACATCAAAATTAACTTAGGATATCTCAAATTCATCACTAATTCAAGCAATCTAAAGCAACAATTTCAAAAACCCCCAATTTTGAATTTTGACATAAACCCCAATTTCATTCCATCCAAAATTAAACACAACCTAAGGCATAAACATCAAAATTGATTTCATAAATCACATACCCATATCATTTTCCATGATTCTAAACCAAAAGTTCAAGAAAAACTCAAAGTTCAAAGGATTGCTCTTACCTTCTCTCTTTAAATTTCGTATTTTCTTGCCCAAGATGAAGCTTCCATCATCTTCCTCATGTTTCCCTCTTGAAAACAAACGAAAACCCTTGAGAATCATGGAGAAAAATCGAAAATTTCACCTTCCTTCTTCTCCTCCATAACCGTCCATGCTTCTCCTTCTTCTTCTTCATTTCTTCCTCTCCCTTCTTCTTTTCTTTTGTTTCCAGAATAATCGTGATTCTCCAGCCAATCTTTGTGGCTTTATTTTGTTTAAAACGACAGCCATAGGTGAGTTTCATTTAATGAGTGGCCAATTACCCAATTGCCCCTCCATTTAAGCAATCTTCCACCATTGCCCCTGCACAGGATTTTGAAAAACTGACTATTTTCGTCCTATTTTCAAGCATCTAAACGAAATAATTTGGACAAAATTTTTTCTTAAAATTTTTTCCTCTAGATCATACGAATCCAACGCCACTAACCACGCTCAATTCGGATCAGAAACGAAGAAGTTATAGCTAAAATACTATCGGACCTTCACAAAATCCAAGACTGAACATTAACATAACTTCAGTCCAGAAATTAACAATCTTAGGGATGAAATTAAATTTCGATCCCTTCACATGATTTGTAGCCCCATATCTGAATTTTATTTTCCCTCAAGAATCAACTCAATCGAAGTTGTACAGCTCCTGAAATTCGCAAAATACCGAACCATGTTCAGAAAATTATCCAACTTATAACCTATAACCAAATCTCTTACTTTGGTTCAATCAATCTCTTTCCATTTAATCACCTAAAAATCATAAATTTTCATGAAAATGAAATTAATCATCTTAGGAATCCAACGCTTCGAGAATCAAATCAATCGGATGTCGGACGAAAGAATTATAAGCAAAAGATTACAAAAGTGATCGGATTGAAAACAAAGTAACTGAACTTCAAAACCGAACTTTTCCACAATCATATCTTTCGATCCCGAACTCAAAATTTGACAAATTTGGTGTCAATAAAAATATAAAAGGAAGTTCTACAACTTCCCTGAAGTACTCAAAATCAAATTAGGTCTCAAAAGAGGTCAAAAACTCAATCAAAGATTCTGTCCAAAATAGCTTTTCCTAAACGACTTCCAATTTGTAATCGCTCATAACTCCTAGCCCCGATATCGAAAAATTGCAAACTTTATATCAATGGAAAGATAAAAATATCATCTAAAACTTTCATGAAGACTACTTACTCCAATTCAGATTAAATCCATACGACGAGTGGCCTCGAAGTATAGAACACACAAATCTATACTTAATAGCATTTTCAAAACAAAACATATCTTCGGAAAATCATATCTCTCAATCTCGACATCGAAAAATAGCAAACTTTATGTCCACAAAAAGCTCTCGACAGAGGCTACAATTTTCATGTTGATCATTTTCTCAAATTTTGCCTAAATCAAAAAGTCAACTTTTTCTTCAAAAAGTCAAACTCCAAGCGAACTTTGACTGATCATAACTCTCACTTCCGATATCGAAAAATATCAAACTTTATGGCTACAGAAAGCTTTTGACATAAACTACAAGTTTCTAGAAGATAATTTTCTCAAATTTTACCTCAAACAAAAAGTCAACTCTCAAGTCATACTTTCTATCTCCAAAAGTCAACTGTCTTAATTTTTTTCAAATTTTCTCACTTTTCTCTTTATTTCTTGATTTTCTACTAACTTTTCAATCAATTCATTCGCTTAAACTTTCATAACCCATACAAATCTCCACAATTATCAAATACATTGAAAACTCATAATTCTTTTATCAAAATTTCCTTAAAGCATAATTTCATCGATAACATAATACTTAAACAAAACACTCATTCAATTTCATTTACTATTTCTAAATTCCAATTAAAGATCGGGGTCCAACAAATGGGATTCGCAAGTCACCGCTATTATGGAATCCAAGGATCTCAATCATTTGGATTTCAACGCCTTGGTGGGATCACTCATCAACTATGAGATCATTCTCAAATCAAGAGGAGGTAGAGGTAAGTCATAAAAGTCAATTGCTTTAAAAGCTAATGTTTCTTCTCTTGATGAAAGTGATGAAGAAATAGATGAAGAAGAGGAAGACGAAGAAATAACAATGTATGCCAGAAATTTAAGAAAGTTCAAAGGACTACTCAAAAATAGGAGGAAAGAATTAAATGGTGGTAGAAATGAAGAAAGAAAGAAGTTTGCCATGGAAAGAAGATCAAAGGGGTATGATGAAAAGAAAAGCAATGAAGAATGTTGGAAATGTGGAAAAAGGGGACATCATGCTAGAGAATGCAAAAGCTCATCTTCCACTTCAAATTTTCAGAAAAGTGACAAATATGACAAAGGGAAAAAGAAAGCTAGCCTAGTAGCCACTTGGAGTGATGATGAGGGAGCATACCAAAACAATGATGAAAATAACTTAGCTCTTATGGAAAATAGCTCCTCAATAAGTGATGATGAAGATGAGGTAACATTCATTGATCAAGATCTTAAAGATTTTTTTAATGTCTTAGAAATTGATTTTGAAGAAGCTATTGAAATAAACAAGAAATTGAGAAAGAAAACAAGGGAATTGGTTGCTGAAAATAGTGCTTTACATGAGACTATTGATGATTTAGATAGTCCTAAGGAAGATCATTCTACATGTCTTGTTGAAAAGGAAAATCTTGTTTGTGAGCTTGATAGACTTAGAAAGGAATTTTATTATGTGGTTAGAAAATTTGCTAATGGAAATGAAAAGTTTGAAAACTTGTTATCTTTGCAAAAATATTCTATTTCTAAACATGGATTAGGATATGGTCCTTTTAATAGAGATTGTTCCTTGATTTCAAAATTCACTAAGGATGGAAAAGTTGCTCAATGTGCTAGATGCTTGAAAGATGGTCATATAGAACTTGTATGTAAAAGTACTAGGAGATGTGTTAAAGTTAAGAAAATTTGGATGTAAAAGGCACAACACCTCTTAATGTTGTTTATATGGCTAACCAAAATGGACCCAAAATGGCTTGGGTACCCATAAGAAGAAAGGATGCTTCTATTGTAGGTACAAGCAAGGGATGAAAAACCATCAAGCACTTGGTACATTGATAGCGGATGCTCAAGGCACATGAGTGGAGACAAGAACCTATTTGCAAAAATTAAACCAAAGAATCAAGGTTATGTTACTTTTGGAGACAACAACAAAGGTAAAGTCATTGGTATTGGTAAAGTGGGTAAGGAACCTTTGCCTACCATTGACAATGTTTTGCTTGTTGATGGGTGAAACATAACTTGTTAAGTGTTTCTCAACTATGTGATATAAATTTTAATGTAATTTTTGAATAATCACATTGCATGGTTAAGAAGGATGGTCATGTTGCTTTCATTGGTTTGAGACATGGTAATACATACATTGTCGATTTACTTGATGATAGTTCTTTTAATGAAAAGTGTTTGGTGACATTAGAAGAAAATGCATTTTTATGGCATAGAAAATTAGGACATGCTCCTTTGCCTTTAATTTCTAAACTTTCAAAAAATGACATTGTGAGAGGTTTGCCTAAAATAAAATTTGTTAAAGATCGCTTGTGTGAATCTTGTTTAAAAGGCAAACATGTTAGAGAATCTTTCAAACCAAAGAAAGAAATTTGCACATCTAGAATTCTTGAACTTGTTCATATGGATTTGATTGGACCATCTAGACATGCTAGTCTTAGTGGTAAATTATATGTCCTTGTTATTGTGGATGAATTTTCTAGATTTACACTTGGGCTGAAATGTGACTGATGTGGGACAATAAGTCGATCTATGATATACGCAGCCTTTGGGAATGAAGAAATTTCAGGATAAGTCGACTTATAAAGATCGACAAGTCGACTTATTAAGGTCGATAAGTCAACTTATGGAGGTAAACAAGTCGACTTATATCTACACGGATTCTTTAAAACCTATTCTTCTTTTCATTCTCCGTAAACCCTCTCTCTCTAAACCTTAAGATTCATCTTCTCCAAGTCGACTTACAACTCTCAATCTCATCAAATCACATTACCTATCTTCAATCGACCATCTTTAGCACAAAACCCATTCTCTATCTCTTCAAATCAACCTTCTTTTTCGAAAACCCCTCTCTCATCTTTCTCAAACCCTAACTTTCATTCTTCTCAAACCTCTCTCTAAAAAACCCATGGTTCCACGCAAATTTACAAGGAAAGGCAAAGAACTCGCTCCTCCACAAGGTCCCCGTGTTCACTTTGAACCACGAGTTCATGGGTCTTCTTCGAGGGGATATGCTTCCAGAGAGGATGATGTGGTTGAACCTAGGTTTGTCTCAAGGGAAGAACAAAATTTGTATTACAAGTTACTCCAAAACGAAGTATTAATTCCTTCAATGAGATTTGATTGGAGTGAACTAGACAATAGTGAGTTTTCATATGTGTTTTCTGAAATTGTTAATCTTGGGCTGCGAGAATTTTTAGGTTATCAGGATGAGATTTATGAAGATGTGGTTAGGGAGTTTTATGCGAATCTCAATGTGATTGGTAGTAATGTTGATGATGGAGTTAATCTGAAATCCAAAATTAACGAAAAGGAAATTTTTGTGTGTGAAGCAAATATGTGTACTTTATTTCGGTTACCTAGAGGATGAGTCCGACCCAGAGCTTCATTTATAGATTTTGATATTTTGAGAAATGAGGATGGTGAAACCGATGAGGAAGCCGAAGAAAATTTCGCTATCTTGAAGAGAAAGAAATTTGAATCGCTTAGTAGACTCATTACGATCATAGCCCTCCATTTGAAGCAATGGACTTGCCTTTAAATTATCGTTTGCTACATTATGCAATTAACAGGGTTGTTTACCCGAAGAAGGCAAGTAATAATCAAATTACATCATTGGATAAAGAAATTCTTTGGCATATGGAAGAAGGGAGGAAGATTAATTATCCGAGTCTGATCATCCAAATGATGCGGAAAAGGGCTAGTCTGTTACGTGGTCAGCTTAAAGGGAAACCAGTCCGGCATAAAGGAATGTCATATGCAGCCTTGATTTCCTCTCTCTCTCAGTTACAAAGATGTTATTTGAGCAATTATGCTCATTATCTGTATCCTCAGAACTGGAGGTTTACCCCCTACAATTTGAGAAGCATGAAGTTGGTCAAAACCGTTAAAAAAGCCTGGGTTTACTCCTATCATGTCGAGAAGCTAGGACTAACCTTGGAGGGTGAGCAAGTGCCTCCACGATAGCGTTCTAAGCGGGCAACTAATCGTCCGAGTAGCTGTCGGCCAAGTAATGTAAGAAGGAGTGAGGTCTCTCATGAGGAACTTGCTGACATTCGTGATCAATTGGATGATTTACATGATCGTGTTGATAATATACAGAGTGTGTTTCATGGGTTGGCGAAGAAAGTTGATGCACAACACCGCATGCTCAATAATATTTTTAAGAAGTTAGGTTGTAGGCATGATGATTCTTCATCATGATGTGTATTGCTTTTGCCTCGACCAACATTTCTTCTTTTGTTATTTCAAGTGTGTGGTGCTTTTTATGACTTTTTGATATTTGTATTAACTGTTGGATTGCTATGTTATGTGATAACTTTGCATTTCTTTGTATTTGTTGTTTTGTTTGTGAATTAACTCCCATTGCGACAATTTTTTGTATTGGTTTTTGATTATGACAAAAATGGGGAGTAATATTGGAAATTGATATTTGGTATCCTTTAGTCACAGTCATTTGATTAAGGGGGAGTGTGTTTGATTTGAGACTATCTTGATTTCTATTATAACATCCCACCTCCGATGGGAAAGGTAAAATAGTAATTTGGTCAGGGATGAGAGTGATTAGGACTGATTTGGCATTTTCATGCATACTGGTATTTGTGAACAGTGAATTTTTGCACATGAAAAATAACTGTACATGCATTCATGATATTTTCCGGTATTTGGGCGTAAACGGAATTTTATTGTGAATAATGTGGAAATTGTGTTTGAAAAATTTATTGGAGTGAATTTTTGTGTGTTTTACATTTTAAGGGATTTTTAGGAAAAAATCGCTAAGTGGCGAACCGGTTGATTTTTGGTATCGAAAATTTCTGTCCAATGGTACTGGACTATTGGGTACATTATTTCGGGATTGAAATTGGAACCATTGGAATTGAATGGGTTAAAGATTTCCTTTATTAGGATTTCTTTTATTAAATGATATTAATGAAAAATGGATTTTTGTCTTCTTCCCATTTTTATGACAAGTGTCTTGATGACACCTCATCAACACATTAAAGGCTTGTGTGATTCTCGGTGCTTCTAGTGGAATGAGTGAAAAGATTACTTAAATTGCTTTATTTCACCCATTCATCCGAAAACCTTCGTTTCTTTTCATCTCCATCGATTTTTTTTCTCCTTCTTTGAATGTTATTTCCTCCCACCTTAAGAGCCTTGCATGCATCCAAGTTACTTTCTTTCCATGATGAACTTACACATGCATGGTGTTAGAAGAGAGTGGAGAAGGTGTTGAGTTAGAGGATTAGGTAAAGAATTGAAGAGATTGAAGTTGGAAAAGCTTGATTAGGTAAGGTTTATGCTAAGCTTTCATTATGTTCTTTCATATGGTTGTTAGAAGAATTTATTGTGATTTTTATGTGCATTAATGTCATGGAATTTTGGAGATTTATGTTAAAGTGAATGTATGAATGATCTAGTGACTGATTTCTTGTCCATTTGGATGATTAGTGATGTGTTATTGGTATTGGAAGTGATAGGATCTAAGGTTAGTACCAAAGCTGGAAAATTGGTTTTGTACTGATTACAATGTTTTGATCATAACTAATGGTTTGGTTTTGCAAATGAGGTGCGGTTTGTGCCAAATGAAACTTTAGTTGATTGGCTACAATTTGTGTGAAATAGGTGGTATCAGAGCCCAGAAGTACGAATTTATCTGGGCACAGTTTGAAACATAGGTTAAGTTGCATGCATTTGAGTCGTGTCGTTGCAGACCATGGCAACTGATCCCTAGTCTGAGTCACACGAGTATAAATCCTACGTGTGAACTTGTGTTAAGTGATTAAGTGTGAGAAAAGTGAAAATGTATCAAAATGTGAGCCCATGAAAGTGTATGAGCAATTAGGAATGGGAAAAAGGAAAAAAATGGATAAGGATAGCTATAGAGTACTGTGGTTATGAACCTTCGATTGTGATATAAGTATGACTACATTGGCATGGGCTGATGGAGAAAAGAAATGATATCAAAACGAATCAGGGGATTTAAAGTGGTAATATTATGGCGAAAGAAAACAAAAAGTTTTATAGCTTGGAGAGGTCCACTGTGGATATGAGAAATATATCGGTTAAAGTATGCCTATGTGAGATTCAAAGTTCGAGATGATGAGGTAATGAAAGTGTTGACTTGTATATGCGACGAAATGGGAACAATTAGAAATGAGCAAAAAGTATATGGTCCGATCAGGCAGATATGGATTCACTACATTTGTGTTAGTGGATATCAAAGATGATGATAGCGAGATTGTAATGATATCAATATTGTACCGTAACGGTCTACTTTTAAACAAAAGAGCGAAGTGATTCTAAGGTTAGGAAGAAGTAGAAATGGTGAGACGAAAGTGTCCAGATGAACTGAAATGGACTCGTGAAACGGTTATGATCATGAGCTCATGAGTTTGGGACCAAAATGGTTATGCGAATATGCGCCTTTTTTATGTAGAGGCCGGGCTCTACATCTATTAAATTCATTAGTTTATTAATTAAGGGGGAGACATACTAACCATCGAGACAAGGGATTAAAAACCTTGATCAAGTTTCTTGTTTTTCAAATTTCTTTTCAATTTCTAAATATTTTGTCATTATCAAAAAGGGGAAGATTGTTGGACCAATGGTGGTTAACAAATTAAATCCCTTTATGTTTTGATAATAATAAAATATATAGAATTAGTTAAGAAATTATTTCAGGTATTTTGGGATTATTATTGTGCAAATCAAGATGGGCAAGTGATTAATCATTGAGGAATTAAGATGGAACCTTCCTTATAAGTGCAAGGGACATTAATAATGAAGATTATAGAAGATTTGATTGGATATTACCATTGAAGCCTACATAAGTCGACTAGCACATCATAAGTCGACTTATATATCAAGATCCGAACAACATAAGTCGACTAATACATGAAGATCTGTCAACACAAGTCGACTAATAGTCCATAAGTCGACTTATCAAAGGACACAAGTCGACTTACACAGCATAAGTCGACTTATAGAAGAGCGGAGATAAAATTTTATGAAAAACGTTGATACAAGTCGACTTACACTCCATGACAAGTCGACTTATGAGTACAACAAACTGATTCTGACAAAGTCAATTAGCCACAAATGGAAAGGAGAATATCAAGGAACGGTCATATCAATTATGCAACGGCTAGAATATGTTCCAATAGCTATTTTCTTCTAAATATAAAAGTGGATGATCAAAGGAGAAAGTGCTGAAGTTCTATAAGTGAAAATACTCTTCTATTGCTCCAAAATTGCTCATTATTGTTCTTATCTTGTTACACAATTGTATTGAGCACTTGTTCTTTCATCTATATATCATTTCTCTTAAAATTTGAGTGACTAGTGAAAAGGTCACTTGTGAGGTAGGATTTGTGCCAAAAAATAAATCGATTGTATAGGTAACTTGAGCCGGAAATCAAGTGGTATTGTAAAAAGTTCACACTGAACTACAAAGTGTGCAATAAAGTGGTTTGTAAAATCCTAAGTGGGAGCTTAGGTAAAGGACGTAGGTCTTAGCACCTAACCTCTATAAAAACAATGTTTGCTCTTCTTCCCTACTCTTTACATTTAGATTTGATTAAATTGTTTTTGTGTGAATTAACTTCTGATTTTATTGTATAAAATTACAAAAAGCTTAAAGATCTATTCAACCCCCCCTTCTAGATCGTTTACATTTTAGACCTAGTCAAGTATTGAATATTTGGGTATTGAGCCTAAGACCCAATTGTATTAAAATATATCACTTAATAATTCGAGATTTTTTTTCCAACAACATGGAAAGGCAAATAGCTGAGGTTGTCATTTTCAGGTGCGATAGCTTCCAAATGAAGTGGCCTTTTGCTTCACAGGTTAAGAGTCAATTTTTTTCCTGTGAAAATCCACAATTTCTGCGACTCACCTGCATATCTCCAAAGCACAATGCAACATCTATTGAAATAGTTGCTACCTTCATTGAAGCAAATTCTCTAGCCTGCTTTTCAAACCCATAAATTCCTTTAAATTAACTTGAAATAATTTCTATAAGTTATAGGTACTTGTAGGAACAAAAAAAAAGCTGATCACCCACAAGACTTTAAATATGAAAGAGCAATTTCTCAAGAAGGTCTGTGGTGTTTGCCATCCCTATGTCCACTCAATGCTTCATATTCAACAATGTAAATATTTTCAGGAGATATTTCAACTGCTTGCTTATTAGACTCAACGAAGTAGTAAGATCTTACACTTTCTGGTTCAAATTCGGAATTAAGGTTTCTCAATAGTGCAATTACACTCATTGTCTTTCCCTTTCCAAGGAACACATGTTAGATATAACGCGAAATTTATTTGTGGACCTAAGATCGACCATGAACTTGTATTAAGGAATAAATATAGCCCATAAGGTCTATATTATTGACTTTTTTGAATGCTAATGTATAATTTTTATTTAACTTCATAAATCTCAACACTCATTTGATAATATTCTAGTGGTCTATTCCTGGATTACCTACATACATTCTAACAACAAATGTAATATCTGGTCTCTAATGAACATTTAGGTATACGTTAGGCTACCAATGAACTCTAAACTATGGGCATTCTTCATAGCCTCTCTCTATATCATTCTTTGGACATTGTGTCAAAAATAATCTTTTACTATAAGAGATTGATGTTGTAATAGATTTAAATTCAACCATATTAAACATTTGCAACGCTAGCTCAATGTATACTCTGTGTGTGACATCTAACAAATATTAAGACCTATCCCGATGAATCTAAATACCTAGGATAAAAGATGCCTCACTAAAGTCCTTCGTGTCAAAATGCTTGGCCAAAAGTTCCTTCACCTTATGCAACATTGTCAAGTCATTTGATGCAAGCAAGATATCATCCACATATAAGAGCATAAAGATAACTTTGCTCTGCTTGAACTTGTAACACCAGCATCTTTCAATGTTATTTTCCACAAAGACAAATGAGGTAACAACCTCATAAAACTTAAGATACCACTGTTTAGAGGCTTGTTTCAAACTATAAATTATTGTAGTTATGTAAATATAGTGTCCTGGAAAGCAAGTGTATTTATATGTAACTTAATTTTCTTCCAGTTATAGTTTTGTAATGAAAATATTTATTATTAATGAAACAAAAGAGTTTGGTTTTATATATATGAGCATTATATATCTAGTTAAAAGGTACCGAGATTCTCTTGTAAGTAATAGACATATACATAGAGACGTATAGGAAACATTTATATTATTAGAATCTAAATTAATTGATTCATAATTGAATAGTCAAGTTGGTCGCTTGATTATGGTTTAGATTGTAGTGTTGCAATTTATCCCCATGTAAGTAAAGGAGTTTACTTAAAGGGAATGATGAGTTTCATATCATGATATTAGTTGACTATCGATAATGGCACTATTAAATGAATATGGAATCAAGTATGTTTTAAAGAATAAAGTGGGTCGTTATTTTAATCTTAAAACATATAACTTAAGCTTTCATTTATTATGGACCACAATCTTGATAAATGGTGAACTCATATGTGTTTCATTATAATTCTTGATATGATCTTTTATAGAGTATTAATCCAGTATCTGCATGTTAGAATTATTAATTGAAACATGTATCAAGGAATATTCACACAATTAAAGAGTTTATAGTGATATTATCACTTTTAGATGTTTTAAGGAGATTTGGTGATTAAACTGGCACTAGTAGTTTGATGGATTAGCTAACCATCAAGTCTTAACACCAAGATGAGATCTTGTGTGTTAATCACCATATAAAGTAAAACGGGAGATCTAGAAGGAAAAATCAACATAAGGGCAAAACGGTAATTTTACACTTTGTTGTGTGGTTGGCTATAATAATATTCATGATAGGGTTTGCAATTGGACATATTATTTGAAATATGTGTTCTCATAATATTTAGTGATTCAAGAGTTCAACTAATTGTCTTTAGTAGAATGACATTTAGTTAATAAGCTAGAATTTATTCTAATGAGATTAAATTAATTCTAGGCTTATTGGAGATTGAATTATCTAAATTCAATAAGATTCCCCACTTGGCTTTAAAGAAAGTTATCAAGCAAAGTAAGAAATATAAATGGAGGGTTTAGAAGCCCATAATTGAATGTTGGGCTTGCACTAATTAATGGTTAATTAGAAGCCCAAATGTACATTTAGAAATGGACTAGAGTTTAGTTTAATTTGATTAATTGGATTGATTAAATTAATTTTTTTTTTAAGAAAGTAAAGTGCAATTTCGTTTTTTAATTAGGGCTGAATGTGCAATTGCACATTTAACATTAAATTGTTAAATAAAGATGGTCTTTATTATGGTTTATCATCATTAAATAGAGTTATGAACTTACTATTAAATGGTTTAATGATTATCTTGTAATGATAACTTGTAACCTATTAGCATTCATTGGATTAAAGAAGAAAGATGTACATTGGATGGACCATCTTCCTTCTTTCATGATCAAAAACGAAATTTATAGGCTGCATTTAGGTTAATAGACTTTTCATATAGTCATCTTAAAGACAAATGAGAAGAGTCTCATTTAATGGCTTCTTTATGATTGATTAAATAAAGAAATAATGCATTGGTTGGAAAACTTTTCTTTCCTTTATTGTTAACCGAAAGTGTGAGGGAGTAAGAAGGGGTTCTTACATTTTTATCACTCTCTCTCTTATCTTGCATGAAAAAATCAAAAATTGCATGAGAGTGTCTCATTCTTGGTCTTCTTTCTTCTAAGAAATTTCTTCTCCAAAGTTTTCTTCTCCTTTCCCACCAAAGGATTGTTAACCAAGTTGTCCAAGAAGAACAAGTGGTAGATCGGATTGGTCGAGGATACAATATCGTAAAGAGGAAATAATATAAGAAGAAGAGGATAGATCATTTAGGAGATGATATATTGCTAAGGATAGGATAGCGCAGCGAGGAGTTAAAGCTGTAGTGAAGGAGTCGGTAGTATAGTCTCTATCTTGTTTATGTTTATTATTATCCTTATACCATATCATGTATAGATTGGCATGATGATTTGGATATATTGCTTTTGGTGAAATTTAGATTTTCAAAAAATTTTGAAATCCACCGTTTCTCCAAATATGGCATGCTTTTATTTTTCGATCCAACAATTGGTATCAGAGACAATTTTCTTATGCATGATTTAGGTTTCTATAAGTGTGATGCATGGGTAGGCAATCATTTTTGTATGTTTCATATTTTAATGTGATAAAAATATATATGGTGTATGTTTTGCTCTTTTGGTTGTCCATAGATTCTAAAGTTACCTTGTAAGATTTCTTCATTTGGTTTGTAACAGGGTGGTCTATCATCGCCATGTTTCCTCCTTGGTTTCATTTTTATGTTTACTTTGATTATGTAATGTACAAAATCGTGTAATGATGAAGATGAAGAAGCCATGGATTGAAGAAAGGAAGAGGTAAAGTTTTAGTTATGGTTATGGTGTCTTGGCTATTTTTCATTTTTTAGAAAACAAATGTTCTGGAATTTTGTTTTAACAAATTTTTGGTTGTATGAATTTTTTTGTAACAAAATTTCATTTTTTACAAGTGCTGAAATTTTTATGTAATATTCATAAGTTTCGGTTTTGGTGAAAAACTAGTGCAGATTTTGTTGTCTTATGGGCAAAAATTCAATTTTATGAAAGCAAATTTTATGTCAAAAAGTAAAGCCATTACACACTTTTTACCGATTAGGCCGGGTCAAGTGAGCAAAAAGTTTGAAGCAGAAGATCCAAGTCCAAGAAGAATATTTTAGGCCTAAAAGGCTTGTAATTATTTTTATGTTTCTATGATGGACAATCAAATGTGGCTTATTATTTCATGTAATGAATGGATAAATGAATGTAAATAATATTTGATGTTATGTGATTGCATGTCATTTAGAAAATTGGCCACCCTAGGCTTTACCACGCACTCATTATGTATGAGATATATAATGAAACAATATATGATGGATAATAAATTGCATCTAGATAAGATGGTAATTAAAACTTAAATCTCAAAAATATTGAGTGGGAGAGGATACTCATGTGAGAGTCCATGGTCTCCAAATGACGGCCCATTTGCATGTGGTGAAGTGTTACTCCCCACCGAAGGGCATGAATCCTAGGTCTTGCATGGTATGGGTTTCCTTAAGGATAAGTCCATTTATTGGTAACAAATGTGACCTTCCACTGAGGCATGATTTGCAAGTGAATCAAATGGTTAAACACTCAATATATTTTATCAATAACCTGCCCACTGTAGCTCTGTTGGTAAAAGTATGGACTAAATTAAAACGCTTCTTTAAAAATTAAGCATGAAGATGCTTGATAGCTTTTTTAGTGGGAGGGTTCCTGTTTTTCTTGTAATGGATAAGATGGCCCATCATCACTTAGTCTGTTATAGATTAAAAAAATAACCATCGTATAAAGATTTAATTGTTTCTAAGTTTTGTTAAATCTATTATCATGCATACGTGCATCATGATTTTATACTAAGCTCCAATTTTATTGACTAGTATGCTCATATTTTAATAATTTATATTTTTAGATATAATTAACCACAAAATGAATCCACTAACTTTACTCTTGACAAATAACAAATTGGAAAATGGAGAGAATTTTAATGAATGGAGAAGTAACCTTGATGTTGTTTTTCAATATAAACGTATTTCATAGGCTTTAACTGAAAATGAGCATGCATCTCTAGGTGGAGATTCAACTCCTGAGATAGTCCAACAACATGAGCGTTGGCAAAATACTTGTAACATCCCAGATCACCCATTTACAGATATTGTTCTCTTTGGGCCTTGGCCCAGTCAAGCCCTCACGGTTTTACTTTTCCCAAGGACTTCCCACAAGGTCACCCATTCTAGAACTACTCTCGTACAAGCATATTTAACCTCAGAGTTTCGATGGGATCCGATGTATTAGGCCATGGAAAACACATATGTAAGGGAGAGGTATTCGTACCCTTATAAGGTGTACTTCATTCCCCTCTCCAACTGATGTAGGATCTCGTACTCTCCACCCCCTTTAGGGCCCAGCCCTCTTTGGAGTCCAGCCTAACTGGCACAATGGTTCAGATACCAGCTCTGATACCACTTGTACCACATGCTCAAGGAATCCAATCTTCCTCAACCAAAATTCACATTTTGAAAAATTCGCATACAACTGTCTTTTGTGAAGTATTTGTAGCACAATCCAGAGATGTCTAGTATACTCATCTTCATCCTTAGAGTAAATCCGAAGATCATCAATGAAGACTATGATAAACTGATCTAAATAAGGAGGGTACCAGACTCATGACAATACTGATAAAACTACTAAGTGTTATATTCTAACTTCTATCATCGACATGTTGCAAAAGCAAATTGCTTGTATGAAAATTGCTAGTGCTATGGTCCATCACCTACATGAGATGTTTGATTTGAGGACTAGGTTTGCAAGAGTGAAATCTATCCAAACGTTTTATGATCTTGGACAAAAACTTGGTAAATCGATGCAGGATTACATGATAAAAGTAATCTTTGCGGTTACTGAGGCTGAGATGCTTAGGGCAAACATGGATGCGATACGTAGATGATTATGATCATCAATAGCTTAAACTCTTCCTTTCAGCAATTTAAGTTGGACTATGAGCTCAACAACAAGGATTACACTTTGAGTGAGTTGATGAATACCCTCCAGAGTATGGAGGAGATATTGAATATCAAGGCTCATGGACCAGAAGCTAATGTAGCATCTTCTTCTAAGCTCAAAGGTAAGGGCTAGCAAAAGAAGAAGAGTTCAATGAAAAAGAAGGCCCAAACAGGAGTCAAGGCTCAACCTATGAAAAGAAGGCCAAAGAGAACACCAAGGGAAAGTGTTTCCACTGTGATGAGATGGGTCACTGGAAAAGAAACTGTCAAGTCTACCTTGAGTCCCTCAAAAGTAAACAAGGTATGGGTTTCCTAAGTTTGTTAGGAACTAGAAGTGTGGTAGATTTATTTTATTCCTGGATATTAGATTCAGGAGCCACTAATTATGTTTTTCATTCTTTGCAGGGGTTCTAGCAAAGGAAAAGACTACTTAAAGACTAGTTTCAAGTCAAGATAGCAGATGTGTCCTATGTTTCAGTAGAATCAGTGGGAGTAGTTATCTTGGACTTTCTTAGTGGTCATAGGTTATATTTGGAGGATGTTTATTACATGCTAATGATTGTAAGGAACATGATTTATGTTTTTTGTCTAATAAAATCTGGTTATTCCTTATATTTTGAAAATTTGTTTCACTATATGAGAATAAGGATTTTATTTATGATCCAATAATTAAACAGGACTTGTTTTTTTTATAGAACCTATGCCAGGCTCACTAAACACCATAAAGTTGATAAAACCAAGGCATGGACCACTATTGCAATCTCTATACATAACAAAGAGCTCATCTATTTCTTCTCTCCTTACTAGGCTAAACTCATTTAATCATGAAAACTCCTGACATATCCCATATCAACTGTGACACATACACCCCATATATCACCCAACCCTAAACTATCTTGATATATTTTACTGGAAAGACTATTTGATTCACACACTAAGCAATAAACTACTAAGTATCTTTTGAGAAAAAGATGCTTTAAATTTGATTGGCATATAATTGTTTGTCGTGAGTTTTTTATCATCACATCTTCTGTCTTACTAGTGAGAGAAAATAACTCACTAGATCAGCTAGCCCGGAGATATATGAATGAGGTGGTGAGATTACATTGGGTTCCATTGTTCATTGTATTAGACGAGAATCCCAAATTTACTTTCAAGTTTTGGAAGAGCTTATAGTCTGCTATGGGTACAAAGTTGAACTTTAGTACAACATTGATCCTCAGATAGATGGACAGAGTAAAAGGGCAATCAAGACTATTCAGGATATACTTAGAGCATATGTATTGGAGTTTCAAGGAGCTTAGGATCAGTATATCGCACTGATAGAATTTGCATACAATATCCATTATCATGGTATTATTGGGATGGCACTATATGAGGCATTGTATGGTAGAAAATGTCGATTGTCATTATATTAGGATGAAGAGGGCTTGAGAATGGTTGAAGGCCCAGAGTTGATACAAGATATAATAGATAAGGTGAAGTTGATCTGAAGTCGAATTAAAGCGGTTTAAGATGGACAAATTTTATGTGGATCAAAATCGACATGACATGGAGTATAGTACCGGAGACAGAGTGTTTCTCAAAATGTCACTTTGGAAAGGAGTACTGAGATTAGATAAAAAAGGGCAAGTTGAGCCCTAGGTATATTGGTTCTTATGAGATCATTGAAAGAATAGGACCTTTGGCATATAAGTTGGCCTTACTGAATGCAATGTCTCAATTGCATAATACGTTTCATGTGAGTATGCTCCGAAAATACCTATCGGATCTGACACATGTGATACTGGCTCAAAAGATTGAGATTGTTAGTAACTTAAGTTATGTTGAGGAGCCGATCAAGATTGGGGGATCTCAGATCAATCAATTGAGGAACAGAGTCATTCCATTTGTAAAAGTCCTTTGGAGGAACCACTCAATTGAGGAAGCTACATAGGAAACAAAGGAGAATATAAAGAGACAATATCCCCACTTGATCGAGCAATTAGGTAAGAATTTCTAGGATGAAATTTCTTTTAAGGAGGGAAGAGTTGTAACATCCTGTTATCCATGTTAAGGCTAAAATAGTTAATATGAAAGATTATTGAGAGATTACAAATGCATTGCATACTCATGCATTTTATGATATACACATACACGTGAATATTGAACTTCTGCACATGAAAATAATTGTACATGCATTCACAGATAATTCTGGGTATAATTGTTTAAAAATTTGATTATATTGAGAATTGTGGTTTTTATATGTGAAAAACTTATATGAAGAGTGTATTTAGTGATTTAGAATTTTTGGTGAATTTTGGGAAAATTTTTAAAAATTTGGGTAATTTTGGACTAGAAAAAATGCCAAGTGATAAGACAAATGATAAATGGTAGTAGAATTTACTGTCAATGGGCAATGAAAATTTTGATAAATGACTTTGAGATTTATTTACAAGTATCATTGAAAATTTAGAGACAATTGGATTAAAAATTGGAGTCAAATAGCCTTTTTTTATAGGGGTCCATATGGGACCATAAGAAGGTGCCAAGTGGTAGTGATAAGTGTCACTACAACTCACCATTACTCTCTCTCACGGTTATTTCACTTGAAAGACCAAAATAATTGTTACATCTTTCATTTTTAACTCTTATCTTCTTCTTTTTGTGGGCTTCTCTTCTCCTTCTTTATGAATTATGTTGACAACCATCATCAAAATTGCACCTTGCTTCCATCTTTCACTTGCTACTTCCTTCATGTTATCTTCTTCATTTCCATAAGAAAACCCAAGCCTTCTAACCTTCAAGATGATGATCATGGGTTGTGTGTGAAGCTAGGGTTAAGGGATATTTTGAAGATTTTGGGGCAATATCAAGGAAGTATTGTGTGAATCCTTTAAAGCTGTTGGTTTATGAAACACAAAATGGTGATTTATTTGTCATTGCATGATCATGAAAAACAATGGTTGTATTTCATGAACACTGTGGGTTTAAGATATGAAAATTTTTGACGTGTGGCTTTCGAATAGTTGATGATCTAGATGTCTTAGGATAGTGTAGAAATGATTTTTGAGCTAGAAAGAACCATAAAAATATGCATAAGAAGAGCAAAAAATTGGAAAGTTGATAGAGAAATGTATACTCTGTTTTTTTTCACCATGTATATATGTATACATGCATGAATATCTTTGGTGGCTGGAAACATGAATCAAAAACGAGTATAGGGCTAAGATGAAAGGTGAACTAGTGATATATAGAAAAGTTAAGATGAAATGGAAGAGTTGATGGAATTGAATGAGTGTAGCAAAGAATGGTGAAATATAGAACATGAAGTAGATGCATGACTGATATTGGGTTTTTGATGACTTGTATAATTAGTGGTACTGTAAAATTATTGTGAATGAGTTAAATGGAAATGGAGTAGAAAAGTTGATTTTTGTATGAGTTGTGTTAGGGTAAGATCTGGGAACAAAATTGGTAGTTGATCTGGAAAATGTATCAACAACATGATCTCTGAGTATGCTTCTATATTTTAGTCATAACTTTTTCTCTAGTTATCCAAATGAGATGATTATTAATTTGGATTAAACTAGAGACATATATCTACATTTTTCATGAAGACATAAAATTTAATTTCTGTCTTTAAGAGTCTCAAAGTTTGACATGAAATTAGGAACTGGATGCAATACACTATAGGAGGAATGTGTATTTTGTGTTCTGAATTCAAGGAAAAAATGTATTGATATAGGAAGATTTTGACAAAATTGTCTTCATAAAAGTTGTATATCTTTCTTTTGCCTTTTGAACAGTATAAAGTATGAAAATTTTGGGTATTGAAGTTGAGAGATATGATCATTACGAGCTAGGATGTCGCAGAGGATGTATATACAGGACAGCCTCGGTTGCGCTCGGGTGCGGTCACAATAACCAAAGTTGCGACCGCACCCTGGGAGTAGCCTCCTTGTTGCGATCGCACCTCATTACTTCACCCATGTTTTGCCACCCGAAGTCTGTTCCAGTTCTAAACATGTTTGATTCTTTTCACCATAACTTTGTCATCCGACCTCCAAATGAAGTGATTCTTGAATCAATAGATTACTAACACATTTATGAATAAGTATGATTTCATAACATCCATTCCAGTATTTTATGAACAGGTATGATTCCATAACATCCATTCTTGAACCAATAGATTACTAACACATAACTTTGGTAGCATTATGAATTGATTTGAAAAAATTTGAATGAAGGAAAGTGAGGGAATCTGTTAGAATAGTATGAACAGGTATGGTTTCGCTTAACATGTTTGGGTATTTCGGTTATATCTTATTCTGTAGTCATCCAAATGAGATGGTTTTTTATTTGGAGTAAACTAAAGAAATAGTATTACGAATCACATGAAGAAGTTGAATTTTGATACAATCTCTAAGACTTTCAATTTCTAAATGGAATTTAAGTATAGTGTACTATTTTAGTATAAGAACATTTCGAGAATATTGAGGTATAATTTTCAGATTACCAAATCAAGTTGAACGATCTTGATGTAATTAGAAATTTAAAAATATATAAGAGAGTATTGCTAAATTACTTCCTTTTAATTGTCTAAATGATTAAAAAAGTAGAACCAAAAATTAGTTTTAGGAAAAACTGAAAGTGATACAATGAGAAATGAATTGTGATTTTAATGATTTTATTAAGGTATAAGCCTAAGTACAAATGATACTTAAGTGAATTTTGAGATAGGATTAATTAACTGATGAGTATAATGAGAAAATACTCGGGATTGTCATGAACATGCATTGTATATATTTCACTACATACATGTGCATTATTAAATACTTATAATTGTGCAAATTGTGATATGTGAATATTACTTGTTATAAAGGAGCAATTGGAACGTCAACCGCCAGACGTTGCTAGAACATCCAGGCATTTTCTTTGGGAGTGACTTGTGAGTAACCTAGACAGTCTCACTCAATAAATTGTTTGTTTTATATTACGTTTGAATTATGAATGAATGTGATTTGATTGTGTTGATTCTAGACAATGAAGGTCGGATGATTATAATATATGAATGAGATATTGAAGTGCTAATTGTATGTGAATATGATGAACTAAATGTTTCATGACATGATTGATTATGACAGATGCATTCCATACATAAATGCATAATCAGATAATGAGGGTTGTGACCTGAGTAGCCACCCAAACTGAGCTTAAAGCTTCAAATGTGAATATGAGCCAAAGGCTCACTATGTAAAATGAGCCTTGTATTCCCAACAGATAAGGGACAGTATAAATAAACATGGTATCAACAATGGATACGGGACAATTTAGGCACTTGATCACAATAATGTAATAATCATAAAAGAGTCACATAAGCATTCATATGTATTTTATTAAGCACGTTTGATTGATTGAAATGCTAAATTGTCTACTCTTGAGTGAGAATGTGATATATGATGAGCTATTCAAAGTTGTGAAATATATGTTATATGTATGATGTATTGCATGAATTGAGTGAACCATCGATAATGGTTACCTCATTGATTTTACAAAACTCACCAAAATTACAACATTAATTTTTCAGGATCGAGAGATGATCTTAGCTACTGAGAGGCGCGATAAGCAATTAGCCTTGTACTTTTGGGAACAAGAAGAAATGGCTCAAAGGTGGGTCAGCTAGGTTTAGACAGATTAGATAGATTTTTATGTATTTCCTCTTTTATGTAGCATCTTTTGTATTAGGATGTGATGATGTACACGTTCAGATGATCTAGGAAAAATACCAATGTATACATTCGGTTTTTAAGACATGAAAGGAGGATATTCGTTTAAATTATTATGTTATTATAATGTTTTTTTAAATGATGTCATTTTAAGTAAATGTTGAAATTAAATGTAGTGTGCCATTATCATAGGTTATGTATTGGAATGACCTAAGGGTGTTTCGGTATGTACCTTAAGGAGGCGTTACATTTTGTGGTTGTGCAAGAAGGGAAAAAGAAAGAGGAAGAGAAGAGCTTTCATTTGAACCAATAATTTCATTATTTGGTGAAGATTCAAGGTAAGTTTAATTTTAATCCTTTAGATTTATGGAAAGCTTTTGGTTCATGAAGCTTAGGAAATGTATGAGTTTAAATATTCTAGAATCAATTTTAGTGAATATGTTTTGTGGGATTTTTCAATTGAATTCCTATTGAAATGGTATTTTTTCCATTGTTAAAGAAAATCAAGAAGGGAAAGAGGAGTAAGAAGAGAGGCACATTTGAGCAAGTTTTTAAGTAAAGAATTTAGGTGGGTTACATGTTTATAATTGAGTTATTGAACTATAAATGTGACGCCCTAATACCCTTTGGGAGAATATGAGAACGCCACACGTACAACATAACATACATGCATACAGAACCGAGACAAAACCAATACATACGAAACATTCATCAACATTTCACAGAAGCATAACATTCAAAAATACACATTTACAAAACTTATAAAACATATGATAATTTCAGAAACCAACCTGAATTAAGGTTATTACAAACCTTCAAATAAATCCAAAGTCATATACATCAAAGACAAGACAAAAACAAACTAAAAAAAAATACAATTTTAACAAAACAAGACTCAGACTCCATTGGCCATTGCAGTTGACTCCTCCCAATCCTTATGTCCTTCTCTCTGAACCTACACGGGGCAAATCCACTGTGTTAAGCATATAACTTAGTGAGTAATAACTAATCTATGCATAAACTGACAACTAATTACACATAATTATGATATATCAGAAGAATGCATCAACCGTTTATCGGAAAGAACAATTCAAACATATTATATTGGATCTCAGACAGATTGTACAAAAAACAAAACTGAGTCACAAAAGGGGGCAATAACCCTTCATAATCAAAACACAATTTCTTGGTTTATATCAGAGTCAGACAGAAATTAGAATACAAAATTATATACTATTAAATCCATTTATAGAATCGAGTAATGGGACTTACATAGGAGATACCATGATTGGTATCAGCAGGAGAGACATATGTCTTAATATCAGGAGACACCAAACTGTCAATATAGGAGATATCGAAGTGTCGATACAGGAGACATCGAGGTGTCAATAACAGGAGCAGCTGTAGACCTTTCTAGGCATGCCTATTTACTAACGACTAGGACTTGACAGTTTTAAAACCAAAAAAATTCATTTCATATTCAACATAAATAACCAATCATTGGTTTCACTCCAAAATTCAAACATATCAATCTGATAGCTTTGCAAATCATTCAATGGACTAAAGTCAAACAACAAACAAATAGTCAAAGTAAAACTATCCAAGATTTCTCACTAGATTTTCTTACTAAATTACCCATAATTATTCAACAAAACGTAATTACAAATAAGACCAACTAAATTACTTACAAAAATTATCATCTAAAATTACTTACAAACCTCCAATATTGCCTATTGCCTTGACGTTTTGACAATATTTGGGATTAATCACTCGATGGGTTTCTCTAAAACATTTAATACAAACACATATCATTATTGTGCATAATTATAAATTCAACTATGCACATTCATGTATAATGCATGTTCATTACAAATTTTGGGTTTTTTATCCTTAATCTTATCACATTGTCAATCATGTGAAATCATACTCAATTCCTCAATCCACATTTATTTCACTAACAACCTTCAGGTCCACTTTTCTCAATTATTCTTATCAGGAAAGTGAGGTAATTAGCTACAACTTCCTTCTAGAAAGTTGTTCCTCTTTGTCTTAGGTTTCCATTGGCACAAAGTTCATCCAATTTTGTTTAGTATACTGAAAGTTATACTTAAAAGGTTTTTTTACTATTCTTACGCTTCAACAAAATTCTTATCTCAACTTTCAATCAGATTATGAAATTCTTAAAGGTAGAATTAGAATTTAATATCTTTATACAATTTATATCCTTATGTCTCTATTTTACTCCAAATTAAAAATCACTTCATTCTGATAACTACAGAGAAAGTTATACCTAAAATACCGAAGTATGTTCAAGTTGTCAGGAAACTTCATCATGGCGAGCCAAAAGTTGACTGCAGTTAACTTTCTAGAGAACAAGATTCTTCAAAATTTTCTTAAGAGTTTGTTGAGACGAACTCAAGAGTCGGCCGTGACGAACTTTCACATAAATGAAATCCTTCAAGTTGACCGCGACGAATTAAGGAGACTTGGCCGAGGCGAACTTTACTACGTTTTATTCATCTTCTTCTTTCATTCTTTTCCCAGATTTTCTTACTTCCATCTTATTCAATGATGACATATCACACTTAAACTAATTCTTCTACTTCCATTTCAGCTCATCACAACTCATACAACTTAAAACTTAAGAATCAAAAGTCAAGTTTCAAAATCGAATATGGAATCTGTGTTGTATCTCTGTACTGCTACATTTATTTTCATTAACACCCATTCATCACAACCACTCAACTCATCCGAATCCTTTCTACTTCACTAAGTTTCTCTTTAGGCTACATGCAATAGGTATTACTCCTCCACCTTTCCCTTGTACAATATTATGAACTCATTTCATCATTACTTTCATTGAAACCATTCAACTTATATAACGCATACAAGTGTTTATTCTCAACACATAAGACATCATCCAACTCATGCATGTACTTATTTCCAATACACATCATCAAAATCATTCATAAAACTCAGAAAGCTAAAACTTTATTAACCTTGTTTTTAGAAAATCACCAGGGTTTCAGTGATGGTTGAGGAGCAAGACTAGAGAGAGAAAAACAAACTAACAGCTGGATCAACTTCTTTGTGTTGTAAAGTATAATACTGATGTAGGAATCCAAAAACTAGTGTTTTGATGAAGAAGATTTAGTGATTTTTCAAAGAACACCAACATAACTCGAAGAACAACAATGCTTTTGTGATTTTTCCTCTCTAGCACAAGTACTCACGTGTGTTATTATCACATGTATGGTTTCTAAATTGACACATGGCTCATTGTATGAGTGTCATTTGTATGCACATAGAAGTGCTACTTGTCATTAAGCCATTGGTATATTTTTCCTAATATTCAAAATACCCCCAAAATTTTTAGAAAAATTTCTAAAAGTTTCAAAAATTCCAAAATAATGCTGATAATCTCCAAATAAATTTTCATCACTAATAAACCCCAATTCTCATCTTAATAAAAAATTTTAAAACCAATTGTACCCAAAAATGTCAATGAATGCATGTACAAATATTGGTATGAGTCTAAAAATGCATATGCACAAATAAACAAAAACTCAATTATGCAAAACATACTATGCATTGAAATTCCTTAATATTCTAACCCCTAATATAGTGCATTACAATAAATGTTTTTTCAAAATTTTGGAGTTAAAGGATTTTCAATTGCGTCATAAATGTTGCATTCATTGCTTCTTATACGATTTAAGAATTGCTACATGTTTGGTACTTGAATTTTTTTTATGAATTATGAAATGAAGATGGAAATGGTATTTGAAAATATATCATGCTTATGGGAATTTTGTTTCTGAAATGTGCCTTTTTAGGCAATATTTTGCAAGTCATGAAATTTATGTTTGTGTGGGTTAGTGGTGGTCCATTATGTTATGTCACATGCACATTGACTATGTTAAAGGTTTCTCCCACCTACCCGCTAGTGGCATAGAGCTCCTTCACGAACGCCCTCATCTTTTCAAACTACACAAAACCATTATGTGGCTTTGTGATAGTCCGTTTTGTTATTATAGGAGATTCACAAGAACTCCCACATGGACCTACCCAAACCATCTTGATTGCTTATTTGTTTATGATGTGTTGACAAGTTTGATGTATACATGATTTAAGTTGTTTATGAATTGATTTACAAGTTGAGAATTTGAGAATTATGTGTTTTATGGATTCGATGCAAGATTTAGTATGGAAATGAATGTTTATAGTGGTTTTGCTTGTTTCTCGGTTATAAACATATTAACCACGAGCTTTTAAGCTCACCTCCATTCCGTCCCTATCTCTAAGTGATGAGCAAGAGACCGTCCCTATCTCTAAGTGATGAGCAAGAGATCTAGTAAATGAGAGGCAAGGCATCACTCCCAATTTACATCCTTTGTATTTTGAGTTATTTTTTGGGAAGCACATTGCTTTAGTTGCATTTCAAGTATTACTTGTTCAAGTATACTTTGTATTTTTGGGTTCTGAGACAAATGTTGTATTATGGCTTGAAATACCCATTAAAGCTTTGTAAAAGTCTTATCTTTTGATATAAATGAAATATATTTAGGTTTGCTTATGATTTTTTATGTTTTCGCAATTCATTCTCAAGAGATTAAGGTTTTGAAGAAGTTTTTTTTGTGTATGTTTGCATACATCTTTTGGTTGAGTTATAGATGTGGTTTTGGAAGTGTACGTGCAAATGTTATTGTCAGATAGTTGGGTTTGGGTTTCTAAAATCTGAGGGTTTCGCCGTGACAAAGCTAAATTTTGGCCACGATGAACATTTCATAAAGGGTATTTTTGTTTAATTTTAGCAACTTTGTCACGTCGAAGACAAACTTTCGTCGTGACATATTTATCTTGATAGGTACTCGGGTTTTGATCGGGCGTCTCCGCAGCGAACCCAGCCTTTTGCTATGATATTTGTCCTAAAGGGTGCAGGAATTTGATCCGAGGAATTTATCGGCGAACTTGTCCCGAAGGGTCTTTAGAATTACTTCCATAGTTTCGCTATGACGAACCCGCCATTGCTAACGACAAAGTTTTTATTTCAAATTGAATGTTTTCAATTCCCTCTCGCATGACCTTCATGCGACCGCCTCAAGTGGTCCCCTTGAGATAGGTAACGGGACCTGGGCCTAATAGTATGTCACCAAAATTTTTAAACATTCACATGAGTTAACTTTTTCCATAATATACATGTTATTTATAACTTCTATAATATGTTTTATATGAGTTATATAATATTTTCTTATATTTAATTTCACTCCAATAAAAGTAGGAATTAGCGACATAAAATTACCAATGGAAAAGAAACAGTTGCAAATTGCCTACAAAAAATATATTTTCTTCAAAAAATTGTCGGGAAAAATTTTGTTTAGTGGCAGTAGCAATATTCATTGCTAAATATGGAGGAAAATCAAATTGCGACGGTATCAAATGATGTTGGTAAAAAAGGCCGGAATTGTTGGCAGAATAATAAGTTTTTTGAGTTTGTCGATGGAAAATTTCCATATATAAATTTCGTCGGTAAATTTTTTAGCTATACATCATCATCTACTTCGACTTGAATGTTTTTAAGTTAAAGAAAATGATGTCGTTTGATTTGGAAAAACTAAATAGCATCATTTTGTTTAAGTTAAAACTCACCTCCGAAGCCCTTTCCCCCCCACTTGCAACCGAACCTCTCCCACCTGCATCATCTCCTTCTTTCTCCAAATCTGTTGCATCTCAAGTGTCATCTCCTCTTTGGTCAGTCTGTCGTCGATGTTGTGGAGCTACTGTGTCTTCTGATTGTCGTCTTCTCCAGCCAGTGTTGTATTTTTGTGGAGGTATTTTCGTGGATGTATTTTCGTATAATGGATGCTAGTTATATTTTGGTATATGATTTTTTTTGCATTTTTTGTGTATTTTGTGATTGGAAAACAAATTTTAGGTAGAAATGTTAGTGATAGAAGGGACAAGACGTGATTTTGTTTGTGATATTGGGATGAATTTCTGATGCATATAAGGTGTTTGATGAAATGTCTGTTCTTTGAAAAATGTATTTGTGTGACTATTTGAGTTCTATCTGTTTTGTTGAATTAGTGAATGAATAATGTATTTATCTGACAATGTTTACAATATGTAATTAGTTTATGGTAGTTTGAGAAAGGTGTGTGAAACAGGGGCTAAATTAGGCTATAAAAATATTATTAGTGCATGGTATTTGATTCTTAGGAAGGAGTTAGTTGATGGTTTGAAGATATTAGAGTATAATTAGAGTATGTTAGTTTTTATTAAATTATTAAAGTTGTATGGTATAGTTGATGTATATTTAAGATATGTTGATGGATTAGTATCATTTATACTTATGATAAAATAACATGACAAATAGCATGAAAAAGAGGCTAATGATGTTAATGATGCAAATATAGATGTAGAACTTGAATCAAATGAAAATACTAGAATGGATGTTAGTGACACTAAATAGGATGTTAGAGGAAATGCAAAGAAGCATAATTTAAATGATTATAACTTAGATTTTGACATTAGTGTTGATGTAGGTCATGAGACCATAAACGTTGATGTAAAAGATCATGAGAGTTTCTTGGCTAGTTATGGATATCCTAATGCTTACAAAATACATGCAACTTTGTGATGACTTAGTCAAACCAAGAGATATGTTTATGATTTTGTTTCCATAAAATAGTTATTATATATGGTCTTTAACATTGTGAAACACTTTAAAGAGGCAACTGATGATTATACAATTGCAATAAGATTTGATTTGAGTTTTAAGAGGACTGAACCCAAAAGGATTAAGTACTTTTGCATCAAAGGATGTCTATTTGAACTGTATGATTCATTTGGCATAAAATATAGATGCTTGAAGCTCAAAACATTGAAGTTAGGTCATAAGTGAAATCAATCAACAAGCTAAGGTTGGTTATGCCCAATTATATTATGAGATATTTCGAGAAAAAATTATTGACAATTTAAGTATTAAAATTAAAAAATGATAGAAGAATGCCAAAAGAAATTGCACTTTTCAGTAAATTTTAGCATGAGAAAGTATATAAGGAGGAAGGTCTTAAAATCAAAGTCAAAGGAGCAACATAATGGAGATAGAAAACTTTATGGTTATAATAGTTAATCTTATTTGAATTTATATCAATTTGCGTACTGCTTTTAATTTATATCAATTCGCACACTGCTTTGAAATTCATTGTCTTCTTTGCTTTGTTTTGGTTATCTTATTTAGCCGTCAGCTTATTCTAGCTCTGTCATCATCTTCCTTCATATACTTCAGGAAGATCTTTCTGCGTGTCAGTTGAGGCAAGTGATTTTGTTATTTACTAGGTTTTTATAAACATGGTTTAATTTGGGTATTTGTGTTGGCCCCTGAATTTTTTTTATTTGAATAAGCATGATTAAATTATTTTGAGTTCTTGCTAGATTAATGTATGTTGGAGTTAATTAGCATGCTAATGTGAGTAAGATGATATGATATAAGTTAAGGGAATTAAAGAGTTAAGGTGATAAGTAGCATGAGGGGTAGTTTAGGAAGATCATTTAAGCATTAAAGTCTTAAGGCATGAGGGAAAGGGCAATATGGACATTGTGCATTCATTAAGGGTATAAAAGGGAGAAGAAAAGGCTTGTCTTGTATTGGAAGAGAGAGAAAATAAAAATTGGAGAAAAGAGAGGAGAGAGAGTGTCGTGTAAGAGAAAAGAAGAGAAAGAAAAGAGGGCTAATCTAGGTTTCAACTTTTCTTAACCTTCAAGAGGGATTTTGAGAGTGATCAAGAAGGGAAAAAGGAAGAGGAAGGTTAAAGCTTCCATTAGAGCCAAGAAACCCATTGTTTGGTGAAGAATCAAGGTAAGTTTGTGTTTTGATATTTGGATTTTTGGAAGGGTTTTGGTTCAAATAGCTTAGGAAATGTATGGGTTTAAGTATTCTAGGGTCAATTTTATGAATATATTTGTTTAAGTTGTCCAATTTGAATTCATTTTGATATGGGGTTTTTGTCAATGTTGAAGAAAATCAAGAGAGGAAAGAGAAGCAAGAATAGAGGCTTTTTGAGCAAGGTTTTCAAGCAAGGAAATCAAGGTGGGAGACATTTTTATAATTGAGTTAATAAGCCATAAATGTTTTTCAAATAAATGGAATTAATTGATTTTCCAACTACCTTATAAAAGTGCATTTATTGTTCTTTAAATGCTTGAAAATGTGCCACATGCTTTTTGTATGTGAATTTTGTGAATGAATTTTTGAGTTGATATGAGAATGATTGCTAAATGCTTCATAATTGTGGTATATGTTTCGTTCACATGATTTGAGAAAGAATTATTATGATTGACATATAACTTTGGTTGTGGAATTGTGAAATGATGATAGAATTGCATATGAATAGTTCATGCTTATGAAAGATAAGTTTTCAAAAATGTGCCTATTGGGCAAACAGTTTTTAGTTCATGAATTACTTGTTATATGGGTTTGGTGTAGTCCATCCAAGAAATGTCACGCGCACGTTGACTAAGAAAAGGTTTCTCTCGCCTGCCTGCTAGTGGCACGGAGCTCCTTCACGGACTCCCTCAAGTTTACAACTACACAGGACCATTATGTGAAATTATGTAGTTCGTCATGTTTTATGGATTTACCCAAACCATTATGATATGTTTATATGTTTACATGTGTTGACAAGTTGTATGATTGTTTGACTTGTGTGAGTTGTGAATTTGCTTGACAAGTTGAAAAGTTTAAGAAATGAATGTTTTATGGATTTCAATGAGGTTCTGTTATGATCATGAAAGTTTCAAATGGTTTTTGCTTATTACTGTTTATAAAATTGTTACTCACGAGTTTTAAGCTCACGCCTTCCCATTCCATCCTATCTTCAGGTGAGGAGTATGAGATCGAGTGATTGAGCATAAAGGCATTACTCCAGAATTGGCTTATTTTGTATTTTAAGTTAGTTTTTGTAAAACAATGCTTTAGTCGCATTTTGAGCGATTCTAGTTTTTTTGTAAAGCTTGTATTTTTGGATTATGATGTAAGTGGCTTGAAATGCCCATCAAAGAATTGTAAAACTCTTATTGGTTTTGATGTTAATGAAATACATATGCATTATATTTATTTATGGCTTTCTAAAGTCTTTATATTGCATTTTTAAGCTTTTCATGGGGGAGGATTTGTGTTCTGAATTCAGGGGAAATTCTGGAATAAGTTAGGATGAATTTGACTAAGTTGTGTTCATGAAGTTGTAGATGATCCTTCTAGCTTTCCAACGACATAAAGTTTGTAATTTTTAGATATCGGAGTGGAAAGTTATGTTCATTACAAGTTGTGATGTCGTATAGGATGTGCATATAGGACAGCTATGGAGAATGATATTTAATTGTGGTTTTGATGAATCAAATGGGTTGAGAATTGAGAGTTTTATGAGATAAACTTGGTGTTTGAATTGATATGAAGTGATTTTGCACTAGAAGAGTTGGATTTGGGAAATTTATGAGTGAATATGATGTTAGAATAGATGTAGGAAGCATTGGAGTGGCCTAGAGGGGTTTGGGAAATCCCCATATCCGTTAAATGGACATACATGTCTGTTTAACGGACCTTCATGGGTCAAAAAGACCCCCAGCTTCGTCCATTTCCATTGAATGGACTTGTAGGTACATTTAACAGACCTTCTCGGGTGGAAATGACTCTTAGCCCCGACAATGTTCGTTAAACAGACATGGATGTCTGTTAAACGGACATTCACTGGATAGCTTCAGTAAAATTCCATCTTTTAGAACTTAAATGGCAAAATCTCACTTTTTCATCTTCATGAAAGTTGTAGATTTGGAAGTCTTAGTTCAAATAGTCCAAGAACGAACTCAATCAGACATTTTTAGCAAACTTTATGGCAATTGCACCAAGACAGGTACAAAATGATTAAGGACATACATATGTTGGATTCTTTTGGCCATAACTTCCTCATCGACCTCCGAATGAAGTGATTCTTGAGGTAATATCTTCCTAACACATGTATATACCTATCCATGAAATTTGGTAGCTTTTGGGTTTCGTATGAAAAATATTGATGAAAAGATAGGGAGGGGTCAGTTGAGAGAACATGACTGGGGTATGAACATACTTTGTCTTTTTAAGCATAACTTCTTCTATAGAGTTCCAATTAAGATAGTTCTTGCTTCAAATTAAACTAGAGATTTGGAGCTACAATTGTTTTGAAGAAGTCAATTATGATTTTGGTGATTTACTGGTGTGGGCACACCACACTTGTGAGATGATGGCCAAAGAGGGTTCTATGGGGTAACCCTACAAGTTTATAAGCTTAAGGTTTATGACTCTGAATGTTAGGCTCCGGAAATGGGGTCCAACAATTTGTTTGCGATTTGAACTTCCCATTTGAGCTTCCTATATTTTTAATGTAAATGGCCTACACCAACCAAATTTTTTTGTGGTATGTACTTCGGTTTATCAATGAATTAATATTATAGTTGCAAATATCTTAATTATGTCAATCTGTTATTTCACTGATGCTCTCTGAAATGATTAGGTTCTCTTTACTTTTCATGTGCGATTCTTTACACGCATCTTTTTTAATATAATACTAATTTTCTTCTAAACATAGTAGACAATTTGTGTATGTTATAATAATTTATTAAAATAAGTATTCATATTGTTATGAATACTTATTATATTTCGCACTAGTACATATTTAATTTAGGTTAAATATCAAACTTCTATCATTAATTCTCTTCTAACATATATGATTACAAAAAAAATTGATCTACAGTTAATAAATAATTTTGATCTTAACCCATAAACCTTAACTCATACCCGTGATGTAGTTCCATGAGGCTTATCGGTGAAAAATACTACGAGCCTATGACTTACAAAGAGAACTTGTTTTCTTGTTTCACAAGTGTAATCTTTGGTGATTAATTTAATTGCTTAATACTTAGGGGATGTTATGTAAAGTTTAGATTCTTTGTAAACTTTGGTGAACATGAATGATACTAACTATGGAATCACTATTTTAAATTAATAGTTTTACAAAAATGAGTAATGTTGATATATCTTGGACGTATAGACGATTAACACTTAATAGTTTTATTAATCCTAAGTAAGTTTTTATTCATTATGCATATTCTCAACCTGCATATATGGATGACCTAAAAATCAGATGTCTATGATAAAAAGTGCAAACACATTCGTTTCCTTCCTATTGATGAAGTTAATGGGCATTTGTTGAGAAAAGAGTTTGTCCCCAATTATTTTGAGTGGACATGACATGAGAAACCATTGATTTGTAGCACCTCAAGGGGTAATCAATTACAATCATATGTGAACTTAAATGAGTTTGAAGGGGGGGATTGGATTTAGAACAAATAATTTATATGGAAATGAAAATCCTTCTATGCAAATGGTTTATAATGCAGCCGGTTATACCTTTTGGGAAAATATGGAAAATCTTGAAGAAGAATCAAACCCACATGTAAAACAGTTTTTTGAAATACTATAGTCAGTTGATCAAAAATTACGGCCAAATTGTGAGACAGTGACCCAATTATCTTCAATTGCTAGAATATTGAACATAAAGTTTGAAGGGCATATTTTGGACCATAGTTTTGGTAAAATTCTTGAATGATATAATGAATCATTACCTCCTGATCATACAATGGTTGATAGTTTTTACAATATAAAGAAACTTATTATGGGTCTTGGTTTGCCTATTGAAAAGATTGATTGTTGCAAATTAGGATGTATGTTGTATTAAGTAGATGATGTGGAATTACAGGAGTTCAAATTTTGTGGTCAATCTAGGTTCAAGCCTAGAAAGCATTCTACAAAACAGAAATTAGTATCCTGGAAGTGGATGTATTATTTTCCGCTAACTCTGAGACTTTAAAGACTATATGATTATGATGTTACTACATCTCACAGAGATAGCATAATGAACACGAACATAAAGATGGAATAATAAGTCATTCATTAGATGCACTAGCATGGAAACATTTCAATGACACCCATCTTGAGTTTGCAGCTGAAAGTTGAAATGTTAGATTGGGATTGTCAACGGATGGATTCCAACCTTTTGGTCAATCTGGCTAGCAATATTCATCATGGCCAATCATAATTACTCCTTATAACTTGCTTCCATGGATGTGTATGAAAGACGCATATATGTTCTTGACAGTGATTATGCCAGGGCCTACAAGTCCCAAGCACAAAATTGAAGTATTCTTACAACCATTGATATCTAAATTGCAACATCTCTAGGAACATGACGTTCAAACATATGATGTGTCTTTGAAATAGAATTTTATGTTGAGAGCGGCTTTGATGTACCATTAGTGATTTTCTGGCATATGCCATGTTGTCTGGATGGAGCACAACAGGTAAATTGGCTTGTCCTTATTGCGGAAATGATTCTGATATGTTTTATCTTCCAAACGGGGGCAAAACATGTTGGTTTAATAATTGCAGGAAATTTCTTCCTCCAGATCATCCATTTAGATGCAATAAACAAAAGTTTATTAAGAATAGGATGTAAAAACGTCTCCTCCCCCTTACAAAGCTAGTGAAGAGATTTTGTAGGAGGTTTAGTGTAGCACCCCCTTACCAAAGGGTATACACCGGGACACCCGTATATCATTCCGATACATATCCTACGATAAGGGTGCACTACGAACAATTACTACTGTATCTCATATGGCATCAATAATAATACAGCATCATTTCATATCATCAAAGCAGATTTTTTTTCCTAACTGACAGTTTTTCACTATCTAGACATTACTCCAAAAGAAAACTATTACAAAAAATCCTAACTAGGTCATCCCTCGAAAAATGCCAGCTGACCGATCTGTGAGCCATGACTTCTCTTGCCAACAGGATCTACACGACAGGAAAAGTCCCTCTGGAGCTAGGAGTCTACTCTCTCGGTCCTGAAAAATAATTTGCAATTTTGGGTGAGTTTGCGAACTCAGTGAGGAACCATCATCGATGGTTCACCCAATTCATGCATAGTCAAACAAATTACAATTATAACATAATAATCTCATTCAGATGTACCACATGATTATTTACATGAACACAAAACATTTGGCTTTTCACACAATCAAAGTCATTCAATATGAAATGCGCATGCGACTCTTTTTCCAATTTATTATGTTGTTGTGACCGAGCGCCTAAACTGTCCCAATAAGGGCGCATTAATCGGTGAGCCTGAGGCTCTGAAGCACTGTGGGCTCGAGGCCCAAATACGTTGAGCTTCAAGCTCTCGGTGGCTGCTCCAGTCACAACTATCAATTACTGATCATGCACTTATGCATGAAATGCATATGTCAGAAATAAGTAAGCCAACATCATAGTCGATCCCAAATTAACACATTCACACAAATGGTTCACTATCAATCACATTCAAATCACATATAGCAAATAGGGTACTCCTATGTCAGTATCTCCCAGTACATCGAACACTTTCGGTCTGGAATTCAGGCATAAACAAATGCAAGCCCACCATTATTGTCCACAGTGTTATAAGCGCAAAATTACAAACAATTAATAATCGAGAAACCATCTAGGTTACTCACAAGTTACTCCCGAAGCTAATGCCTGGAAGATCCGGCAACATCCGGAAGTTGACATTCCAGTTGCTCCTCTATGACAAATAACATACACATATATCACAATATGAACAATCATAAGTGTTCAATAATGCACAAGAATGAGATGAAATATGTACAATGCATATTCATGACTATCCCGGGTATCAATCCATCAATTTTATCACAAGACATTCAACTATCAAAACTCACTCAACTAGCCTCATTCTGTGGGATTTAAACCTCCATAACCCATTTGAATCCAATTTCATAGCCCAATGAACCATTTCAAATCTTTCTCTAAACTCTAACTTTCGGGTCCACTGTTCATGTTTAATAAAAAGGCAATTTGAGCCCACTATCTCCTAGAAAAGTGTTCCTCTATCTTTTACCTTTCCATTGACACCAAAATCACTCAATTTAGTTCAGTAATTTGGAAGATACGCCTCAAACATTTTTGGACTATTCCTCTCCAAAATAGTGTACTATACCCAACTTCCATGCAGAAATTGAACACCTTAGAGACTGGATCAGGATTCAGATTCTTCATATGATTTGTAGCCCTATATCTCTAGTTTACCACAAATGAAGAACCACATCAATTAGAGTCCTACAGTCCAAGATATCATCAAAATATTGAAATATGTTCAATAAAATATCCAGTTCATGCTCCTTCCTCCGATACCCTTACTTTGATTCAATCAATCATTTTTAATTTAACACCAAAGACTATAAATTTTTTGTGGAGAGATAAAGAAATGTGTTAGGAATCCAATGCTTCAAAAATCAGGTCATTTGGAGGTCTAGATAAAAAGTTATGACCAAAAGAATACAATCTTCTTTTGCTTTTGTCTTAGTTCTATCGTCTCATTTTCTGCGTCTCATTTTCTGCGTCTCACTTTCTGCGTCTCACTTTCTGCGTCTCATTTTCTGCATCTCACTTTCTGCGTCTCAGTTTCTGCGTCTCAGTTTCTGCGTCTCAGTTTCTGCGCCTCACTTTCTGCGTCTCACTTTCTGCGTCTCATTTTCTGCGTCTCACTTTTTGCGTCTCACTTTCTGCGTCTCAGTTTCTACGTCTCAGTTTTTGCGTCTCATTTTCTGCGTCTCATTTTCTGCGTCTCATTTTCTGCATCTCACTTTCTGCATCTCATTTTCTGCGTCTCATTTTCTGCGTCTCACTTTCTGCGTCCAGAACGTATCCACTTACAAAGATCATAACTTTCGACTCCAATATCGAAAATTTACAAACTTTATACCGTTGGAAAGATAAAAGAAAGATATACAACTTTTCAGAAGGCAACTTTGCTAGAATCTATCTAGATCAGGTCCATTTTTCCTCCCGAAGTTGGAACACGAATTTTCGCTCAACTCTCAACATCCTGCACCCGGTTCTCAACTTCGTGACAACTTTTGAGACTCTTAGAGACAGAACTGAAATTCGATGTCTTCATACGAATTGTAGCCATATATTCCTAGTTTACTCCGAATCAAGAAGCATCTCGTTTCGACAACCACAGAAAATGTTATGGCTAAAATACTAAAATATACTCAGTGAGAAATTTTCCAGATTTTCTAACTTTCAACACTTTACGTCATCAAAACACCAAAAGTTTTCTCAAAAACTAATTTAACACTATAACTGAATTTATTTCTCCCCAACTACCCAGTATTTATGTACAAACACATTAAGTACATTTTCCATGCAGATGACAGTAATTTATCAACTTTATTTCACAAATCCCTAACTGCAAGGGATTTCTCTAACACTTACCTGCTGAAAACTCCAAAATCTTCAAGCCCTAATCTCCACAAAATTTTCGTACTTCACTGAGTGAATTGATTAGCTTCTGGTTTTTCCTTAGAGTAGATGACACAAATGGCAAAGTAAGTTTGGTGAAAGAAAGGAAGAACACAGAAGTCCCTTAGAAGATATTCTGATGGAAAACTCTGTGTTTTGAAAGGAGAAGTTTTAGAAAGATGAGAATAAAGAGGGATTTGGACAAGACTTAGCCTGACAACTCTCAAGGAATAGTGACCTACTCCTAGCTAGAGTACAAGGTCTAAGTGACACATGTCACTTTCTTAATGATTAAACTCTAACTTAGTTTCTTTTGAAACTAACTCCATTTAGTTCTCCTCTTTCCAATACAACAATCATCTTTACAACCCAACTATCTCCAAATCTTCATTTAATTTATTTCTTGTTCCCTATTATAAATATATCTTTCTCAATACTCCATAACTTCACCAACATATAAAAATACAATATTTCCACCAATCACTAATATTTTCAATGCAAAAACATCCGTAACTCTAAAAATTCATAGATCAATCCAATTATACCCAGAATTATTCATGAATGCATGTACAATTATTTTCATGTGCAATTAAATTCACTATTCACGTGTAAGTGTATGTCATATCATGCATGAACATGGAAATGCATCTCTAACTCTCATTAGTCACTCACATTTACCATCCTACCCTTCCCACTAGTAATGAGATGTTACATTTAGAAATTAGGCTTGCTGAAAGTTATAGAATTTGATGTTAACGAAGTTAATACAAGCATTAGTAAAAACTTTGGTTAGAGAAAACGAAACAACTTTTAGGATTTGTCATAATGGAAAACTAATTTAATACGTCATAATCTATATGTGATGCATATTGAAAAAGTATTTTTGACAATTTATTCAATACCATAACTAACATTGAAGGGAGGACAAATGACAATACAAAATCACGAGCTAATTTGCAACTTATTTGTAAAAAGATTGACTTACATAAAGATATTTACATCAATAAATATCCAAAAGCGTGTTACACTTTGGACAAAAACTAAAGGAAATATTGTGTGAATGGTTGAAAAGTCTAAAGTTTTCCGATGGTTATGTTTCAAACTTGGCAAGGTGTGTGGAAATGAGGAAGTACAAATAATTTGGCTTGAAAAGTCATGATTGTCATGCGTTTATGCAAAGGCTAATTCTAATTGCATTTCGGGAGTTGCTACCAAACAAGGTTTGAGAAGTAATAACCAAATTAAGTTTGTTTTTCAAAAGTTTAACATCATCTAAAATTAGGTTGGTTGAAATGGAAAAACCAGAGAGGAAAATTTTAGTAATTTTGTGCAAGTTAAGAGGGATTTTTCTTCTAAGTTTCTTTGACTGTATGAAGCATCTATCTGTGCATTTAGCACATGAGGCAAAACTAGCCAGTCTAGTTTAATATCGATGGATATATCTGTTTGAGAGGTAATTCAACAAAAATGATTGTAATTAAAGTAATAACATATTTTAGCAACTAAATTGTAATAACCCTCTTCGCTAATATAGGTATTTGCATCATTTGAAGAAAAGTGTAAAAAATAAGGCTAGAGCTGAAATTCCACAATATTTTCTAACATAACACCATAAACCGTCAGTAAAATATAAGATATTAATATAAGATATTTACTACATTTTACTAACAATTACTCTTTGTTTTATCGATAATATTCACAATCGTCGCCAATTTTACTGTCAGGATTTTCTGAACCGTTGGTATACTCACCGACGGTCAATCATAACCATCGAAAATCTTACTGACAGAATAACCAATATCATTGGAAAATATTCCGATGAAAAGGAAAATCCGTAGGTAAATTTACCGGCGATCATAGCCATCTGTCAATATATTTACTGACGATTACATAATATGTCCATCAGTAAATTTACTTATGGGCGTTTTAACGATGCTTTTGTCCGTCGGTTAATTATGTCGTTAATTTATATTACCGACAAAATCCAAACATTTTCCGTCAGTAATTTCTGTAACTAAATGACATTTTTGTTGTAGTGTTTGTTATCCTATAAGAGATAGTTTATTATCTTATAAGAGATAATTTTAAGAAGAAAACACATACTTGAGTGCAACTTTCTCTAATTGAAAATATTTTATAGTCACTTTAACTTGCAGATGTCAATAAATATGGAAGTTGGTAGAAGAGATAATTTTAAGAAGAAAACACATACTTGACTGCAACTTTCTTTAATTGAATATATTATAGTCACTTTAACTTGCAGATGTCAATAAATATGGAAGTTGGTAGAACAACTGAGGATAGGTGCTGGACACGGATAAAGGCAAGACAAGCGCCTGTCTTTGTTTCAAGATTACTCAACCAGAGATGACGCCGCTTGCAGCCCAGTTCACCCTCTTGGATCCACCGACTCTCCCGAGCCCACGCCATGTTCCGATCTCAAGTCGTATCCGCGTGATTGGGTCTCAAATTTGATATTATTTTAATTTTTTGAAAAGAAATTATAATGATTGCGGTGCGGACGCCTTTCCTACGCTCTTGGGGCCGTTTCTCCTCTCCATTTAACAAACTGGTGGTTCATTACTACAACCTAACCCACACAACCTAATCAAACTCTTCTTCAACAATTCTTCTTTCTTTGTTCTTGATTTTTATCCTTGACTCGTCGGTGAACTTTGGCTGCAATTGCATTCATTTCCAACTGCTTTTCAAAACAATAGTATCCTCGTAGAAAGTTTTTTTTTTTTTTGAGTACAAGGGAAAGAAAAACAAAAAAAAGAAACTAGCGCCAGAGGTGTGGGTATGCCACTCCGTGCTTGTCACGGTGAAGGAGCTCCCGAAAACACTCCGGTGAATCCTGGATGCAGTGCAGTCCCGACTCCCGAGCTTAAAACTCGAGTAAAAGTTGCCAAGAGACAATAAAATAATAGAAGATATGTTCGGAATTAGCGCTTTAATTGTAGGTCGAACAAACATAGTTGAAAGTGAAGGTGTATATTTTAATCTAATAGTGCGCACTCTTAATTACTTTCACGTACTGTGTTAAATTGGTGATTTTATTAGTTATTGGTTTGACCGGTTTGATCGGTTCAACTACCGGTCGAACCGGTTTGATGTAATAATTATGTAATAATAATATTTAATTATATATAATATTAAAAAAAAATTAATTTTTTTTTTAAACAAAATTATCGAACCGGTCAAATCTGACAGTAAAAGTTGCCGAGAGACAGTGAAATAGTGGAAGATACGTTCGGAATTAGCGCTTTAATTGTAGGTTGATCAAACATAGTTGAAAGTGAAGGTGTATATTTTAATCTAATAGTGCGCACTCTTAATTACTTTCGCGTACTTTGTTAAGTAAGAATACACCAAGGTCAATTTATTTCATTGGTAAGGTCACCCCAGTTAAATTACCCGACAATTATACTGCATCTCAACTTTTTTAAAATTTTATTTTTTGGGTCAAAGCAAACGTATTAATCAAGTTGTCAACTTCTTGCTTTTCACCTTCTCCTTGATTAAGATATTGGCTTAATAAGCAACTACTTAATTGTTAATAGTATCTTTATTTCGATAAAAGCAGACAGATAGATTCTAATAGTCGAGGACAAACACAGCCATGTCCTCAAGAACTTTTTTTTTAAAATTTAATAACTTGACGTAGAATAATTTCGAAGCTTCAGCACAACCCTACCCTGCTTTCCCCGTTTATATAAACCATAAATCCACTGGATAAACGCAGAACATCATAATAAGGAGCATTAAGCATGCACGATAAGATCAAAACAAGAAGTACAGAGCAACCTCCCCATTATTTGGAGACCTGAGTGCCAGCAGATTCTTGAGTTTTCTTGAACAGCTTGTGTTGGATGTGTTGAGCAAAGGTACGAGGAGGGAACAGCGCTGGTTCGGCCTCCGAGACAACTTCCTGCAATGGCTTGAGGATGATCTTTTCCTTAGGTGGCTCGCAGAAAACTGCCCATGATATTCTCACCTTCTCTTTGTTCACAAGGCCTCTGTGTAGAATGCTTTTGTACTTACCATTGCTCAGAATCTCAATTGTGTCTCCGATGTGCATGATAATGGAGTTTGGAACACATTTTGCTGTCACCCACTTGCCTTCCTTAAATAGCTGGAGTCCAGGGACCATGTTGTGGAGTATGAAAGTGAGTGCACTCACGTCTGTGTGAGCTTCCACGCCTAGGGCCAGTTCTGGTTGTGGACACTTAGGGTAATAGTTGATCTTCATCTGAAGTAGAAGCTCTTCGATTCCACCAACCTCTTTTTCTAGTCGCTCTTCTTCTAATCCCAGCCCAAGTGATAGTACCGACAGAATTTTAGTTGCCAGACCTCTCAAGAGCTTTGCATATTCGCTTGTGACCTCTCTGCCAAGGAAACAATTGTATCGTCATCATGTGTATTTAGTCAAGATGACTTACGTTTAAACTAGAACAAATCGGTTATTGTTTATTCACTCCGTGATTAAAAAAAAAACGTTACCCAAACAAAAATGTACATAAAGAAAAAAAAAGTATGTATTAATTATATTTATGTGGATATATAAAGAAATTTAATATGAGGGAATATATGTACTATATATTGGTATAAAATTACTGAGCCATGACTCATGATCACCATAACCAAACCAAGTAAGCAGAGAAATTAAAAAGGTGATGCTTAAACTTACATATAGTCATTGGGTATCTTAGGCCAAATGGACAAATCCCGCTTGTCCTCAGGAAAAATAAGATGGAAGAAGTAGTCCTCCCACTCCAGTTGGCCACTAGCATTATTAGCTAGCTTGCTTCCATAACCTTGAATCTTACCGGTGGCCTGATCATTTGCATATTTTTCTTTCTCCTCCACGGGAAGGTTGAAGAAAGCCTCGCCAGCTTTCTTGACACAGTCGATAAGGTCATCGGAAATACCATGGTTCACAAGGTGCATCACACCCCATTCTTTTGCTGCTTTTATTAGCTCTTCACGGCATTTGTCGCGAACCTCTTTGTCCTCACAGTCTATTTCCTTTAAGTCGATGGTTGGAACCTGGGACCCTTCATTTTTCTTCTCCTCCTCGAAGATGTTTCCGATGCTTGTGAGCTCTTCTTGCGGACGGACATACTCATTTGGGATTGATTGAATCCCACTGCTTGACAGGATCTCAACTCTTGAAGCCACTGTAGCCACCATTTTGATGGATGATCACAAAGCTGTTTACGTAGCGTCTATTTCGCTCTTTAGAATCTTAAAAGCATAATCTATCACACACACACGCAAACACACAATAGCACAGAAGTTCAGTTACAAAATGACAGCCCTTCACTTTATCTTCTTTAGTCGAACGATTCAAATTGCTACGATTGTGTCAGAAACAATTGTTTCACGGGGGTTCTTATAGACAAAGTTCTTAACCACAGGTGAAGTTGGTCTAAGAGAGTAAGATTTACGATATATAGACATGACATGGGATTGGGAGAGAAGACAGATGGTCAGGTGTTCACGTGACGGGGATAAAGCCACCAGACTCAATACCTAATAGCTACATAGTAAAGGATCGTGACGTCGTGAGGTAGGGTTGACGGGTAGAAAGCACGAGGGAATGAGGCCCAACCTTCAAAACTTGACTTTACAAATTCAAAACAACGCATTAAATTATGTCTACACTTTACGCGCCAACATATATATATATATATATATATATATATATATATATATATATATATATATTGGTATAAAGGAAAAATACACATAACACTAAATGAGACGGAGGAAACAGCGCCTCGACAAATCCTCTAAAAGGAGAGGAAAGTACTCAGAGGGTGTTACATAAAAATAGGTGATACCAATGTCTGTCGGATCTGCCCGGGTAGCAAACTGGGTCAAG